>OY992880.1:100007869-100050369 GCA_963921405.1 Cepaea hortensis | reverse complement strand
TCGCGAACGGCCCATCCGATTGAGATGACATTTTCTACACGCCTTCCTTTCATTCCAGAGCTGTCAACTGTGATATTTTGTTAGTGTGAAATCGCCTGCTTACTCAGTATTATTTCATTTTTCATTTTTCATCATAATTTCATATATCTCAGGGGACCTAACTCTGTAAAAGTTATTTCAAGGGGCATAACTTTTCTGTATAACTTATAGTCATATTGTGGCATCGTTTTCAAAGATTTATAAACTCTTTGTCCATAGTTATGTACCGGCATATGAGTTATAATAAATAATGATACAATCTGTAAGGCATTTTCAAAGTTTTCATAAAAATGATGCACAATGCATAACATTGTAACTCATCTTTTTTTGCTTAAGAAGTTACTGTAGTCATGCAGGTGATTAGAAAGAGTTTTCATTAAAAATAATGGATGGTGTGTGGAAGAACGTTCTTTTAAGTTACATTTTTTTTTGTTGTATGAATTTAATGAAGCCGGACAGGGTCAGGCAGACAGATAGACAGACAGATAGACAGTCGGGAACAGGAACTTATATGACTACTTATATAAATTAAATGAGATGCTTCACACCAGGAGTTGGGCGATGTCGGGCCGGGTCAGACAGACAGACAGACAGACAGACAGACAGACAGATAGTCGGTAACGGGAACGGGAACTTATATGACTACTTATATGAATTAAATGAGATGCTTCCCACCAGGGACTGGGCGAAGCCGGGCAGGGTCAGCTAGTACATTATAAATAAAAAGACTACATGCAAAACAGGGATCTTTAGGGCTGTGAAGCTGGCACTGAATTTGTTTTCTCTGTGACAATTCAAACACTATTTTCTTCGTTCATCGTTGTGTAGAGTGTTGCTTGGATTAAGAGAACCATACATTTAAATAGGTCAGTGGCAGAGAACTTCCGACCAGCTTGCCGCTCAAGGACTGCGAAAGCATTTGTTCTTGCCTGTCATGGCAACCGCAGACGGGACTCAACAATTCAATAAATCAAGGAACTTTATAAACAATCAACAATAAATATAATTAAAAACAACAACAATACTAGCTTATACCACTCCAAACAGAAGCAGTTCGAGCCATTACATTATCTCTAGTGTAGCTGATCCCGTGCAGAACGTCGCGTTCATGGCGATGCGCCAAATAGTCCCTCGATCTCTGGCCATTTCTCCTGTCTCGTGCACTCTCATGCCCAAGGTGCCTGCAATATCCTGTGTCCATTTTTGTACTGGTCGACTCCTTCTACCAGGAACCACGCTTTCTATCACTGTTCAAGACACTGCCGTTTCATATGGCCCAGGTAGTTCAGTTCCCGTGACACGATATTGTTTATGAACAACTTTCTTCCATGTTGTAGAATTTCATTATTTTTCTTCTCTTTGGTTCACAATATTCTAAGAACGTTTTAGTAGCATTTGAGCTCACATATCCAAATGGTCCTCTTTACTGGATGCGAAATTGTCCATGATTAATATCAATATGTTGCCAAGGAAAGATGCATGCCCTCAAAAACATTATTTTTACTTTTCTGCTGGTGTTGCGTCATAGGTTCTTAATATTGTTTAATGTCTGCAGTGCTAGGCCAGCCCGAGTCTGATTTCTTTTCATAACAGTCCCCATTGATGTTGATTATGGAAGCAAAATATTCACAGTTTGTACCATGTTCAATGTCTTTGTTGTTAATTGTGATCTTTGTTTGGAATGTGGTCTTGTCTATGAACATTTTGTTTTGTTTTGTCCATGTTCAGAAACAGATTTTGACTTTCACCGAGTCTCTTCACAGACAGGATAAGCTCTTCTAATCTATTAGCATTGTTTGAGAGGAGTACGTTGTCATCTGCATATCTAAGGTGTGGGATTGGATTTCCATAAATTACAAATGAATCAAAATTTTCTCTGCCCTCGTTATTTTTGACAATGATTACAGTTTCTACACATATGATGATGTGGAGAAAGAATGCAGCAATGTCTTACATCCTTTTGCAAATTAAACCAGTTTGATGTTTCACCGGCTACTCTGATAGTTGCTTGTTGATAATTATATAATGACTGCATTAGGAGGACACATGTGCTGGAAACCACATATCACTTATAATGTTCTTCAATTTCTGAAGTTACACAGAATATAATGCCTTACTGTAGCCTAAGATGTCTTTGTGGAAATAAAGATCTACATTATGAAGATCTACATTGTATTCTCTCCATGTTGAAAATATGGTCCCTGGTTCCCAAGCATTGTCTGAAATCTTTCTGCACTTAATGTAAATCCTATTTTAATTTACTTTCAATTCAATTCTTAATGATTCACTAGAGGATTTTGCTGGCATGAATTATCACTGTGAGGGTTCGATAATTGGTGCAGTTTTAAATTTTCTTTTTTTGGCAAGGTTGGGGGGGGGGGGGGGTGTAGCTTTTTCTCTTTGATGCTTTGGGTCAAATGGCGCTATTCTAGATTTTCACGCACAGCGCACGATAGATATGGACTCTGGCTTTAATTGTGAGTTAATTAAATGTTTGACAAAATATAGCAGACTAATTTTTAAGTTTATAATTTGTTACGGCCTGCGAATCTATATATATAAATCAAAGTGTATGTATGTATATATGTATGTATGTAAATATGTATGTCCTTTATTTTTTCGCTAACGGCCCATCCGATTGAGATGAAATTTTCTACACGCCTTACTTTCATTCCAGAGCTGTCAACTGTCATAGTTTTTTTTTCTTCTTCCTCCACCTCCCTCCTCCCCCTCCCAAAATACGTACGTAAATATATGATGATGATGATGAAAGAATCCCCGAACCAAAACGCTAGGGAAAGGGAAGAAAATGACGTGACTACACATTAGCTAAGGGACTTAACTCTAGAAAAAGTTATTTCAAGGGGCATAACTTTTAATAACATTGTTGTATAACTTATAGTCATATTGTTGTATCGTTTTCAATGATTTATAAACTATTTGTCTATAGTTATATACCGGCATATGAGTTATAATAAATAATGATACAATCTTTTAGACATTTTCAAAGTTTACATAAAAATAATGCATAATGCATAACATTGTAACTCATCTTTCTATACTTAAGAAGTTATCTAAAAGATGTTGAACAATATCATCGCATCCGTGAGGTCATTCGCCAGATCAAGCCAAGTCGCCTTAAATCATCAAGAAGCCTGATACGGGGATATTGACAGCACTTTTCAGCGCTATCTAGCCAAGTCACCTTAAATCATCAAGAAGCCTGATTTGGGGAGAAAATGGTTCGCAAGGCCAACACCAAGAAAACGCAGAGCCACAAGATGTGCAGCGGGGGAGCCTCCAAAATCGCGAAGAAGACGGACGCTGAGAACCTACCTGATAACACCCAAAAAACAGCAACTAAATCAAATGACACTACCACAAGAAAGACCGATGACGGCCCGCCTGTAACAAGATCCATGTTCTTCTTCTTCTTCTTCTTCTTCAGCGTTCCGAGCCATTGAGGTTCTTTGCTGCAAATACAATCCGTCTCCATTCGTCTCTCTGGTGGACCTTCTCTTGCCAGTCGTTGATTCCAAGTGCTTGTAGGTCTGTACATGTATTATCTCTCCACCGCCTTCTTGGTCTACCTCGGGGTCTATGGTCATTTATTTCCTGAGTGTAAGCGAGTTTTGTTTCCCTATTATCTTCCATTCTTTCTATATGCCCCAGCCATTGTAGTCTATTAGCCTTCATGATACCAGTGATTAGCGGGGACTTAAACAGATGTTAGCATGTTAGCAGAGAAAAAGGAGGAGAAAGACACCAGAGCCGGTAAAACCGACACAAAGTCAGTCAGATGGGTCGTTAAACGGATTCATGTGGAACTAACGAACGATGAAATCTTACAGAAGTTACAGGAGGAAAATCGCAGCATCCAAGTCGTAAAAGCGGAACGAATATTAACATATGCCAAAATACCTACGACGCTGGTGGTGGTGACCAGTAAGGGAAGCGAAATGCCGATATCAGTGTCCATCAACAAGCAAGTACAACTACCAGAGAGATTTATTCCAAAAGTAACTCAGTGCTCCAGATGCCAGAGGGCCGGCCACAGCAGAGCCATATGCCGCAGCAAGACAGACATCTGCCGATACTGCGCTGAGCACCATGCCTTTAGGGAGTGTCCGCTAGCCAAGCTGGACGTGGACTTCAAGGCACCTAACAGAAACCGTAAGTGCGCCAACTGCATGGGACATCATGGAGCGCGATATCTGGGATGTCCGTACCTCCAAAGACACAGAGACGTGTTGAAACTCACCATTGTCAACAAGACATCATTCAAGGAAGCAATGCGGAGGTGTGAGACAGTCACAGGAATATCGCAAAATGAAAGAGCACTGCTGCAGAGCCAGATTGACGAGCTAAAGCAACAGATCAAGACACTACAAACACCGGCACTGAATAGCGACAGCGAAAAACTGCTTGAGGAACTAAAAGAGATCAAACGAAATATAACACAAGAGGTGGAGAACATGATCCAGGCGACCAAGAAAAACGAAGAGATCTTATGTGACATCAAGGCGGAGAGACAAATGCAAAAAGCTGAAAGGGAACTATCCCAAAACAAGCCACACGAACCCAATGAAAAGAACGCAGAGAAACCGCCAGATGACACTCAATTGAAAATCATCGATAAACTGATAACGACAATCCACAAGAAAAAAGACAAGAAGACGCAAGATGAAGCCAACTCTCTGGTCAATCAACAACAGCAAACTATTAACTCCAGCTCTGTCGTGATGTCCCAAAAGAACCAGGAGAAACCGGAAACCAAACAGACTCATCAAGAAAGTGCGGAGGAAAACACCAATAAACTTGAATGTGCCTGGGGCGTATACAAGAAAGGAGGAACACACGAAGAACACAATGCGGTATCGCAAGCTGCCCCAAATCGGAAGAAAAGACAGCTGATAAAAGACATAACGACGCCTAAAAGCGGCCCCAGAGGGTACAGAGAATATCAAATGGAAAAGAAGCGCACCACACAGAAAACGAAAGAACAACGAGAAATCGAATGGGACACCCCACCAGAGGAAGACTACTAATAACCGTACAAGGAGCCAGTATAATGACAGCACCCCAGCACAGCAAACGAGCCTGAAGCCACACTGACAGAAGAAATTGCCTAAAAAGACACAAAAGGAAAACTTGCCGGCCAAAAGAATCCCCTATGCCGACGTCACAGACATAAACTGCACAACAGATAAGCCAGCTTTTACTGGCACGCAGAGAATGGAATAATCGACGCACCATGAACCACCGCTATTATAACCGATGCCGCACGGGCTGGTTGAACCAAGGTGGAAAGTTTTGTTTTTTTCTCAAATTGGACGGACGGACGGTCATCGCATCTTTAGTGTTTTCCGCCATCATATCGACACGATTCGCTTGACAGCACTTCTCAGCGCTATCAAGCCAAGACGCCTTACACATTTCAAGCAGTCTGATACGGGGGGAAAATGGCACGTCGTAATAGCACAAAGAAACAAGCAGCTTCCAAGATGCATAGTGAGAAAACCGACCAGACTATCAAGAAGACGAACCTGCCTTTGGAGAGTCTGCATGCAAGCTGTAATAAAGTATCTGAACCTACAGTCAATGAAACTACCAATAAGAAGAGCGACGACTACCCACAGACGAACACAAAAACTTGTGAGAGGAAGGAGGACCAAGACACCAGAATCAGAAACACTGATTCAAACACAGTCAGATGGGTGGTCAAGCGGCTAAAAATGGAGCTTACTGATCAACAAATACAGAAGCAGCTGCAGGAAGAAAATCTTCACGTCAACATTTTGAAGGCAGAGCGGATTCTTACCTACTCAGAATTAAATGAGATGCTCCACACCAGGGACTGGGCGAACCCGGGCCGGGTCAGGCAGACAGACAGACAGACAGACAGACAGACAGACAGAGATAGATAGATAGACAAACAGACAGACAGACACAGACAGACAGACAGACAGACAGAAAGACAGACAGAAAGACAGACAGACATATAGTCAGTAACGGGAACGAGAACTTATATGACTACTTATATGAATTAAATGAGATGCTCCCCATCAGGGGCTGGTCGAAGCCGGGCCGGATCAGACAGATAGACAGACAGATAGACAGACAGACAGACAGATAGATAGTCGGGAACGGGAACGGGAACTTATATGACTACTTATATGAATTAAATGAGATGCTCCACACCAGGAGCTGGGCGATGCCGGACCGGGTCAGACAGACAGACAGACAGACAGACAGACAGACAGACAGACAGACAGACAGACAGACAGACAGTCGGTAACGGGAACGGGAACTTATATGACTACATATATGAATTAAATGAGATGCTCCCCACCAAAGGACTGGGCGAAGCCGGGTCGGGTCAGACAGACAGACAGACAGACAGACAGACAGACAGACAGACAGACAGACAGTCGGTAACGGGAACGGGAACTTATATGACTACTTATATGAATTAAATGAGATGCTTCCCACCAAGGACTGGGCAAAGCCGGGCCGGGTCAGCTAGTGATATTATAAATAACCAAAAGGCAAGTTCCAGAAAAAACAAAGGTTTCCCACTTCTGAGATAAATATATGGGCAATTGTCCTTTGGCATATGTTGGTAGAAAGAATCACAGTTCCATAAGTCAATCAGTAGAACGGCAGATTATGTTTTGGTAAACTACCGATAAGGGTGCACCTTTATTACATGATAGACAGAAAGCATCAAGGGTAGCAAGAAAGACCACTTGTAAAGTATTTTTGTGTGTGCATATCCTATTTACAGGACATCGCTGTCAACACCAGCATTTTACTGCTATTGTTAATGTCTTGGCAAGTTAACGTTCAGTAGTTTGCCATTGCTTTCTGAACGACCGGCTCCCTTACCGAAACGTTAAAACTCGGCGCAATGCGGTCTGCTGCTAAATCGCTCGCATCTTCATTTCGAACGCAGGTAAGTGGGCTTACGAAAAGCGCTCGTTAGCCCTTAGCCACAGAGACCGGCTGCAAAGTATTGAACAAACTAAATACCAAAGACAACTAGTCCCGAAATACTATCGCTGTACGATTCTTACATGTTTATGATATATTAAAGACATTGTGGTTTGAAGAGCCTAACAATAGAAAGATATGGTTTATGGAAAGCGGGCGCGCTGTGTAAAAGTAGGACGTTACGCTGAAAATGGCTTTGGCACGGTCAGACAAGGGGTTAGAAGACAGCTCTCGTCGTTTCCTACGGGAGAGAGAAACTAGCCACCTATTTCCTCGTACACACGGGCCTAATAAATTTGACGTTCTGACACTTCATATACCTCCAAAAGGAACTGCTGCGGGACTTTGTTTTTTCTGGGATGACAGTAGAAGCATTAAGAGGCATTGATGGACTCGAGTGCCATGTAGCGTAGGAGGCAAGGGACAGTGATTTAGAATAAGATACGGAAATTGTGGCAATCAGAACAAGAAAAGTTAACCAAGAAGCGGCATAATACGCAAGTTGCTAGATGACGTCACGGCGTGCTACGTCACTAAAGTTAGTTAGGTTTTGGGATGATCATGGAGCTGGTCGGATAAATAACAACACTGAAATATGAACGCAAATATCTAGCAGAAAGACATAGCGAACATGCCATCTAGCACTCTAGGAAGATAAGGAAAAGGGGCATAGTCTGCATTACGGAGAACGATCGGAAGATGAAGATTTAACACAGAGAAAGTGAGGAAAGCATACTGCATCAGAACTTGCCGGTCGTTTGTCAAATAGAGGTCATGGCGTCAACACACACACACATAGCTCGGCGTAAGTAACACTGTTAGAATCGTGGGCGTAATGTAGTTTGCAGAACGATGGACCGTATGAAATTTACTCGTCATTGATGAAAGTAGAAGGATGGAATCGGACTCTACAGTTAACATTAAATATTTACAAATGATTATTAATTATCTTTCACCGACCCTCCCATTAACATGGGAACGGTGACGTTGGTATATTATACGGAGGATTGCCACCAATAAAGTTATATTTGACGAGGAAAGCCAGCGTTGATGAACTCATTTCGTTAATATTTATTCTGGCTCCTGTTAAACTGCAATGATGTTTTACTTGGCGACGAGCATAATATTAGAGGGAAACAGCATAGCATCGAGGCATCACACATAGTCTGCTTATAATGCTGACAGTGCAGACAGACGTGCTCAGGAATGGGATGCATTCAGAAGAGCTGTAACAGAGACAATATTCTTGACAGAGTGTGACATTATGATGATGCTTATATATACATGATGCTGGAGGAAACTTATGAGTTTCAATGTGTTGTCAAGAGTAAACAACAAAGCAGCTTTGTGATTAACAGCAGCAGCATGAGATTATATGGCATGGTCTAGTATCTACCTGATGAAAGTCACTAGATTGCGTCTCCGAATCAAAGTTTTGGCACGTTCAGAATGTTAGGCAATAGCTTGTGAATATATTTTACGTAGACTCCCTCAACAATCAATTTACTGTTCGTACCCAGACGTACGAAGCCGGCTCTGTGGAGATGGGGTTACTAACGCTGCGGGCGATTTGGACTAGACCGCTTTTCGTTGGTTTCCATACAAGGGTATGAGTGCCGGTCGTTCAGAAAGCAATGGCAAACTACTGAACGTAAACTTTCCCAGGAATCACAAACAAAAATGCTGGCATTAACTACTCCGTCCTGCAAAGGATATGCAGCTAATTTTAACTAAACCAGATATCGGTGTGCTGGCATTGGAAACACATATTGTCCGGCCACTGAAGATGGCTAAAATTTAAATGTTTACAGGCGAGAGGATCGACTTCACTGCAATGGGTTCTGTCACATATGACCCGGTTTCCTTCACCAGGGAGACATCTCGAAAGCATAGCACAATGTACGAAATCAGTAGTTTCAGGAACGACCCCCAAGAGTCTCCCAGAAAATTACACATGAATAGAACCGGAATCGAACCCACAACCTTCTCTGTGCGAGGCAGGCGGCTTAACCGCTTCGCCATGGAGACACTCCTATGAAAGGGAGAGAGGGGGAAGGGTCGGACGAAGCTTAGATGCCAGCTCTCGACGTCCGGATACGGGCGGGAAAGACTGGCCACCTGTCAATCCTTGCACTCAGGTCTACAAACTGCCAAGGTCCTATTTTATTATTACTATTTTTTATTATTCCATGTAAGGCTGGGCATGCCGGTGTCCACAGCGAAGAGGTTAAGGACATTGTTCGTAATCCCGTATACCCACGTATGAAACACAGCTGCGTGAGATTCGGCAGCGGATCGCGTCGCGCTGGTTACTTACGGAGGTATGTGAGCCGGTCGTTCAGAAACAATGGCAAACTACTGAACGTAAAACTTGCCAAGACATCAACGCCAGGTGAAAAATGCTGGTGTTGACTGCAATATCCTGTAAAAGGATATCTATCATCATCATCATCATCATCATCATCATCATCATCATCATCATCATCATCATCATCATCATCATCATCATCATCATCATCATCAAGTGCCCTGCCAGCTATCGTAGGCGGTCATGGCTCTTCACATATCTCGGTCGTTGGTGTTCTGGATCAACTCTGCTGATGGTCATGAAGTCTTGGGAAGATAATGTGGTGGTTTCCCCTTGCCTTCCACATCCACATGGGGGTCTTTTACCTCTGCCTTTGACAGCCATTTCCGACTCTCAGGACAAGTGAGTGCCCTGCTCTGCTCAGCTGCAGAGTTGTCCACTTATTCCGGTGGATATGAGAAAGAAAAAAAAAAGGCTTGGAAAGCACGGAATCACAGTCATGAGTTCAAATTCACATCGAGTCGGATTTTTAAAAACTGAGGCTTAGGTCGACCTAGTCTAAAAACCGGTACCAGGAAATGTCTCGGGGAGTAAAGGCGACCGACGTGAATTTGACCACATCCCCATTGATTGCCAGATTGGTCCACAAAAATACATGGCGCTAGCATCACATGTCCAGTAAGTGTCAAGGCGTGTAGAGTGGGTCCTGTATTGTACTTCACTTATGTGGCATATTTTCCTTAGGGCACTTGATAGATGCCCTCTTCGTAGTGAAGGAGTTACGGACGCCGTTAGTGATTCCACATACCCGCTTTCGAAACACAGCTGTGCGTGTTGGCATGGCAGCAGGCGGCGTTGCTTGTTGGTTGTTTACGAAATGGTATGGATGCTGATCGTTCAGACTACTGAACGTAGAGAGATCACAACAGCAAACAATGTTAATGTTGACTGCGACGTCCTGTAAAGGATATGTAACTAACTAACTTTAATTTGACAGATCATCAGAAGCGCGTGGAGGCTAGCATGATCGAATGGATAAGAGCGCTCACTCTTAAAAATCCTGTGTGCTGATGACGAGGTAGCAGGTTCAACCCCTACACCGATCAGTTGGACTAGAATGTTGACTTCTTGTCCTTGCCTTGGCCACGTCAATTATAAGTACCTGAGAAGTCGGAGAGGATTTTCCTGATGGCGAAGACCTGGTAGTAGGGAAAACTAATCCACACGCAAAAAAGGAGTCCGGTGACCAGATGCAGTCTGTGTATGGACTACGCTTGAGTTCAAAGCTAGCGAACGCAAAAAAAAAAAAAAAAAAACAAGCGCGCGAAGCTTATCTGTCATTGCTGTTTATTCTAGACACTCCGTGGCGAAGTAGTCAAGCCGTTTGCCTCGGGCTCTCAAGGTTGTGCGCTCGATTCAGGCCGCGACCTTCGGTTCACGAGTTCATTTTTTTTTCGGAGACTCTTGAGGGTTGTTGCTGGAGCTGTGGAGTTCATGCTTTGTGCGATGCTTTCCGCGCTGCTGAAAGAGACTGAGCCATATGGGATAAAAACGGGGTGCAAAAGTTTTTTCGACTTTTAAGCGGCGTGTTCTTTTTTATATTTATAGTATAATTATGCGAAGTTTATGTACCAAAGAGATCCTAACAAGCTGTAAACATGTGAAGCCCACCCGCCATTGCTGTTTATGTTATTATTTATATTTTTATTATTACTATGCAAAGCATATGTAACACTGGATATCTAACAAACTGCACACACGTCATTATTGCTATGTTATTATTGCTATGTTTATTATTACTATGCGAAGCTTATCAAACTGTAAACATAAGAAGCCTATCTGTCATTATTTTTTTTAAATGTCATTATTATGAGAAAATTATTTAGCGTAGAGTATCTGACAAATTGCAAATACATGAGGTCTATCTTCATTACATGTTACGTTATTATTACTGTTTCTGCTAATATTAGTGTGAAGATAAAGTAGCAGTTGGTACCTGACAAAGCATTAAGACGTGAAACCTGTATCACATTGCTTTTTCTGTTTTTGTTTGTTTGTCAAGACCATTTTATTATTTTCTTGAAAGAAAGAAAAAAACATGTATTCCTTCACTGAATTTAAATACAGAAGCTACACACAAAAAGCTGCAACATTTATTGCCTGGTACATTTCGCTGCACCTCATCAGATGCATGCTCCATAATTATTTATCATATAAAGTGAACAGATGAATTAAAGCTTGGCTGAAAAGTACTGGAGAGTTTTGGTCAGAGACCATAACTTTATGAAGGGAAAATCCCAACTGCACCTCCCCGTGGTAGAGGATGGAAACACACCACGGTGTGGCTAACACAGCTCTGGGGACCGAGTATCCACCGGAATAAGTGGACAACTCTGCACCTGAGCAGGGCAGGGCACTCACTTGTCCTTACAGTCGGAAATGGCTGTCAAAGGCAGAGTTAAAAGACCACCGTGTGAATGTGGAAGGCAAGGGGAAACCACCACATTATCTTCCCAAGACTTCATGGCAAAACATAAATCAAAGTTAGTGAAGGACGTTAATGGCTGTCTTAGGGCATCCTCGTCCGGTAGGGACAGTCATGAGCCATAGGTGACACCAGACCGTCATCCAGCTACTGATGGCAAAATCATAACTAAAATAAATAAATTTAGAGTAGGAACATGGAATGTTAGGACATTAAATGAGCTAGGAAAGTTGACCAATGTTCTAAGAGAGATGGATAGCATGAAAATGAATATACTAGGCGTTAGTGAGATGAGATGGAAGGGATCGGGCAAAATTATAGCTGACAATCACACAATAATTTATTCTGGAGGGAAAACACATGAAAAAGGTGTAGGAATAATATTAGACGAAAAAACAGCCAAGTCAATTAATGGATACTGGTGTATTTCAGATAGAGTTATTATGGTAAAAATCAAAGGCAAACCAATAGACATAAATATTATACAAGTATATGCACCAACAGCAAGCAGTAGTGATGAAGAAATACAACACTTTTACGACGAAATAGAAATGGCGATGGCTCAAATTGGATCACAAGAAATAAAAATAATACTTGGTGATTTTAATGCAAAAGTAGGAAAGGGAAAAATGGAGGATGTAGTGGGGAATTATGGTTTAGGTACAAGAAATGAAAGAGGGGAAATGCTAATAGAATGGGCAAATATCAATGAGATGATAATTGGAAAAACATGGTTTAAACACCATAAAAGACGACTGTACACATGGATAAGCCCTGATAAGAAAATACAAAACCAAATTGACTACATACTAATTAATAAAAGATTTAGAAATGCTTTAATTAATGTAAAGACAATGCCTGGTGCTGACTGTAATAGTGATCATGTACCACTATGTGGACAAGATTAAAGAGAGGGAAAAAAATGGTTAAGAACATGAGACTTAATAAAGAGGTTCTGAAAATAGATAAAGAAATGCAAGAACAATACAGAGTGACTGTGAAAAATAGGTACAATGCAATAACTAAAATACAGAGTATAGATGAACAATGGGAAATGTTAAGGGACTCCATTCATCAAACTAGCAAAGAAGTATTACCGGAGAGAGGCAAAATAGCTAAGAAAAAATGGATGAATGAAGATATCTTAAAACTGATGGACAAAAGAAAACAGAGTAAAAATGACAAACAAGAATACGCTAAGATAAATAAAGAAATAAAAGATAAATGTGGGAAGGCTAAAGAAAGTTGGTTAAACGAGCAATGCAAAAAAAATGAATTAAATTCCATTAAAGATACAAAAAATATGCACAGAAAAATCAGTGAGCTTACAGGAAGAAAAATAAGAATAAATACAGGGTGTTTGAAATCAAAAACAGGAAAGATAATATTAGAGGAAGATGCTATAATGAAGAGGTGGAATGAGTATATAAGAGAATTATATGAAGGAGAAAGGGGAGAATTAACAGAAGATAGTAACTTAGAAGGTCCACCTATTCTGAAAGAAGAAGTCGCTGACGCTATGAAACGTATGAAGAAAGGAAAAACAGCTGGGCCAGATGAAATCACAATAGAAGAATTAGAAGTATTGGGAGAATTTGGAGTAGATATATTAACCAAAATGTTGAATGATATTTACAGCAGTGGATATTTACCCAGTGATATGCTGAAATCTTTATTTATAGCTATACCAAAAAGACCAGGAGCAATTGATTGTGAAGATTTTCGTACAATTAACCTTATAAACCATATCACTAAGCTTCTACTCAGAATCATAATGAGAAGAATCAAAAATAAAATAAAAATGGAAATTAGTGAAGAACAGTATGGATTTGTGGAAGGAAAGGGCACAAACAATGCAATTTATACATTACGGACACTAATAGAAAGCATGAGCATAGCTTGAGCATAGCCTATGATGGGTAGCGTTGTGATATTCTGTTGTGATAATTTGGTGTGTCCAGTGTGTGCCGCGTGGTTACACACCCGCTTCACACGCGTGATCCGGGACTGTTTCCGGATCCGGTCAGGGATATGCACTACTGAAGAGCTCAAATGAGGGCGAAACTCGAGTATAGTGCTTCCATATTGACGTGAATAGGCCTTAGGTTCATATCAGAATGCGATCGGCGTTGCCAGTAGTGGGTTGTGCTCAATATTTAAATTTCAAATCCCGAAACAACCACATAATCAATTGATTATTGCTCACTGGATTTAGGAGGCCTGGTGTTCCTTGCCAGTGAGAAGTCCTGATCGTTCGGGTCCCATCGATTGACGGACGTCGGTCGCGGCGATTGGGCAATCTTGAGCATAGCCTATGATGGGTAGCGTTGTGATATTCTGTTGTGATAATTTGGTGTGTCCAGTGTGTGCCGCGTGGTTACACACCCGCTTCACACGCGTGATCCGGGACTGTTTCCGGATCCGGTCAGGGATATGCACTACTGACGAGCTCAAATGAGGGCGAAACTCGAGTATAGTGCTTCCATATTGATGTGGATAGGCCTTAGGTTCATATCAGAATGCGATCGGCGTTGCCAGTAGTGGGTTGTGCTCAATATTTAAATTTCAAATCCCGAAACAACCACATAATCAACTAATAGAAAGGTCAATAGAGAAACAGAGAGACATATATTTGTGCTTCATAGATTATACTAAGGCATTTGATAAAGTAAAACATGATGAACTGATTAAAATGTTGGAAGATATCAACATTGATGGAAAAGATTTAAGAATAATAAAGAATGTTTACTGGAACCAAGTAGCAGCAATTAGAATGGGAAATAAAGAGGGTAGTTACGAACGGATAAAGCTAGGAGTACGACAAGGGTGTGTCTTGTCACCAGATCTTTTCTCCCTGTATAGCGAAGTAACAATGAGAGAGATCAAAGAGATGCCAGGAATACTAGTTGGAGGTTATAATATAAATAATATACGCTATGCAGATGACACAGTATTGGTGGCGGATAATTCAACAGACCTACAACAATTATTAGACGTTGTAGTAACAGAGAGTGCAAGGAAAGGACTCTCCTTGAATATCAAGAAAACAGTAACAATGGTAATATCAAAGAAAATGGTGACACCAAAATGTGACATAGAAATAGAAGGGAAAATCCTTAACCAAGTTGATAATTTTAGATACCTAGGGGCATTTATAACATCAGATGGAAGATGTACAACAGAGATTAGGAGTAGAATAGGGCAGGCAAAAGCCGCTTTTCAGAAAATGAAGAGTATCTTATGCAATAAGTCACTATCACTGAATGTAAGAAAGAGAGTGCTGAAATGCTATGTAGAACCAGTTTTGCTGTATGGCAGTGAATCTTGGAACGTAAATGAACAAATTAAGAAGAAATTAGAAGCAACAGAGATGTGGTTCCTGAGACGAATGTTGCGAATTCCTTGGACTGCCAGAGTAACTAACGACGACTGCCTGAAACAGGCTAATGAAACTAGAACATTATATACAACAATAAGACAGAGACAAACATCTTTCTTCGGTCACGTGATGAGAAGAGAGGCATTGGAGAACATCGTAACAACTGGAAAGATCGAGGGGAAGAGAGGCAGAGGAAGACCAAGAGAAGTGATGCTGGATGGATTGAGACGGTGGCATGGAGGAATATCAGCACCAGAGTTGATCCAGAAAACCAAAGACCGAGATCTATGGAGAGCCATGAACGCCTACGCCAGCCGGCACGGCACTTGATGATGATGATGAAATGCTTGAAACACACAGCCAGTGATGTTGTTGGAATGTGGAGCATTTGTTATCCCCACATTTTTAATTTACGATTACCCTGAGAATAACAAGTGAGCCAGGTTCGAGCAATTTTGCCACTCCATTCTTTCCAGACTATGATGATTTATCTGTTCATCTACGTCATGCACATGATCCCAGAGAGCCGTGAACAAATCTACCGTATCATGCACCAAAATACCAGCCAGCCGTGCAGAGTCAGTCAATCTATCCGCCAGCTAGTTCCCACCATACCAGTATGTTCTGGGGGATAATAAATGGAACATATGCTCCCTCTCTTTGATTTTAACATACATACCCCTGAAATCTATATCTATAAAACAAAGTGTATGTATGTAAATATGTATGTAAATATGTATGTCCTTTATTTTTTCGCTAACGGCCCAACCGATTGAGATGAAATTTTCTACACGTCTTCCTTTCATTCCAGAGCTGCCAACTGTGATATTTTTTTAGTGTGAAATCGCCTGCTTACTCAGTATTATTTCATTTTTCATTTTTCATTAAAATTTTTATATAGCTAAGGGACTTAACTCTAGAAAAAGTTATTTCAAGGGGCATAACTTTTAATAACATTGTTGTATAACTTATAGTCATATTGTTGTATCGTTTTCAAAGATTTATAAACTCTTTGTCTATAGTTATGTACCGGCATATGAGTTATAATAAATAATGATACAATCTTTTAGACATTTTCAAATTTTACATAAAAATAATGCATAATGCATAACATTGTAACTCATCTTTCTATACTTAAGAAGTTATCTAAAAGATGTTGAACAATATCATCGCATCTTTAGTGTTTTCCGAAATCATATCGACACGATTCGCTTGACAGCACTTCTCAGCGCTATCAAGCCAAGACGCCTTACACATTTCAAGCAGCCTGATACGGGGGGAAAATGGCACGTCGTAATAGCTCAAAGAAACAAGCAGCTTCCAAGATGCATAGTGAGAAAACCGACCAGACTATCAAGAAGAGGAACCTGCCTTTGGAGAGTCTGCATGCAAGCTGTAATAAAGTATCTGAACCTACAGTCAATGAAACTACCAATAAGAAGAGCGACGACTACCCACAGACGAACACAAGAGGAAGGAGGACCAAGACACCAGAATCAGAAACACTGATTCAAACACAGTCAGATGGGTGGTCAAGCGGCTAAAAATGGAGCTTACTGATCAACAAATACAGAAGCAGCTGCAGGAAGAAAATCTCCACGTCAACATTTTGAAGGCAGAGCGGATTCTTACCTACTCAGAATTAAATGAGATGCTCCACACCAGGGACTGGGCGAACCCGGGCCGGGTCAGGCAGACAGACAGACAGACAGACAGACAGACAGACAGACAGGCAGGCAGACAGACAGACAGACAGATAGATAGATAGATAGATAGATAGATAGATAGATAGATAGATAGATAGATAGATAGATAGATAGATAGACAGACAAACAGACAGGGAGGGAGGGAGGGAGGGATAGACGGAGGGAGAGACAGAGGGATGGGTCTATTAGACAGACAGACAGACAGACAGACAGACAGACAGACAGTGATATATAGATAGACAAACAGACAGACAGACACAGACAGACAGACAGACAGACAGATAGACAGACAGACAGACAGTCTGTAACGGGAACGGGAACTTATATGACTACTTATATGAATTAAATGAGATGCTCCCCACAAGGTCTGGGCGAAGCCGGGCCGGGTCAGACAGACAGACAGACAGACAGACAGATAGACAGACAGATAGATAGTCGGGAACGGGAACGGGAGCTTATATGACTACTTATACGAATTAAATGAGATGCTCCAAACCAGGAGCTGGGCGATGCCGGGCCGGGTCAGACAGACAGACAGACAGACAGATAGACAGACAGACAGACAGACAGACAGACAGACAGACAGTCGGTAACGGGAACGGGAACTTATATGACTACTTATATGAATTAAATGAGATGCTCCCCAGAAGGTCTGGGCGAAGCCGGGCCGGGTCAGCTAGTGATTGATAAAAATAACAAGAACAGTTAAAAAGAAAACCGAACAAGAATGAACTTACCATCGTACTTTTCATGTAATATGATCTCATCTATAGAAAATGTTTGTTCCCCAAAGTCTTTCACTTTCTGATTGTTATCACCGACATAGGCAGCAAATTCCTCTTTGCGTTTTCCACTAATGTATCAGTACACACATAGAGAACATGGTAAGTTGAACGAGAGATACATTTTCATTGTATTATTTGTTCTTAAATATCTAATTACATCTAAACCAAAAGTATAATTTATTTTTATTTACTAACATCATCATCATGATCGGCTGGCCGAGTGGCTAGAACGCCGGACTCTCATTCGGGAGACCCGGGTTCGATCCCTCGGTAAGGTGTTGGATTTTTTTCTGTCGGGGGCAAAAAGAAAATCCTAACCTGCACAGTTCGCGGCGACTGCATTAGCCAGGCGGCTTTTATTCCTCAGGCTCAAAGAACCGTCTGCCATACACCGCAAGGTATTATATTGGCAGTAAATGATAGTTTTTTTTATCATCATCATGCGCAATGCCAGCTGGTGCGGGCGTTCATGTCTCCCCATTGATCTCGGTTACTGGTGTTCTGGATAAACTCTTATGAAAATATTTCCCAGTGCCATAGTATCAGTCCATCCAGCATAATTTCTCTCGGTGTTTATTTGTGTCCTTTCCCACTGTTGTTTGCATTCATCACAGCGTTTCCAATGTCATTATTGTCGTTCCGTGACCAAAGAATTTTTTTCAGGCAATCTTTGTTAGTTACTCTCTCAGTTTAGTGATGTTAGCAAATGAAATATCTGCAGGATGTGAAAATTTTAATATAATTTATTGCAAATGATTTACGAACCACACACTTAATTGGCGGGAGTCTCCGTGGCTAAGTAGTCAAGCCGTCTGATTCGGGTTCCGAAGGTTGTGGGTTCGATTCAGGGCTGCATCCGTCGGTTCACGAGTGCATTTTTCTGAGACTCCTGCGGGTCGTCGATCGAGCTACGGAGTTCGTGCTTTGTGCGACGCTTTCCGGAGGTTTGCGGAAAGAGACTGAGCCATATGGGATAAAAACCCGGTGCAATGAAGTCGACTCTTTCAACTTTTAAGCGACTTTTTTAAAGTGACACTTTATTGGCATTACTATAAAATGTCCCCCCCCCCCACACACACACACACGTACGCACACACAGTTGTCATATTTATTAAAACAATATAAAGAAAGTTAATGTCAAAGAAGAAAAATATGCTGTCTTAGAAAGCTGTTATCTGATCCAAGACCCAAGGATCTGTGGGTTAGAATGTGAATATTTTCGCACCACCCTGTTCTTTTTTCGTAGAATTCCATAACCGAAGCCAAGAAAAGAACATGGCTTGTAGAAATCAACGGAGGAAATTGTATCCTTGGAGCTGCACCGCGTCACATCATCACGTAGAGGGTTGTCTCAGAACACAGCTCTCATCCTCGTACGCTGACAAACCTCTGTTTCTTCTCATCTCTCCTGCATCATTCACCCTCATGTCCATGGAGTCTTTAATGTCCCTTGTCCATCGTCGTGCTAGTCGGCCCACTGCTTCATCTTCCAGGAAACGGGAACCACCATGGCGCTTAATATGGCCATATTATGTCAGTTTCAGAGATATGCTACTGTTTACCCCGCCCCACATACAGACATAATAACGAAAATAATCACACTTATTTACTTACTAAAAGCAATGTGCAGCACTTAACAGCCAAAATGAATTGATCACTGCAGCTCCACAATGATGAATTCCAAAAGAAGAAATATCTCCAGGAGGCACATTAAATACCATTTGAATTCGAACCTGCCATGGGTATTCACCATGTTGAACAAATTTGCCACCAATAATTTTACCCTCCTGCAAGTGTTTTATATTTCCTGTCAGATTATAAAAGTGATGACTGCTCATTTCTTTATGAGGTGTCCCAAGTTTTTGGTAACGAAAGGGAAGCCGACCACATTTTCCTGTAACTGATTTCAGACAAATAGTTTCAGTGTCTTCAAACAAATATTTTCAGTGATTTCAAAGAAATATTTTCAGTGAATTAAAACAAATATTGAATAAAGATTTCAAGCAATTATTCAACATTATTTTAAACAAATATTTACCGTGATTTCATAGAAATATTTATTGTGATTTCAAATTATTTATAGCTATTTTAAATTAGTATTCAGCTTGTTGTGATGTTATTAGTTCAACAATGAAACATACGACTTCATTAATATTTACAAAAATGTGTTATCCTCTCGTTTAGACATGAAGTCATGTTCCCTCTTGCACATCAGTTTCGGTAGCGTAGTGGCTAGACACTAGGCTGCCGACCCGGTGTTCATGGATTCGATCCGTAGCTGGACAAATTCGGATAATTAATAATAGACCTGAGTTCCCATGTCGACCCAATCTAAAATGGATACAACAGGACTGTCTCGGGAAGTAAATACGATCGGCGTGATATTGAGAACTTCCCTGCCACATGGCGTTTAGACAGAATGACGTCATTGGAATAGGCTGTGGAAAAAGGACAACGTCATAACACGGCAACGGGGACGCTTCGGGAGAGGAGATCAGGACAGCGGTGTTTTCTATGGGCTCCGTGTTGGAGAGGATAGGATCTGGTTTGGCGCAATCTTCTTAGTGAGCGAGGAAATCGTCTGTTGTCTCACATTCATACAGTGATGGGACCGGGACAGGAATAACCCTTAGACGAGTTAAACGCGGCTGGTAAATCCTTGGGAAAAGAGTACCTTCCGGAAGCAATGGCAGAATTCGGGAACTGAGTCTGTATAACTGTATAACCACCCGTCCCCGTCTTCAGGGGCAGGTTATCATATGGAGTAGCGTTCTTTGTTGTTCTGCGAGAGCATGTAATAAATGCCTGAAATTGCCGTCGGCTGGTTTGCGTCTGTTTCATCAAGGTGAGCGCTGTTTAGTATTTTGTTGTTGAGTACGAGCAACTTTATATCTTGGAGTTGAGATGCGTCGGCATGTGTCAAGACAATGTGGGGTCTCTGATCCAGAAAGCATCGTGTGGATGTAAACAACGAAGATTCCCGCCATATCGCTAAGTAAACGAAGGAGAATGCACACCAGGATCAATTCCTGAAGCACGATGCAGCACCAAGATCGCTTGTTACGCGCCAACATGGCAGTTGCCGAAAGATCGTGAGTAACGCCAACATACTTATTGTTTGACGATTATCTGCAGGTAAAGTGACTAAATAATTTAATTAAACTAGTCCTTCATAAGTGCCACAGTTTAAGAAGTTTATCAGTGGAAAGAAAGAAATAAAGATTACACTATGCTATATTAACTGATCTACATACATGGTGCCCACGAGCAGAAACAGATAATGAACATTACGTGTATTTAATAACAGCAAATTATATACTATCGTTTGAGACAATAGTAAATAGTTAAATACGATCATAATATTGTCCAAGTTTGGGAAAGTGAAGCACAATACAGTAATGGAGAAGTAAACACAACTGATATATTTAGTTTACGGATCGTTTGAGTCCACACTCGACTTATAATGTGTTGTTGGTACAGAAGAAGGAGGCGTTAGCTTCCTACACGACATTTCCACTCTGTTAACAAAGCAGTCAGTCAAACTTATAATAGGAGAAAGAACGCTTACTTTCACGCTTATGACACTGATATAACTACACACAAGGATGGTACGATATTGCCAGTACCCACACATTTAACATACGAGTATCAAGAATAGGAGGACACATATGAAGATTAAGTTGACACAGTACGCCATGATGCAAATAATTTTCAACAACGATCCTCACTGAAACTTCACTACTGTCACATACGAACATTGAACGTTACAAACTTTACACAGTACCACTTCATTACTTTGAACTTTACTCTTCACGGGAAACTTCAATATTTATTTACGAGTTACAACGGGATATCTGACAGAATACATAGAGACACGTTATCATTACACCTCAGCATGCAGGAAATCTAACACGTGTACACTCACTTGATTTGAAGTCGAAGCATACAGATAGATTTTAATGTCACATAGTACCCAATTGTTCAAGGTATTTAATCGATAACGATTCACATTGGGACAGTTATATTTATTATATCGGGACATTAAAGGACATTATACACATCAAGATACTACTGGACACTACACTGCACCTGAAACGCATCGAGACGTTACATGTTCCTCAAGACTCTGACGCCAGGACATACGTACACTATAACACGGATTGACAATACTTATTTTTTCATCGTGATACCAGACACAGTCGAATCGTTCACACATTGGACTTTAGGTACCAGAACCGGATGCAAGCAGATCTACTGATTTCACTGTGGGCATCATTCATTCGGATACCTACAGCAGCCTAAACTTATCACAATAAGGCTGCAGAAAAATTCAAACGTCGTCGTTACACTACAGCCAACTACGTGTTATGGGTTGGTTACGGACTTCCTTAGTCCAGTGTGAAAGTACAAGTTAATTGTACTATCGTTCAAGCCAGGAGCAACAGTCTATTGTGGACACGGCTTCTCTGGTATCAATGAACAAACATACCAATACTCGAGTGGTGACCACGGATCAATTTCTTATTGAACTGATCGACACAATTCTATGTCAAATTTTTTGAACGACAGGAACTCTACTCAGTTATCTATGTACAAGAGAGCCGGAAAAAGGCCAGTATATGTTACTGTTGGTTAATGTGTTATTGTTGATAAATGAGGTGCCTATTATTTAATATTAAGTAAATTAGTTCAAAAATGGATAGTGGGAGCGGTTGGAAGAGCGTTTCTACATTAAGCAAGGACACTTGAATATTGTGGGGTCAACACATAATTGTTGTCTTGGGTTAAGTGTAGTAGTAAGAGAAGATATTTACGTCAAATTTCTGTAAAAGTACTATTGTCTTTTATGAAAGAAAATATCTAGTTACGTCACTCATCAGTCGTCTTCTGTCATTATTGACTGTCTAGTATTATATATTCTCTATACTGAATATATTTCTTATATTATTTTCTGTTATTTACAGATAGTAACACTTCAGATATATAGATAGCAAGAAGGTACTGAATTTCTTTATAGTTCAAGTTTACAGTGCTGTTGAGTTGCAGTTCACATTTTGTTCAGCAGTTGTTATATCTGAATTGAACATATTTACATTTTTGCATACTCTTCTATCATATTTCAGCTAGATTATTATACAGGTAGGACAAGATGTCTACACTACAATATCTCACGGAGTTGGGTGAGAAGAATGGATTGGCTGGAGCAGAACTTAGAAATTGGGTCATACAGGAATTTAGAGCTCAAACCGCACATGAAAGGGAGGCAAAGCAACTTCAAGCTACGCGTGAACGACAAGAACGACAAAAGAAATTGGCGCTAGAGATGGCTATCAAGCAGAATGAGATAGCAGCTACAGAAAAAGAATTAACTTTGAGACGCGAAAGGATTGCAGCCGAAAAAGAGAATTTGGCTCTGAAGGAACAGGAAAAGATAGCTGAAATGAGAAAAGAGTTAACGGCAAGACAGATAACCGCAGACGCAGAGTTAAAGGCAAGACAGATAACTGTAGAGGCAGAGTTAAAGGCAAGACAGATAACTGTAGAGGCAGAGTTAAAGGCAAGACAATTAACCGTAGAGACAGAAATCAAGCAAAAACGACTCGCACTTGAAAATGAGAATCTTGCAAAGGAAGCAATGTGGAAGGAGCGTATGAGAGAAATGTATGAAATAAAGGAAAGTAATCACACAGGTAAAGTATCTGCTACAATAGTGAAAGAACCGAACGCCAGAGATTTCGTTCAGAAAGTAACTATCGCACAAAAGTCTAACGAAACACTTACAAGGACAAATGCCCAAATTGAAACAACACAAGAATAAGAAAAAGAAAAGACGCAAATAGAACAGGGTACATCAACGGTAGACATGCATTATACAATGCTACTGAGTGATAGCATAACGGTAAATAATGGCAAATACCAAGATTTGCACAAAGTCAACGAACCCAAACATGAAAAAATAACTGATACTCAAAAACAAGGCAAAAGAGATTATTTGTCGGTAAATGACATATTTTTGAAACATTCAAAAAAGAAACCAAAAGTTACATGCATTGGTTGTTACACACAAAAGTTACATGCACAACAAGCGAGGAAACATAGTGTAAACGGGTTCATACAAACAAAAACGCATATCATAAACATGCACACAGAAGTGAAGAAGCATAGCACAAATATACACACAAAAGGCAAGAGATGTATTACATACATACGCACAAAAGTCAAGAAGTGTGTCACAAACGTACATACAGAAGTCATTAGGTGTATTACACACATGCACGCTGAAGTTAAACAGTATGTCACTAACAGATACACACAATCAAAGAAATACTTTGCGTGCGGCATTACAATTATCCATTCACAAGTTAAAAGAAGATACACAAGACTGAAAACAATTACATTGTTCCAATCAACAAAGTTACCATGTATAAATATTGGCATGTGTGCAAAAGAGAGATTCTATAGGTTTGAAACAAAGAAAGAAAGAAAGAAAAGAAATGAAAGGAAGAATAAAAGGAAACAATAAAGAAAAATAAAATGGGATGAATGTGAAAGTGTTTGGTTCATATCAACACATAGTACACTACAGACACATTAGGGTCTTATTACTTAGTTATACCAGATGTCACTGTGTAAGGTTATACTTGTCAGAATTGTTCTCACTATCTTTCCTCGTCCTTCACTTAAGTGTGTGAAAATATGTTGGTTCTCTATTCTACAGATAATTGTTCGTAACTATATCGTTATTAGAGAACTTAATAATTTTATGAAGAGTATTTGATTTAAATATTTATTATATTTCTGATTTATTATTTTAGAAATCTTGAATCTTTGAGATATGATTCTTCACAAAACTGTAGGATCTACAACTCAATTATAATCTTGCCGATACTCTAAGTCAACTATAAATATAAATATTTTATTCAATTTATTCAATCCTAGTTTATTATAGTTGTTTGTTCATAGAGTGTTTGGAAATATGTGTTAGATAGCACCGAATTTACTGGCAATACACACACAGATCAACAATTACATATTTTTAATGCAAATACATAGTTTAAGTAGTTGGATACTTCTGTCAATATATGATTTTGACAGGATGATAAGAAAATTTACATGGAGAGGAACCGATGAGGCATGGAGAACTTTGAGAACTTTGACTTGTGTGACTTTTCTCCTGTGTCGAGTTTTCACTTGGATGGTTTGTGACTGGGTGTAACTACTTTAAAGGAAAACCGGTGAACACGTATTGTGATATGAGTTGAACATTGTATAATATTAGTATGTATATATAGAGTTAATTGAATGAATTGTGAAAATAGTTGATTAGTTAACGTAGTTAGGTTAAATACTATGTTAGTATAGTTACATTTTGATCATCGATCGTTAGTTATTATTACTTAATTATGGGTTGTCAATTTTATTGCGATCGCCATTTTCAAGTATAGACACCACTACATATATCATAATGCTAGTCCCCTACCTACTCGTTTGATGAGATTAAGATTTACGACAAAGCGGTCGGGATAAACGTCATTGTGTCTACACTGCTATGTGTCAGATTAATTCTCTTGATGAAAAAAAAAAAATGATTACATCATTTTAAAAGGGAGGTGGGCATACTGCCACATGGCGTTTAGACAGAATGACGTCATTGGAATAGGCGGTGGAAAAAGGACGACGTCATAACACGGCAACGGGGACGCTTCGGGAGAGGAGATCAGGACAGCGGTGTTTTCTGTGGGCTCCGTGTTGGAGAGGATAGGATCTGGTTTGGCGCAATCTTCTTAGTGAGCGAGGAAATCGTCTGTTGTCTCACATTCATACAGTGATGGGACCGGGACAGGAATAACCCTTAGACGAGTTAAACGCGGCTGGTAAATCCTTGGGAAAAGAGCGACCTTCCGGAAGCAATGGCAGAATTCGGGAACTGAGTCTGTATAACTGTATAACCACCCGTCCCCGTCTTCAGGGGCAGGTTATCATATGGAGTAGCGTTCTTTGTTGTTCTGCGAGAGCATGTAATAAATGCCTGAAATTGCCGTCGGCTGGTTTGCGTCTGTTTCATCAAGGTGAGCGCTGTTTAGTATTTTGTTGTTGAGTACAAGCAACTTTATGTCTTGGAGTTGAGATGCGTCGGCATGTGTCAAGACATTCCCCTATCAAGTGCCGATTGGTCTATAGAAATATAGGTCTAGCACAGTTTGTCAATGTGCTTTAGGACGTGTAGAACTGTCCTTTTATTATTTAAATTCGATTACTTCTATGATCTTCTGTCTTGCACATCTCTTGATGTTATCATTCTTATGTCAAGCATTTCGTTTCTCTAGCACATCTGCCTTCCACTGTTAGCTAGTTTCCAGTCTATTATTAGATTTTACCATCCTTGCGTGTTTAGAATCTTGGCCTCCATTTGATTAACGTAACAATAGTAAAGGTCCAGTTTTCATACACACTTTGAGGCGCATTCGGCTATTGTGTTAGCTGCGTATCTTTATAGATCAGTCGGTACTCGAGGAGTGATGCGATCAGTATCCCACCGGATGCCTTTACTACCCAAGATAATCCTGGTTCCAATTTATTTCGAACTGATTGACAACCGAGACGACAGGCCAGCTTACTGCGACTCTATATAATAGTACAATATTTGAATACGAAGTGTGAGGATTACGGCTTTTGTAGCTATGGAGCTAATGACAAATGACAAACAATTTTCACAATTTCCCGATATACCGAGTCTGAAATTCAAAATTTAGCCACACCATTTTATAAGCAGACCGCTGAGCGTTGATTTGGATGGTATGAAACCTCGGCTGCTCAAAATACAATGACTGTCAAGGTCCACTTGAGTAGACAGGGGACATAATATAGATAGAGAAGAAACATATAAACATGGGATGAATAAGGGAGAGAAGAGAAGGGACTCGAACATTCGAGAAAGACGAGTTAATTGTCAAACTACGCAGTACGCCCAGCCACAACCCGGCAGAAGCTTGAAGGGTGAAACCCCACGAGGCGCACGAAGGGGCGAGCACACCGTGTCCACCTCACGAGAGTAGAGAGGGCAGACGGCAACTGGACATTGAGTGAAGAGGGTGTAGCTTCTAGAGGGAGACACATAGATGACATTACTTAGATCCTTAAGATATTAGTGATAGACATAGTTGAGATGTTGTGTATAGATACTTGAATGCTTTGTGTGATGAATTTGTATATAATATTATAAATACTGTGCGAGAAGATTATTCGCCAAATGACAGATATCGTAATAAAATAGTAACGACGGTAATCGAACTCAGAATTCTGTCTTATCTGTGCTCGCACTGTTCTATCTGTCTGAACCCGAGTTTGCTATCCCTATTTGTGACACGTTGACAATGACAAACATTGTTTTTGGTTTTGTTCGCATATTCCCCACAGGACATCGGTGTCAACATCAGCATCTTTCAGCTGATTGTTGATTTCTTGGCAAGATTACGCTCAGTAGTTTACCATTGCTTTCTGAGCGACCGGCTCGCATACCCCGTAAGTTACCGACGCGGAGAGAACAATGACAAACTACTGAACGTAAAATTGACTGTAAAGGACACTCAACTAACTACCTTAAGTTCGATGTTACAACAAATGCTGTGTGCTATTAATGGTTACATAATAGTATTTATGTATAATGTGTGAGGACACTTACAGATTTGATCACTTAACCCATTAGCATGTGGTTCAGGGTTCTTGGTACAGATTGCCCCTGCGTATTCTCCAGGGCTGCAGTCATGTTGCTCCGCGCCCACAATAATTAAGCACTGATTCAAATCTGTCTCCGTACCGTTGCAGTCGACGTCATCCAAGATGATGCTAACGAGTTCATTGCCAAATAAAGATCTCTTTGTGGCAATTCCACCAAATCTTAAAAAAAGGCCAAAAAGTGTACATTAAATTGAACATGGTTTATGCGAAGAAACCTACAACCTACTACTTTTGTTCAGTGTCTGTATTTTGAGAAAGCAATGAAAGCAGATGAAATAAAATGTAAACATGAAAATCTACAAAACCCGTTGTAGGAAAGCGTTGACCAAACTTGGTTGAACATCAAGAATACAATTCAAACTGCCACAGAAGAATGTCTCGGTGTGTTGAACAGGCATAGAAAGAACAGATGGTTCAATCAAAAATGTGAAGAAACAGTCATTAGGAAAATGAATGCTAGATAGTTGTGGTTAAATAACATCAATAACATCCGAAATGAAGAGCAATATAGAACTGAATGTAAAGAGGCTACAGAAGTAGTTCGGCAGCAGAAACGAGAATATTATAGCAATATAATCAAAGATATGGAAACTAATCACCAGAAAAACGAATCCAGAAAAGTTGTTAAAGAACTGAAGTCAATGAACCGAGGGCACCAACACAATACATATGGTTTAAAAGACAAAAATGGGAATATGATAAATACCAATGAGGAAATGTGTGACACATGGAAAGAATACTTTATTGAATTACTAAATTGTAAAGCTCCAAGTAACACTTTCCGACAGGAAGCGGTTCTAACGTGTGAACCACAAATTGAAGAACCTGCTTTTGAAGAAATCCTATATGTAATCACACGACTTAAAAACAATAAGGCAACTGGGGTTGATGGAATTGCTGCTGAATTTATAAAGGCAGGCGGCCATGCATTACATCTAAAGCTATACGACCTAATAATAACAATCTGGAGAACAGAAGAATTACGCCATGACTGGAAAGAGTCATTATTGATACCTATCTTTAAGAAAGGAGACAAGTTCCAATGTGAAAATTATAGAGGAATATCACTACTGTCCATAAGCTATAAGATACTATCCGCAGTATTACTAAATAGACTAAAACCATATTCAGAATACATATTAGGCAACTACCAGGCAGATGTAAGAAAAACAGATCAACAATAGATCAGAAATTTATCTTACGACAAATAGCCGAGAAAAGTTGGGAATATAAAAGAGATCTCCATAAAATTTTTGTGGATTTTAAAAAGGCCTATGATAAGTGTCCGTAGGAATAGTCTATGGAATGCTATGCAGGAATTTGGAATACCAAGGAAGTTAATCAGCATGCCCAGACTTTGCATGGAAGATACTTATAATATAGTAACATATAAAGGCAGGAAATCAGACCCTTTCCAAATAACATCAGGCTTGAAACAGGGTGATGCACTATCGCCGCTCCTTTTCAATCTGGCTGTAGAGAAAGTTGTAAGCAAGGTAAAGGAGGAATTTGCTATTGGAGGAACACCCGAACTGCTTGGTTATGCAGATGATATAGATATTATAGGGAAAATGAACAAAAGACATTGGAAATACCGACTCACTAAAAGGAAAAAGCTCAACAAATGGGGCTGGTTATCAACCAAGATCAGACAGAATATATAGTAGCTTCAAGAGAAGGAACGGCTAAAAACTCTGGCCACATACAAATAGATAATATGACCATTAAAAGAACGGAAACATACTAATACCTGGGTACAATCTTCAACTGCTCCAACATAATAAGGGAAGAAATACAAGCTAGAATCAACTCTGGAAATAAGATATACTATGCACTACAACATCTGCTAAAATCAAATGCGCTCTCTCGTAACACCAAGATCACAATATAAAAAACACTGATTAGACCAGTTGTGCTGTATAGCTCTGAAACCTGGAGTACAACTAAAGGAGACGAAGCCTTGTTACAAACCTTTGAGAACAAAGTCTTAAGACGCATCTTTGGGCCCATTAGGGATACACAAAGTAGAGAGTGGAAAAGAAGAAGCAACAAAGACATTTATGATCTATTTAAGTCCCCGCTAATCAGTGGTATCATGAGGGTTAATAGACTGCAATGGCTGGGGCATATAGAAAGAATGGAAGATAATAGGGCGCTTACACTCAGGAAATAAATGACAGTAGACCCCGAGGTAGACCAAGAAGACGGTGGAGCTATAATATACATACAGACCTACAAGCACTGGGAATCAGCGACTGGCAAGAGAAGGTCAACCAGAGAGACGAATGGAGACGGCTCGTATCTGCAGTAAAGAACCTCAATGGCTCGGAATGTTGAAGAAGAAGAAGAATGTAGGCTTGCTAGATTAGCTTAGAAATGTTGATATAGAGTTTGGTTTATATTTAGAGCATGGTGATATACCCGGAAGATCCACAAGTAAGGATTTGGAGATCATGTAAAATGTTGCCCGATTAAACAATCAACTGACGACTGCGAATCTGCGAGCTTGACTAGACTGCAAGAAAATGACGTCAAAAGGTCGGACTGGGGTGCTATTAACGGAGACACCGAAAGACATATAGTTGTGTTTTATAGATAATACCCAAGCATTTCTTCTTCTTTTTTGCGTTCATCCGGATGAAATTATGAAAATGTTGAAAATTATCAACATTGGTGAGAAAGATCTCAGAATAGAGAAGAATATTCACTGGAAACAAATAGCAGCAATCAAAACGGGAAATGAAGAGGGCAATTATGTGGGGAAGATATTAAGTAACATACATTTTACGAATATTTGTTTTACAATAGTGCGAACCAGAAATTGTGTGTGCGTGCGTGCGTGCGTGCGTGTGTGTGTGTGTGTGTGTGATATTTCTAGACATAGTGGCCTGTCTGGCAACATACTTAGTCGACCTGTCTATACTAGCTCGTTGATGCCCTCCAAGAAACGTATTTTGATGTAGCCTTAAACTAATTTTGCCACACCTCCATTACCTGGTTGGATTCTGCAAACCTCTGACCCCGCAAATGTTCTTAGAAGGGTCCAAAGAAGTGAAAGTCCGATGGCGCAAAGTCTGGAGTATGTGTTGGATGTTTCAAGACCTCAAGGTCAGAGCGGAATCAGGGAGTCTCTGTGGCGAAGTGGTCAAGCCCTTTGACTCGGGTTCCGAAGGTTGTGGGTTCGATTCCGGGCCGCGTCCTTCGGTTCACGAGTGAAACTTTTCGGAGTCTTCTGTGGGTCGTCGCTATAGCTATACGGAGTTCGTGCTTGGTGCGACGCTTTCTGCGCTGCGGAAAGAGACCGAGCCATATTGGATAAACCCCGGTGTAATGAAGTCCATCCGGTCGACTTTTATGCGACTTTTATTTAAAGGTCAGAGCACGTAGTGTATCCACTGTATCCGCAGCCTTATGTGGGCGGGTGTTGTCATGCAGCAACATTACTCCTTTTGAGAGAAGTCCTTGACATTTAGATTGTATCGTGGGTTTCAGTTTGTTCACGAGCATGCCACTGTATCAAGAACTAGAAACAGTTTCATCCCGGAAATACAGCAATATACGATACTTGATATTTAAAGAAATAATAGTTATCACGACGTTAAAAACAATAAAATGACTTAAGTGAATTTAGACACAGAAGTCACAATCAATATTTTACACCGCTTTGTTGCCTGGCATATTTGCCGCATCTTGTTAGGTGCATACTGCAGAAGTATATATTATATGAAGTGAATACACGAATCATGCTTTGGCTGGAATATTGAAAACACGGTCGCAGCCAGTTTTGTGCAAACAGGAAGAGGTCGTTTTACATTTGAAATTATCATTGGGATACCAAATGCTCCACGTTCTAACACTCTCCTCTGTGACTATGTATTTTAAGTATAGCATATACAAGGGCCTTTGTAGAATGTTGCTCTCCCCGCGACTGTTCCTGAGTCTTGAGATGTGGCTGTCGTTTTACGTGCTTCTTGCATTTTGATGTTTCTTTAATTTCCGGTGTTCGTCTTAATGTGGGTCCCCTCCTGTAATTTCTCCGTAAAACCATGCCTGTTGATACTATAGTATTCTTTCTTAGTCACTGGGATTTTTAATATGACAAAAGTACTCAAGTTTCGGAGACATGAGCTGATTTTCTTTGATATTCTAATCTTGTAGCTTATAAATGTTTTTGTTCTTCGCGATCTATGGTATTCTAAGAATTTTAATATAACATAACAGTTAAAAAAATATTCTTCTTTAGCCGTTAGTCGATATCTAAAAAGTGGAACAGACAGCAGTTCCGACAAAGTGTAACAGACCACAATCTCAACAAAGCCAACATATGACACACACACACATACACACACGAATGCATTAAGACGCTGCCAGAATGCCAAGATACCAGTCCATCACTAAAATTAATATTCATCGTCTATAGAATCAGAGGTCACTAGAAAAATCAGCAGTTGCACGCGCATTATTGCACAAGGTAAATCAACTAATTCAGCAATCAGCTACCTGCCATTGTTTTGAATATGCAGTTCACAACACAAACTACCGTAGGCAAAGGAAAAAGCATTCCACATTAAAACCACAGCTCATAGATGTGCACCAAGCACTCAGCTCATTAGCTGGGCAATGAAACCAAGTACTACAGGTCCAAATGAAGGAAATATGTTAAATAAACCGCCTAAATGAGAGAAATGCGTAAGGAAACCATAGTTAGAAGCACAAGATGCCAAGACATTAGCGGATCGCCCGCATATCAGCCATACTGGACCGGAAGAGGTTCACCTAAAGTGAATAAAGTTAACTTAAACTAAATTATCTTAGTAGAGTAAACTCGTTTTAGTGCTTCAGTTTGTAGAAATTTGCACTACTTGGCTTAAGTATAGTTTCAACAAAGTTAGTATGAAGAAGCAACCAGACTTGTTTTCTTGTTAGATAGACACATTACAGGCCTGCTTCAGAATAACCATATTTATCTTACATGCAATTTTCACTGACTCTGAATGTACATAATTTATCCAATACTATTTGTTAATGATAGTGCTAATGTTAAAGTATGTAAAATGTTACTATTTCCAATCGTTACATTACCTGTAACCCAACATTCTGCAAACGACAGAAGCTTCCGTGTTATCCCAGTTATCATCACAAACTCGATATCGTAAATTGTCGATAATAACTTCAACATTGCCTTCACTTTTATGTCTGCCACCTACTAACTGGATATCTAAACTTGCTGCAGGATTTTAAAAAAAAAAAAACAAGATAATTGTCTCGATGTAAATGGGCATGAATATTCAACATTCTTGTGTGTGTGTTTTTTGTGTGTGGTTTGATTTAGAAATAATAATTATAATTGTTTGTCGAACTTCCGTCAGTATGAGTCATAATATGTTCTTGCCCAAAATAGAAACTGCTATGTTCCACATGAAGTGGCTTGCATCGCTTGAAAAGACGAAGCTCTAGAGCATGTAATTAATGTACTAACAATGGCATATGTATGTAGGAAGATAGGAAGAGAGGAAGAGCTAGGAAATGAACAGGTGATAGATTGGCATCTCCTTGAATATCAAGAAAACAGAAACATGGTGATAACAAAGAAAATGTTGACACCATTGCCCTCCATTGGACGGACAGGTATGTTATGACAAGGCTGATGTGATGAAGGCTCTGGGATCGAATGCAAAGTGCAGCAAAACAGAGGATCCACATCTGGAGAGGCTGGTTAACGGGAGAGAGCAGAAGTTCTAAACGACACTCAACACAAAAGGGAAACACAGGCTAATTGGGACACGTTTGGGAATGTATTCAACACAATGATGTTGATTCTTGATTTCATATTTATATTATTATTTACTCTGATTTAGCATATAGATGCCAGTCATGTGATATAGGGGAGCTGCGTGGGGGATATATATAGAGGGGATATATATATATATATATATATATATATATATATATATATATATATATATATATATATATATATATATATATATATATATATATATATATCGTTTCTTTTATCGTTTCTTTACTTATTCAGTCTCTCGGTAGAGATTTGTTCGCAGCAGACGAGCATAATCTCCGGCGGGCCTATTCTCGCTGGTCGCGAAATCCGCACAGTGGAAGTATGGGAGATTTGCTTGCAAATAGACAGGCAATATCTCCTGCGGTAGCTATGGCGGGCCTATTCCCGCTGGTCGCGGGGACCGCTATAAGTCAGGTGGGGAGTCTGACGATAGTGCACGCTTTACACAGGTCCGGACACTTGTGATTGACAGATGTGCGCGCCCTCATGGTCCGGGCTCGTACAAGGCCCTCACCTGTGGGACATGGCTGAACGCCTCTAAGCCGGGTCCCTTGGGTGTCAGGGTCTGGCCATAACTCGCCACCGGCTCGTGGTGGTGAGGTCTCGGTGGATTGACGCTGAGCCGCCAGCGTCTGCAGCCTACCTTGTGCCAGACGTATTGGTTACCCATTCCTCTGGAATACACAAGACTAGGCCGAGAGAGAAATCATGTCGTTTGGGCATCACATGATCTCTGAAGCTCTGCCCAGACATTGTGTTGGAATATTGGCCACATTCCACTCACATACTTTGGTCTGTCAAGTCTGCAAGGTGTCTACTTATATATATATATATATATATATATATATATATATATATATATATATATATATATATATATATATATATATATATATATATATAAAGTGATACTATGATAGAGAATGTTGAGCATCTTTCAAGTTTATAAACCACTGTCTCATTCTGGATAGGATAGCTATGTATTAAAGATTTTGAAATGTAATGACAAATAACACCAGTGACTGGAAAAATTAATAGAAAATTACGGCAATTAAGGTTGGTTCTCCACTTTACAGGATAATGCAATCAATCCAAGCATTTATTGATTGCTGGCAATTTTCTAAATAAATATTATGGTCAGTAGTTTGTCATTGCTGTCAGAAAGGCCGACGCTTGTACTAATGTGAAAATCAACATAAAACGATATGTTCCCAAATCGCATACCGCAGGCTTCGAACCGCGTATGCCGGGATTATGTAACTGTGTTAGCTCCCCTAAGCCACATATTTAAAAAACACACTACATGCAAGAGGGACCCGAGGCAGCTAGAAGCTAGACACTCGTCTGCTGACCTGGTTGTAATGGGTTCGATTCGCAGCTGGAAACATTATGAGTAAATAAATTTACCTGGATTCCCAGGTTGAACAACTCTAAAATGGGTACCACGGATGGTTTGGGATGTTAAGAAGGACAGAGTGATACCGACTACATCACCCATAGAGTGTCGATCGATCTATGGATCTTGCACCATATACCCTTGAAGCGAGTAAACGGGTCCTTAACTTACCCTAATTGCATGCGAACTGTTGTTTAAATTATTCATCATCATCATCATGTGCCATGCTGATAAGCGTAGGCGGTCATGTTTCGCTATCTCACGCGATCACAAGAGTCGTGGATCAGCTCTGTGTTCTTGTCACGACCATACCACATAGCGAAGCCAGCCAGGTATTTACTACTCTGTCTTCCCTTTGTTCTCTTCCCATCAATCTTGCCAGTTGTCACCAAGTTCTCCATTTTTACAATAATACATACCATGTTGCAATGAACAGAAATGATAACATAGATCACATGAAAAGCTGTACCTTCTTCTAGCACATACAACCCTCGATACTAAGTATTATTTACTGCTATCTCATTATTGCTGGTCTCCCTTGTCTAGGAGTTACACGACTTTCTTTGTAATCCCATATACTCTCGTGAGTAACGTGACGTGCGCGAGAATCGGTAGCAGTTCTCTTCGCTTCGGTAACTTACGGGGTATGTGAGCCGGTCACTCAGAAAGCAATGGAAAACTACTGAGCGTAATCTTGCCAAGAAATCAACAATCAGCTGAAAGATGCTGATGGTGACAGCGATGTCCTGTGAAGGATATGCGGGAAAGAAATCTCATTATTATGCATAAGGAAGGCATCTGGCAACGATGCATTAAGTCCTTTTATTTGTTTGTGTCGTACAGTGAACATATAATGAGATATACAGCAAATATCTTAGGGATTCTGGTTGGTGGACATGATATAAATGAGTTAGATGATGCCGAAAACACCGTTTGGTAGTAATACATCTACAGGAAATGATAGATACAGCAGCTATAGATAGTGAAAAAAAAATGGACTTGAATAATAGAATAACCGAAGTCATAGTGACATCAAAGAAACATATCGTGCCTAACTGTAAAATTAAAGTAAATGCTGTTATTTTGGGACATGTGCGGGAATTTAAATTTCTAAGAACATGGAAACAAGGGAAAAAAAACAATGTGGGTTTGAAGAAGGCAAGGGTACAGTAAATGCTGTGTATATACTGAGAACAGTAATTGAACGTTCTATAGAAGTAAACAAAGATCTATATATTTGCTTTATTGACTACACAAAAGCTTCCGATAAAGTCAGACATGTCGACATGATAAGTATGCTTGAAGATCTACAAAATGATGGAAAAAACCTTATATTTGCAAAAACATATTGGAAGCAACAAGCTGTCATCAGAATTTATAATGATGTAAGTCAATATCAGCCTATTAAAAGAGGTTTGAGACAGGGATGTATAATGTCTCCAGATTCTTTTCCCTGTACAGTGAAAATATTTTCAGAAATATAGAAGATATGGAAGGAATCAACATTGGGAGACGATACATCAATAACATTAGATATACAGATGATACAATCTTGATTGCAGACAATGAACAGGATCTGCAAAATTTAGTAGATATGGTTGTTGCACACAGTGAACAACTAGGGTTAGAACTGAATATTAAGAAGACACAGATTATGGCCGTCACTAGGAAGAAGGAAATACCACAATGTGATATACGAGTAAATGGGCGTATTGTTAAGCAAGTGAATCGATACAGTTATCGCGGCACAGTCATAACATCTGGTGGGAGTTGCCTTGATGAGATTAGAACAAGAATTGCTATTGCGAAGGTAGCCTTTTGCAAGATGAAAAACATACTGACCAATAAAAAGATGTCAATTGAAACTAGAAGAAGAGTGTTGAAGTGTTGCATAGAACCTATACTTTTGTATGGATGTGAAGCGTGGACAATAAGCAGTCAAGCTGAAAAACAGCTGTTGGCTTTGGAAATGTGGTTTCTGAGGAAAATGCAAAGAATACCATGGACAGACAGAAAAACCAACGAATAAGTCCTTCAAGAAACGAATGAAGATAGTAAACTGATTAGAGTCATCAGACGTCATCAGCATCACGCGCCGTGCCGACTGGCGTAGGCGTTCATGACTCTTCACAGATCTCGATCTTTGGTTTTCTGAAATCAACTCTGCAGTTGATATTCCTCCATGCCACTGTCGCAATCTACCCAGCATAATTTCTCGTCGTCTGCATCTGCCTGTCTTCCCCTCGATCTTTCCAGTTGTCACGATGTTCTCCAGCGCCTCTCTTCTCATCACATTACCAGAAAAAGCTGTTTGTCTCTTTCTTATTGTTGTATATAATGTTCTAGTTTAATAAGCCTGTCTCAGGCAGTCGTTGTTAGTTACTTTGGCAGTCCAAGGAATTCGCAACATTCGTCGAAGGAATCACATCTCTGTTGCTTCCAATCTCTTCCTAATTTGTTCATTTACAGGTTCTATATAGCTCTTCAGCACTTTCTTTCTTACATCATTAGACGTACACAGTCAAAATGTTTTAGGCATGCTATGAGAAGAAATACTTGGAGAACTTGGTGACAACTGGCAAGATCGAAGGGAAGAGACCAAGGGGAAGACCGAGAAGTAAATACCTGGATGGTTTGGCCACATGGCATGGTTAAGACAGAAACACGGAGCTGATCCACGACTCTGGTGATCGAGTGAAATGGCAAAACATGACCGCCCACGCTTATCGGCATGGCACATGATGAATGGAAGCACATGGATAATATCTGATGAAAGATGCGTTACAGAGGTAAAGAAACAAATAGGTCAAGCACAAACTACATTCTGTCAAATGAAGAATACATTATACAATACGTACCTGTCAATGTAGATAATAAAAAAAATGCTTTCGTGTTAAATGTAATCAGTTCTAACATATAGCTACGAATCTTGAAGAACTGATAAACAAGCGAAAAAAAATGCAAAGAGAATTCGGAGATGCGGTTTTGTAGAAGAATGCTGACAATTCAATAGGCAGACTACGTGAGCAATCTGAACAATTTGAGGGAAACTAAGTCGCAATGGCAACTTATCACACACATCAGAAAGAATCAGTCTTCATATTTTGGCCACATCACGAGAAGACAACAACTGGAACATGTTGTGACAACTGGAAAAGTTTTGTGGAAAGAGACATAGAGAAAGACAGCCAGAGAACATTCTTGAAAGTCTGGTGTAATGGCACGGAAGATCAGCACACAAACTGATATATGCCGTTGGAGACCGCAAGATATGGAGAAGCATGATCACCCATGCCAGTCTGCAAGGAAATTGATGATGATGATGAATTCATTATTGACGCTTGAATATGAGGAGCAGGTCAGGTGAAGTTCGCCTGTAACGACACCCACCCACCGAGAGCCCATTGGTCTATAAGAACATGGGTCTAGTACCCTACGCACAGGGAGCGCGCCAGGGTAGTGGCTGGACGCTCGCATGCCGACCCGGTGGTCATGGGTTCGATTAGCGTCAGAGCGGATTCGAATATTTATATTGACATGGGCTTCCAGGTCGAGACAGTCAAAAATGGCTACCAGAAAATGTCTTGGGGGTAATGGCGGCTAGCATGAAACTAACCACACCATCCATGAAGTGCCGATTGGTCTATAGAAGTGGCCATCTGAACTTATGTTCATGTTTCGAATCCTAATTTTTTTTAAAATGACCGGGATTCCCGTATATGTGCAGTTTAAAATGGATACTAGAATATGCCCTGGGATGTTAAGATTGTCAGTGTGATATTGGCCAATCATCCAAATGCCTATTGTCTATAAAATCCATGCGGTTGACACCATATACCAAATACATTTCAAAGCCCATAAAAGGATCATGCACTTAACTGCTTAATTACCTTGGGATGATTAATGGTATTAAACCGCAGCCAGTATCTGCCATGGGCTTATAAACAGTAGTGTTACCTAAACAACCCAATTTACTTTGATATATAATATGACAAGTCTGCTATCATATTAACAACTTTTAAGTCATAACTGTGACACATACGTACTTCACATTTTCCGCCATCCATTTTTGTTTGGTCAAAACCTGCTATTTGTTTTGCACTGAATCTGTTAATATTACTATCTGTAACTTTTTGTACGGGAAACTTAAATAAACGAGAAGCTCAAGAATGATATTTGTATGATATTTTATATATGTATATTGTTCTGTACCTGGAAGTGCCTTTATAATATCTTTTTTGGCGTTCGTCTGAGAACATTTCGACACTTTGCAAGCTCCAACTGTGGCTGCTTCATAACTAACCCAGCACCATGGTTTGGCTTCACCATTAGGGTTCCGGCAGAAGTTGTGGTCTCCCAAACCCTTTAGTAAAGTCATAAAAGCGTAAATACCAATTCAACAATGTTGGCATTGAATAGTAAACAAAGCAATGATAATGAAAATTACACGCCAACCAAACATTAGAGTTACTTAAGGGAAGGAATAAATAGTAACATTGTAATCTACTCATCCGCTCCGTGGCGAAGGAGTTACGGACGCGGTTCGTGATCCCGCATACCCGCGTTAGAAACACAACTGCGCGCTATTTGGCAGCAGCCTGCGTTGCGTTGCTTTTTATTTTTTATTTTTTTTAAACAAAAATGATATTGGTGCCGGTCGTTCAGAAAGCAATGGCAAACTACTGAATGTAAACTTGCCAAGAGATTACAACATAAAATAATGCAGGTGTTGACTGCAACGTCCTGTAAAGGATATAAAACTAACTTTTTAAAAAATAATCTACTATGCTTGTTGTAGAACCAGTTTTGCTGTATGGCAGTGAATCTTGGAATGTAAATGAACAAATTAGGAAGAACTTAAAAGCAAGAGAGATGTGGTTGTTAAGACGAATGTTGCGAATTCCTTGGACTGCCAGAGTAACTAACAACGATTGCCTGAAAGAGGCTAATGAAACTAGAACACTATATACAACAATAAGAAAGAGAGAAAAAGCTTTCTTTGGTCATGTGATGAGAAGAGAGGCACTGGAGAACATCGTGACAACTGGAAAGATCGAGGGGAAGAGAGACTGAGGCAGACCAAGAGAAATGATGCTGGATATATTGAGGTAACATGGAGGAATATTAACAGCGGAGTTGATCCAGAACACCAAAGACCGAGATCTGTGGAGAGCCATGAACGCCTACGCCAGCCGGCACGGCACTTGATGATGATGACTACGCTTGTTGTAAGAGGCGACTACCAATAGTTGCCATGAGACTGGCTACCTCATCCCGTAAATAAAATAGCTGTAAAATCCAAACTACCATGAACAAGTCTACACTGGGTTTGGCCAAAGTTAGTCGAGGACCCGTGTTTCACTTGGAGTTGAAAGGCAAGACAGAAGGAAACTTAGAATCACCTATGAAGACATTGAAAATGTCACATACGCTGAATACCGTTGCGCCATAATTAATAACAGGAAAATATTTACAACAGGACTGCCGATAGTATTACAGCGGTTAAATATTAAGAAGATATTATGACACAACACCGACACATAAATACAAGTAATTATTTTTAGAGAATGCATCTTTAGTGTGGAACTATAGAGAAGCGAATCGTGGACATTTTCAGAATCAATAAAACTGAAATCTAGGTTTCTGAACTTAACTCTTAGAGATAAATTCTAAGAATACTCTGGATTCAGAAGAAAACAAAACAATCACTTTCTACAATATTTGAATATAGTTGAAAACTGGCTGATAAATAGCACAGCTTCTTGTAAATCTACAACACACACACACACACACACACACACACACACACACACACATACACACACACACACGCACACTCTATAGTAGAGTACAGGTTACTCCACCTCCACCATCCCAGTTGGGCACAAAGGCTTGCCTAAGACCCGTTGAAAGACTTGCCCATATGTGCCACACACCCCCAGTAGTACCATTCTATAACAACAATTTTTACAAGGAAGAATTTTCCTGCACGTGTCGAAATATACATCGTTTATGCTATCATTTATAAAGGTTGTGATATGAAATATTTTGGTGAGATCGGCTTCCGTTTAGCAGGCAGATTCAGCCAACACTTGCAAGATATCCGTGACAACACTCCTAAGCAAGTCGCTACCAACTTTGACAGCACAGATCACCAAGGGATTTCCGATGTTCAGGTCTCTGCCACCCAGTCATGTTCGTTTGACGAAAAACATCGCAAATATATATTTGAAAAAAAAAAAAAAAACAGTTTCATCTTCTTAATGGGTTGCCTATCACCACAAGACCTTAACACTAAGTATAATTTCATTTAACTGGAGGAATTTCCCTCTCTTTTGCTTCTCAACCCTCCCAGTTGTCACCCTCACTCGGTTTCTAACTATAGTTATCTTCTACCCTGGCTCTCTCGGGGAGATTCGGTGTGACCATACATGTATCAAGTTACCTGTAGTATTTCGGTTTGCCATATTTTGCACAGCTATCGTTAGCGATATAGTGTGCATCTATAAGAATATCACCATTCATTCTTGTCCATAAAGATCCGTCAACAGGAGGGCATTCATACTAGAGATATTGATATGTGTATATGTGCATATATGTATGTATAATGTGTGTGTATGTAAATTAGTAGAAATACATAAATATTTAATAATATTATTATTTATTTCTTACTTTCTGCACCGAGCGAGAGATAAACAGCAACGGGAGAAGGTTAGGGGCCCATACTCACAGTATATCCATCATCCATTGCTGTCTCTTTTACACACCTATCTGTTCTTTTTCTCTTACGTTGGACAGCAACGAGAGAAGCTGGTATTCGCCTCTCTATGATTTCCAATATGGGATATGCACTCACACATGGCAAGAGAAACCAGGGTGTTACGCAACAGTACCATGCAATATAATAATCTTACTTCGCTGTGCTAACTTATCTCATGTGTATTACAGCTGGTCTGATCATATACAACAGAAGCAACACAACTCATTGAGTTATTTGATCCTGCAATACGTGGTATAACAATCAACCCTACTGACACTATTTCATAGCGAACAGTATGAGTGAAACCTCGTATTTCTAGACATTCTAATTCCGCATATCCCATGTGGCATATTACATGTACTTTACCGAACATTCCCCCTCCTCCGCTCTCTCTCTCTCCAGCCCCTCTCTTCCCCTATCTCTTTCATAAGAAATATAATTATGGAAGGTCTTAATTAATTATGGGCTAAGAGATAATGACATAAAAGGTAGGCATATGTCAGCAGTTTAATATGAGAACAAGATTCACGGGGAGATCGTAAATCAAAAGTGATTGACAGTTGTTGAGCGAATATGATGCAGTTTAATAATTCTTGTTTAATTTGTGAATCAAAACGGTTTGCAACAAAAGAAACCGAAACTAGTTATGGTGGCACAGAGAACAGTGAATCAGCATTTACGTTAATTAAATAAATGTTATTAATTTAGGAGCTTTATATATTGCTGTGTTAGTGGGAGTGTGATTCAAAGATGAGAGTTATAGCTTTCAGTACATTTGCCGCTGATGACCATAAATGTGATTCAGAAAAAGAAATAATAAAATTGATAAAACATCCCTGTTGTATCGTCACTTAAGTGAAGACAATTGTACCATTCTATATACAGGTGTCTGTCAGGTCGGTGGTGTCATCTAACACTGAAGTGTCAAGGGGCTATAGTGTGAGACGAATTAGCGAACCATACAGAAAAGCTCACAGAAGTCTATAGCAGTTTAAGAGTAACATTTAAACATACCGAGGAAAACACCACGCGGAGAGAAGGTCAGCATGGCCTAAAGGATAATAGCGCTCACTCTTAAACTTCCGGTGTGCTGATTCCGAGGTAGCGA
>OY992880.1:99922869-100002869 GCA_963921405.1 Cepaea hortensis | reverse complement strand
AGCATTGGTGCCATTTGTCCAATGAGTTGGTTTGCCTTAATGAATACATTTTCTTGTCTTCTGATTTGCCAGTTGATGATATTATACGTCTTAAGTACTTGGAGCTCTTTACTTGTTTCAGGGGGTGCTCTTTTAGAAATTTTAAATGAAACTTTGTTGCTTTTTCTTCTTTGGTTATATTCATCACCGATGTTTTACTGATGCTAATATTATGTTATGGATGATTGTCCGCAAATAGAAGTTCTTTTATGGTGTAATTTGTCATTGGTTCTTCTTCTGTGTTCTGTTCGGCATGCGGTGTTCTTGTGGTCTCTGTTTGGCTGGTTTCTTTACATATTCTGTCTATATAGGTTACGAACAAGACGGGGTGGTGGGGGGGGGGGGAATAGGACACAACCTTGTCGTCCGGATGTTATTGTGAAGGGTTCTGAGGGTCTTCTGTTTGTTCTTACTGTGCATTCCTTGTTGTTGTATAAGCGTCTACATAGGTTTGTTAGATGTTTACTCATTCCATATCGTTTAAGGATTTTTCACAGCTTGTTTCTATCTACTATATCAAATGCCTTTTCTTGGTCGACAAAGGTTAAACAGAGTGTTTATAAAATTCGACTGATTTTTCTATACGTTGTCTAAGAGTAAAGATGTATCTGTGCATCCTTTGTCTTTACCTAAATCCAAGTTGTGTTTCACTTAGCTGGGGTTCTATTATAGTTAGTAATTATTTCTCAAGAATTTGCATCATACTTATGTTAGTTATTAACCATTTCGCAAATACTTCTTGGCGGGTTTGGGAGTACAAGCCATACCAACATTGATTGAAGAAAATAATTACATAATAATCTCATGGATCAGGATAATTGTACAAAACGATTCAGACCTTCTTTACTGCTATTCGAGTCATAATTTGCAATCATTTGACAAATGAAATTAATTCCACCAGGAGTTCTACACGAATCAGCTTTCCAGTAAAAAGAGTCCACCAAAACTAATGATTCACTGTGTGGGTGTTTGAATTCATCAGAGAGCGTCAGACAGTTGTGCTTTTTCTTATTAGTCGGTTCTGCTTGTTCATTACTGTAAGACGGCCAGCCTAAAACAAAATGTACACAAAGAAAGTATTCTTGTTATGAACTAGTCACGTTTATTAACACCTTAGCATGTTTGTATTTAAACTTGGACTGATATTATAACTTAAAAGTGTACATAAGAGGGTGATGTATGAACGGGAAATTGGTTGCTTATATACATTTTTAACATCTGGCACATTCCCTTCTTCTAATTCTTATTCGTCTTAAGTTACAAATAAATAGTAAATAATAACATCAAACAGTTGATATTTCCTAGTTGCATTATTCATCTCTTCAAGAAACATAGAAGCAACATTCATGCTAAAGAACTGTGACAGCGTCATTTCAGTTTGTGTGTGTGTGTATGTGTGTTTGTGTGTGTCTGTGTCTGTGTGTGTGTGCATCTTTTTATCATGGATGCACGACTTGACTCCTTATCGAAGCGATCATCACCAACTGAGAGTCCAGAAGCTGGCTCTCACTAAAACCGCCGCAAAACGACACACTATGCAGCCGGGAAAAGGAAAGCAGAGGGAGAAAGACAAGTCGGACTACTGATCCCGTAGCAACACACAGTAGCAGGAAGGGGCTGGGTGGGGTGGGGTGGTGTAAAAAACATGCCACAGACCATTAGATGGGTCAATCAGGAGTAAGCCCCGGAGCAATACATTCCAAGAGTGCTGCAGTGCTCCGGGTGCCAAATGTGTTAGCCTACCCGTGCCAACTCGAAAAGGATGATGGAGATCTGCAGATACTGCTCTGGACCACACTCGCACATCAAGAGCCGTCACGCCAAGATCGACACCGACTTCAAGTAGCTCAACGCAAACAGAAAGTTCGCTAACTGCCTCGGCAATCACGGAGATAGACACCTCGGTTGCCGCTGCCATAAAGACAGCAAAGAAGCCATGAAGCTAGCCATAAAATCAAACCTAGAATACTGGCATAATCAAGGCAGAGACGGAAAAATATAACATTGAAACAAGCAAGTCTAAGGAGAAAGAGCTTTGATACAGTTGCTCAAGAAACACTCCAAGAATGACACCGCCCAAAACAGACGACATCAACAGCAAGATCCAGACAGAAGACGAAGCAACAGAAAAGAAGAAAGAAGCAGAAAGTGTTGATGTTTATTTAGAAAGTGTCCACGTGATGATAACGATTTAAGTGACGATGACTGGCGGTGATGATGATGAAACTAGTATAACCTCTAACCTGGGAACCAATTGCTATTATGTGCATTAAAATGCACATTTGTGTACATATAGTCGTAGTGGTCTCTGTTGTTGGTGTCTTTATTCTTAAGTTGCCTCCAATGCCACACATTTTTATGTTTCCAACCTCCAGTGTACCACTTGTGAATATCTGAAAATGTATAAACTACTGTAATACACAAATATCAACAACACATTCTTCACATATAAATGCTTTGTGATTATCATTAAATAAGTCTGTGAATTTATAGTTTCATCAAATTTTATCCTAAAGAATCACCGTCAAAGCGAATCTTACCTCCATGACTTTCTAAAGACCTTGGATTTTGGTACGCTCGATCAACTCTGCTGATGATATTCCTCCACATCTCCGTCCCAGGCCACCCAGCATCATTTCTCTTGGTCTGCCTCTGCATCTTTTTCAACTAATATTTCCAGTTATTACGGTATTCTGCAATCCCTCTCTTCTCATCACATAACCATGGAATGATGATTGTCTCTTTCTAATCATTGTATATAATTTTCTAGTTTCATTATCCTCTTTCAGGCAACCATTGTTAGTTATCCTGGTAATTCAATAATTTCACAACATTCGTCTCAGAACTATATCCATTTGTATTTTGTTACCAAGATTTTTCTAACTTGTTCATTAACGTTTCATTAACCTTTTTCTGCGGTACAGCAATACCGTTTCTACATGACACGTCGACACTCTCTTTCTTACATTTAAGGATAGTGACTTACTGCATAAGATAATTTTAATTTTCTGGACTGCAGCTTTCGCTTGACCTATTCTGAACTTAATCTCTGTCATGCATCTTCTTTCTGATGCTATAATTAAGATAATAAAATCATTTGTTTCGAAGTAGGTAGTGTCCATATGGATTTAAATGTATCAAATTGGGTAAACATTCTTCTTTCCGTGGTTAGGTGTCTTCTTTTTCTTTGACATAACCATAGTCTCTATTTTCATGATACTCAAGTGAAGTCCTTATTTGCACCCTTTGTTACTACAATGTCACATAATTATAGATCTTTCTCACCCCCCCCCCCCCCCCCCTCCCCATTAGTACTGCCATCTACATAGCTATGATATTGCAACTGTCTAAATCAGCTTTCTTGATTCTCCTTTCTGCTGTCCTTTTAAGGATAGCCGGTGTTATCCACGATGCATAGCTTTTTACTCCTGTGCGAAGTTTTTCTAAATATGATTCACTCGAAATGTGAAACTGCCAGCAAACCTCCGTAGTCACTTGGTCTACTGCCTTGTGTAGGGCCTGGTATGTATTTGAGCTTGTGACTGCGAATTGTTCCTTAATTTCCTGATTTCTGGTGCATCTTACATTGTATTGGTTTCTGTGTGTATGGAATATTATTTATCTCTTGAGCTTCAGTTTCATTTTGCCTTTCAGAAGATGATGATATGGATATACGTCTGCTCATCTAAATATTTGTACATATTGTAAAGTAAATCTACATTTCTTGTCGATATAGATGTGGCTAATTTGATTTCTTGATTTGTAGCCTGGTAAAGATAACATTACTTTGTGAATTATTTTATGTGGATAAACGCTTCCGCCTATGATGTATTAATTCTCTGCGCAGACATTAGCAAATAGCTCTTCGTTGTAATTCAATGCTTATGTTTTGCCTGTTTTATCCGATCCTATCTTGCAATTCAGGTCACCCATCAGGAATTGATTTTGATATTTCGATTGCCTTGATTGCTCACTCACAGTTCTTCGGAGGTTTGTATACAATGCCTCCTTAATTGTTTCATCCTTATAATTTGTTGGTGCGTAACATTGGATTATATTCATGTTTACTTGTGTGTGTGTGCGTGTGTGTGTGTGTGTGTGTGTGTGGTTATAAAAGTTACTGTTATTATTCTTGAGCTCACTGTTGTCCATGCTTTGGATAACAATAGGAAAACTGCATTTAACATACATTTATGATGTAGAACAACACTACAATTACCGTCCAGAAATATATTCTAGCTGTTCACGAAATTTCGGTGACTTCCATTGTAAACCGCAAATTTAATTGTTTAATTGTGACTACTTCACCAGCATCGTCTCTTCTTTCGCCTTTCATCGCCCAGTGGAGCCCAGACCCCCCAACTAACCCACGCTAAGCTCTTAGTAGATTTCTTCACGACTGACTGGAATTTGCAGTCTAAGTTTTCTACAGGATGAGGTGGTCAGTCTCATGTCAACGTTCCCACGTCGTCTCTTACGACATGCATTATAAGTCACAATATTGCTATTCTTTGTTTTCATTAGCGATAATACTTTACATTTATGTGGTCGATATTTGGTAACAGAATCGACAGCACTTCCCTCGGGACATTCCCACTCATGCTCCATCCCCATCGCCAAATGCCACCTTACAGTTCCCATAGCTCTAGTAGCATTCTAATTAAAATTCCGTCTGGATTTTCCTGTCATCTAAGAGTATCACCCCGATCCTCTACTTCTGAACCAATGTCGTCTAACGTGCATATTCTTTGCGTTCAGTTGCAATCTCCTCTTAGTCCCAGAGAGCCTTCACCAAATCACCCTCATCGTCATGTAACACTCTCGTACAGATGTGAATCAGCAGTCAATCTATCGGGTCTTGTTAATTTCTCCGGACACCGGCATGTCATTGGCAGACTATCCATGACGTGCTCGTAAGCTGAGTCCTATCAGTCTGACACTAAAAGTCTACTCACAACTCACTATTTATATATTTTTAAAATAGTAATATCACTAACTACTAAGAGGCAGACACACTATACTGAGGTTTTGAAATTGTGTTTTCTTTTCCTGAGACAAACACACACACACACACACACATACACACACACACATATATATATATATATATATGTGTATATATATATATACACCTGCCTCGCGCTCCGAAGGTTGCGGGTTAGATTCCCAATTCCCAACTCCGCCATTCTGTTCACGAGTGCGGTTTTCTCGGAGTCTCGCGAGTATCGTCGCTGGAGCTACAGAGTTCGTGCTTTGTGCGACGTTTTCGACAAGCCTCCTTTAGGGAGGACCAAGGGATCAAATCCGGTGCAATAAAGTGGATCCTCTTACCTTGAAGCCCCCTTTAAACATATTATATTGAGTGTTTCAAACTCACGTTACTGACACTTAGAGGCTACTTACATTGTACTGAGTGTTTGATAATGTTGGATAAGAAGTGGTTTTCCTTAATGGAATCAATGCTCAGGAGATTGGCATTGTCAGCAAGACAAATACTTGAAGCTTGCTTGATGGTCCTGGCTTTAGTGTAAAATTTGTAGCACTTTCCGAATCCAGATATCCAATTTTTGGGACACCCTAGTAATGATACTTGAATAATTAATTAATCGATAAAGATAATTATGAAACAATTTTAATACATTAACAGTGTTAAAATAATAATTTGCTTGCAAAAAGTAAAACTATCAACCATTGGAAGCATTAATAAAATGTGATTATTATGTGATAATCGCACTCCGGGCAGGCCCGTAAGTGCTACAATCTTCACCTTAAATTCTCCGTCAGCGTATAAAGACTGGCTGCATCATTTCTGTATTGTGTAGAGACGCAGTCGATCATAATATGACCAAAATGTTCACATACAAAAATGTCTTGGAAAATGTGACAACAATGTACACCTAGACAGAGAAAAACGATTAAAAATAATTTATAAACTATGGATAATGCATGATTACAATAACAGACACTAAGGAGGACAGTTGGAAATGTATATGATAAAATGCAATAAAGGCAATACACATGAAATACGTTAGACATATTTATATAATTAATAAATAAAGTAATGGTCTTGTTCTAGATGTGTTGTTTTTACCTTTCCTCTAGAGCAGTGGTTCCCAAGCTTTTCAAGCAGAGGGCATATCTACTATTTTCGGTAGTTAAGCGGACCACTACGTTATAAAATTATAAAAGTCGTGAAATATCTTTATCATTCTTAACTTTCGTCAACTGAATTCAAAAATTTTAAAAGCAGTCAGTTTTATTACTACATTGCGGTCATTTTTTTTTTTTTTTTTGGGGGGGGGGGGGGGGGGGTTAAAATCAAAGGTTCATTTAACAATACATTTTAAATCAGTTTCGAAAATCGCTATTAATGTAATTAATGTACAATTGTAACTGTTCTTCACAACCAGTTACTTAAGTTCAGATGCCAGTTTATCAATATCAGGCCACAAATATGACGTGTCCAAAGTCATAAGCGCAGCTAGGTTACTGTTGGTGATTCTGGAACGTTGAATGTTTTTTTATAACGGTCATTGCGGAAAATGACTGCTCCCATCTGTAAGTCGAACCAAAACGACAAATGTATATCTGAGTGAATGAACGGAAGAGTTCAAATTATTCGACAGGCAATAATCGCCAGAATGAAATCATATGATCAGCTAAAGTCGAAGAAGGGAGCTCCAGAAATTTACATCTCAGTGCAGAATTACATTTAAAATCAATAATTCGTGCTGAACGTTTTGCTGTAATTGACAGAGCTTTTCATCAGAAAATACGAACGGATTATGAAGAGGGCAACATTATCCTCCTCTGTTTTGAACTCTTGAAATCGCGACTGAAAGATATCCAGAAGACTTTCAACTTTTACTTTGTACCGTAACAAGTCACATTTATTTTCCACCACAAGCGTCTTCAGGATTGGAAACGCTTGTAAAGTCCCTCCAGTCAGCTGTCCGATAAACAGCCGTAGTCTCATTTTAAATGAAGAAATGTCATAGCACACATTTGTGAATAGTTTGGTTTTTTCCCTGGATCCTCGCACTTAAAGAGTTTAAATGAGACGTGATGTCCACCAAAAATGCCAGGTCATTAAGCCAGTCAACGTTCACCAGACATTCCCGTTCTGTAGGAAATTCATTTATTTCAGACAGAAACAGAAAGACACTATTTTTCAGTGCCCAGAAACGTGACAGAACTTTTCCTTTAGATAACCATGTGACATCACAGTGTAACAGTAGATCACCGTATTCCTCGTTAAGGTCTGATAGAAACTGCCTGAACTCACGTCTGGTTAGCGCCTTACTTCGAATTTAGTTAACACATCTCAGAACAACATCCATGACATGTGTCATATTTAATGTCTTTTCACACAGATCTTCTTGGTGAATGATACAATCATATTTTAATATAGTTCAGTATATGCATATGCATCAGCGTTCGGTGGCTAATAGTGCCAGTTCTATATTGGTTAAGGAGGCACCTCGTTTTCTCGATCTACCTCTCGTGTCTGGCCGTGCCAATCCATACTCCCAAGTCTTTCATCCTGGTCAGCGATGTGGATTCATTCACGTCAAAGTCTTCTGTTCTCGACATGTCTTTAAGGACGTTAATATCATCGGCACGATCCATGGGCTGGCCATCTGCATGGGGTGCAGAGCCAGCCAGTTTATCAGCTCGTTCATTTCCCTCGACACCCGCATGTCCCGGACGGACAACAGACTTCCTCAGCGACTCAGTCCACTGTTTACGTACAGATCCAGCTTCGACCTTCCGAATCATGCTCATTGAATCACTGAGTTGGTATAATGCTGTGATTCTAGCCATAGGAAAGCCTGTGTTACTGCCATCACCTCCGTCGTCATGCTGCTCGTGGGCATAGTGTGGGCACCACTGGATTCTTGAACGGTTCGGCCCGCTGAAAGGGCTGTAAATGCCCATGCACTTCTTTTCTTCTTTATAACAGATCCATCTATATAGATGAGCACTTCGGGGTTGTCTGCGTGTTCACTGATGAGCGCGTTGACCTCTGCATTGACAGTAGCAGGGTCCTGTTCTCTGCACCGTCTGTCAAGTGTGATAATGCAGGAGAAGGTGCACTTAAAAGCTGGAGGCACAGGCACCCATTCCTTGCCGGGGTTGATACTGGTAGGACTGCAGATCTATCTGATGATATCTTCCACCCGACCCATCCATGATTTGCCCCTCTTTAGCCTGTTGCCCTTTTCTCTGAATATATCTTCATGCAGAGGGTGCTGCTCATCCGCACTTATTTTCAAGTATGCACGAGCTCTCCAGATCTTGATCCTGTGGTTCATTGTCGGGAAGTCAAGGAGGTATCTCATCGCTACACAGCTGGTGTCTCTTGTGCAGCCCAAACTGATGCGGATGGCTTCGTTTTGTACCTTTTCAAGTCTTCCAATCTGTGTAGGGCTGACAGTAAGGATGGCCAGGGCATACTCGATGCGTGAAAGCACCAGTCCTTGGAACAGAAGTATTAGCAGTCTTTGCTAGATATTGGTAGTCGCCATGACTCTCATTGCTGACAAACATTTTCGAGCTTTCGTTATGGCATAATCGACATGATCTCTGAAAGACAGGCTACGATCAAGCCTCACGCCAAATATGTTATCGACTGGGTTCTACTCAAAATGCTCCCATCCATTCTCACTGCCGGCAGGTCTGTGTTCACAATATGGTTGTTTAGTGAGAACCATGTAACCGATGCCTTTGCAGGGTTGACAATGGCCCTGGCATCCGCACACCATGAGGAAATTCGATCTAGTTCGCCCTGCATATCATTGGCAACCGCCTTTCTATCTCGATCCTGTCTATACACGAGAATGCTATCAGCAAATGACAGAGTCCTACCCCTCCCGTCCAACTGTTGTTCAGTGATCGGCACTTCAATGACATTTCATTTTAACAACATCGACACTATATGTAGACATACAAGCAATATAACCAACAATTTGACAACTTTCAGACAGATATTCGACAGAATTTTAATAGACTACTATAACAAACTCCTCCCTGACACTCTGACTTGACACATGCGTCCACAAACATATTACCATAAAACCAACTCAATAATATTAAACAAAGTACAGATTTAGAACACACGCTCCACAAAATAAAGACACATTTTTATAAACCGCTAATTTTAAGAGTCCTTAATGCCAAATTACTATGTAACCCCAGAACTAACGCGCGCGACATTGCGATTTCTGGAGTCCAACTTCAGTGCTATGATAATATCCTACAACCAATTTTGTATGTCAGCCGGAAATTATTATCTACAGAACATAGATATCCTACATCATAACCAGAGTACCTTGTAGTAGTAGCAACAACCACGATTTTCAAAAATACCTACCACAAACCTACTTCAGTGTGCAGATTGAAATTATTCCGTTACTTGTGCTGGAGACTAACAATCGTATCGCACTATGTCCATCATTATTACTTCAAGACTCTTCATTGGACATCAAACACGTCATGGGAAATCAAAACACATTGCTGACCTATTATCAATTCTACCAGCAGATGAAACGACACAACAGTCCAGTAAAGAAACATTAGAAAGTCATATTCTGAACAGCCGTTTGACTCGTGCTCCGAAGGTTGTGGGTTCGATTCCGGGCCGCGTCCTTCGGTTTACGAGCTAAATGTTTCGGAGACTCCTGTCAGTCGTCGCTAAAAGCTACGGAGTTCGTGCTTTATGCGACGCTTTCCGTGCTGCAGAAAGAGACCGAGCCACATGGGATAAAACCCGGTGCAATGAAGTCGACCCTGTCGACTGTTAAGCGACTGTATTCTGAAGTAACAATAGTTGTGATGGGCCAATGAGTTGGCGAGTATATCCATTCATCTATTGTCGTCTGGGTTCTCCAACAAATGGCAACAACTACAAACATACTGAAGACAACTGCTGAAGGATCCTCATTTCATAAACTCCAATATTTTATTGAGCAAACCTCACCGTCCAGCTCACATATTGTCCAGATCATATCCTGCTTACGTACATTACACATCTGTCACAGCTATGCAAGTCTGTCGGAGGTGGCCATAATTGTAATTAAACGGCGTCAACATCCAACTATTTGTTTCGACGAGCGCTACGCAATTCGGTTCGTTAACTACTTATAGTTCTCAGGCGTACATATTGTACCACAGACACTGGCTTCTCAACTAGGCCTGTTTCCGTAGCGGCACGTCACTCACGTTGACGGCATAGAAATCGCTCGCTGTTGAGTTCTGGCTTGTTGGCATTTTACACATTTTCGGTCAGTAAGGTCAACACAGTACGGCTTCAACTCCATCACTAAATCTTCGCCGTATCCGAATATGGTTTAAGATAAAATGTAATGTTTCTTCTTCAAGTAGAAACAGCTTGATGTTAATTCCTGAGCGTAAAACTGCAGATCTTACTTCGTCAATATTCTAGCCGCAGGTGGATTCCGAAATCTTCACGGCTTCTACGCTGCATATGGTCATCTCAAATTTTTCGTGAGTCTCTACTTCGTTCGTGGCGTTATCCACGTGTCACCCGAACTGAGTTACACGCAATTACACTCTGTAACCCTGGGTGTAACTCTTGCTTTACAGCAGTATTGTGGTTATCTCCCTTACCATACATTAACTCTCTTCATATGTTCTTGGTATCATGGCAAGTGTACTAGGTCAGCCTTGGAAACATTTGATTAAACAAGATGATACAGGTGTAATTCATATTCCGCAGGACGCGAAAGTGACATATTGAACTCAGTGTTTCGGATAGGCCTTAGGTTCATACCAGAATACGATCAGCGTTGCCAGTAATGGGTTGTGCTCAATATTTAATTATCAAATCCCGAAACAACCAAATAAATCAATTTGATTATTGCTCGCTGGAATTTAGGCGGCCTGGTGTGCCTTGTCAGTGAGAAGACCTGATCGTTCGGGTCCAAATCGATTGATGGACGTCAGTAGCGGCGATCGGGCAAATCTTGAGCTACAACCTACGATGAGTGACGTTGTAATATTCTGTTGTGATAATTTGACTGTGTCCAGCGTGTGCCGCGTGGTCTAGTATTTACACACCCGCTTCACACACCAGTGATCCAGGGTTTGTTTCCGGGTCCGGTCAAGGATATGCACTACCGACGAGCTCAAACGAGAGCGAAACTCGAGTCTAGTGCTTCCGCATTGACGTGGATAGGCCTTAGGTTCATACCAGAATACGATCAGCGTTGCCAGTAGTGGGTTGTGCTCAATATTTAAATCTCAAATCCCGAAACAACCAAATAAATCAATTCACTATTGTCAATTTTAATTATTGTATCTAGATGTTCTTGTTTATTGCAATGTTTGCTTATTTCGAGCCATCCCAAACCCTTCCCCGGGTCGTGGTAGTTCCACCTACGCTCTGATTTTACCATGGTTTCCATGGTAACACACACACACACACACACACACACACACACACACACACACCTTTCCCTCCCACAGTTTTGTCCGGCTGTCAACACAGGTCCGATGCTCCAGAAATATTTACCGGTACTTCTTTTTGCCAGTCATCCATTTCAGAGGTGTGTAACAAGGATTTCTTTGTTTGATAGTGATAGGTAAGTAAACTACAAGTGTGAATAGAGGCAATAACGTAGCAAACAAATCATAAAGATGCCATAGCAGCATCGTGTTATTACGAAAATAGTATCCCCAGTTCAGAAGAATTCCCTGGTCAAGGTGTTAATAGAGCTGGTCTCTAGGCCAGTGTGTTTTAACCTTTCTGCTGGAGCAAATGTTTACGTTGCTCAATGAACTCTGTGCAATGATCCAAGTGTCTGTCCTACTTTATGTAATAAACTGGATGGGCGGAAATGTTGCATTTAGGCGATTTCGGTCTGTTTCGGCGAAACCCCTGGCTGCCACTCGCGGAACACCGATTGAAAAACTCTGCTCTAGGCTGTTTATTTAGGCCGGCCCTATTTATATATTTTGCAAACCTTATTATGAAATATATTCTATTACCAAAGGTATCTATTAACTTTATGTGTACCTTTGGTGAGCTTCACCAGTGACCCTGTGTTTCAATAGGAATTTAATTATGTTTCTAATTCAAAGCTTTATTTTCACTTTCAGATCCCATGTACTTCATCCTTCATTATGGCTACTAAAAAAGAATAGAGGACGACGAGTGTCGCGTTGTAAAAAAAAATTTATTTGGGGGGGGGGGGTGTAAAGCACTTCTTTGTGGAAGTAAAGGACCAGAAAACCAGTTGCGTAATATGCAGCGAAAGTGTTGACGTTTTTAAAGAGTACACTCTTCGGCGTCATTACGAAACAAAACATCTGTCAACATATTCAAAGTTTTCTGGAAAATTACGCTCAGAGAAATATGAGTCCATGAAACGTGGTTTAGAAACATAAAGAAATCTCTTCACGAGAAAGTTTGCTGAAAATGAAACTGTCACTCGTACAAGTTACAAAATAGTGCATAAGAAAGCTGAACGAGGAAAACTGTTTACTGATGGCAACTTCATCAAAGAGTGTATGACATGTTTCCTGAGAAATTCGATTTGTTTGGAACTATCAGAATTTCGGCAAGTTCAGTTGTGCAAAGAATAAAAGAACTTGGAGAGAACATACAGATATGGAGAAAACTAGGAACTTGTTGTGGTTTTCTCTGGCGCTGGATGAGTCTACTGTTCTCTCGAGTACGTCACAACTTCTCGTGTTCATTCGTGGTGTCGGTTTGGACTTTTAGGTAACGGAAGAGTTAGCATCTGTTTACAGCATGCATGGAATAACATCTGGAAAAGACATTTTCAAAGAAAGTGCAAAAAAGTTTTGCAAGACTATATTTTACTGTGGAATCAGCTTTGAGGTGTTACAGTTGATGGAGTAAAAAACATGGCTGGAGTGAGGAAGGGTCTGATGGGGCAGATCATGACTAAGTTGGAAGATTTGCGAATTCCTGGCGCTCTGTTCATACACTGCATCATACAACAGCAAGAACTCCGGGGGAAAGACTTAGATATTTCTTGTGTACTGAAACCAGGTGTTTCTGCTGTGAACTTCATTCGGGGACATGCACTCCATTACCGTCAGTTCCAGGCGTTTCTTGAAGAAATTTGTTCTGAATTCTGGTACTTGTCTTATCACACATCAGTGAGCTGACTCCGCTGCGACAAAGTCCTGTTTCGTTTTTACAAGCTCCAAAACGAAATAGATGTTTTCCTCACTGAAAAAGACGGAGCTGATCTACAGCTATCAGATCCTACCTGGCTTTCAAAGTTGTCATTTTTGGTCGACATCACACCCCACATGAATGAACTAAATTTGAAACTTCACAGACAAGGATAACCTCGTCTGTGATCTCTACAGAATCATCAAAGAATTTCGGAGAAATATATCATTGTTTGAAGCACAACTGGAAGCAGAAAACTTTTCTCACGTTCACTGTTTCAAAGAGGTTTGCGATACAATCGCCGAAGATGTCAACCTCGATTTGCCGAAAAAAATTATTCGTGACTTGAAGAGCATTTTATTTGGGGAGAGATTTTCAGATCTTGACAGAACTGAGAGTGACATTCTTCTGTTCCAGAATCCGTTTTATTGTAACGTTGATGATGTGTCAGTTGAACTACCATTGGAGCGCATTGATTTGCATGCTAATGACTTGTTGAAACAGAAGCACAGACAAGGAAAACTTGTTGTATTTTATCGTTGCGTACCTGATGTTGAGTTTCCGAAACTGAAGAAATTTGCCGCGTGTATGACATCAGTGTTTGGAACAACTTATGTCTGTGAGCAAACATTTTCAAAAATGAAGTATGTAAAGTCAACACATTGAACGAGACTGACTGATGAACATTTGAAAGAAATTCTCTTGATTAGATGCAGCAATTCCAAACCAAACATTGATGATATCTTGAAAGCCAAATATCAGTTTCACAAAATTCACTAACCTTTATTGCTGCTTAGTTCGTGAGATTCGGATATGTGCACACTTTGGCTGATGCAACTATCTTTTTGTTTACATCACTTTCTTTGATAACCTTTTTCAGTAAATAAATATGTTGGTTGTCTTTTGTTTTTTGTGTGCATTTCATGTCACTCACCCTATATTAACTTAGTTTTTCGCCTTTTTTCCCAGGACTTTCGTTCTGGCTTGCAAGTATTGTTAACGTTAGTTGCATATCAATTACAGGACGTTTGCATTCAACACCAACATTTTTTTGCTGTTGTTGATGTCTTTGCAAGTTTACGTTCAGTAGTTTGCCATTGCTTTCTGAACGACGAGCACCCATACCATAGCGTAAAAATCTGCGCAACGCCGTCTTCTGCCAAATCGCGCACAGCTGTATTTCGAACGCGGGTATGCGGGATTACTAACCGCGTCTGTAAGATCTTGGCCACGGAGAGTGTCGCAAGTGTTGTACAGAATGATTATGCTGCCCACGCTCGTCATTGTGTCAGTTATCCGGCCCGCTGTGAGAAAAGTTTGATGACCCCTGCTCTAAGCTTAGCCATTGCGCTGGGAACCTGATAATTTTCAGAATATTCAGGAAATTGTCTGGCGAATGAGGTAGGCGTCGAGTCAAGAAAGGGAACTGGTTTCCCTACCTCATTATGCCGTAGAATAAAATATACAATACAATCAACAATACAATGTAAAAAGACCCGCTTGTATCAGATTGGCGCTCTACACAAGCTTGCAGCTTCTTTACTCTATGTAGTCATAGAGATGTGACAGTCGACAATTTAATGTCATAAACAGCTCAATTTTATGAAACTGATACTGTGACAATGAACAAGTCAGTGCCCAACAGCTCGCTACCAGTCTACAACGGCTACCTCTATCTTTACCTTCTATAGCCATACGGATTAGACAATCAAAAATGTAATCAAACAGGTTACATTTTTATCGTTCATTCCCTTTAATCTTAGGCGCAGTCCATACACAAACTACCTCTTCTAGTGCATCGGACTGATTTTTGCGTGTGGATTAATTTTTCCTATTACCAGTGTCCTTCGCTATCAGACAAACTCACTCTGACTTCTGAGGTATTTGTAATTTACTTCTCATAGCCAAGGCCGAAAAGTCAACATCTTAGTCCAACAGACCAGTGCAGGGGTTAAACCCGCAACCCCATCATCAGTACACGGGAAGTTTAAGTGGATACACTTACCCATTCAGCCATGCTGACCTCCTCTCTTATGAAATTGACATTCTAGTCGAGGCTGCCTCTATCTTTACCATCCATAGTCATAAAAATGAGACAATCAAATATCTAATGCCAAACAGGTTACTTTAATGAAACTGACACAGTGACACTCAACATTTCAATTATCAACAGCTTACTTTTATCAATTTGGCACTCCACACCGGCTAGTTCGTCTAGAGAGCAGTCATTCAGTACACTGTGAGGGCACTCGTTGAGGCTTGTCTCAGTGCCGAAACACTGTACATTATCCATGACAATAGAGCTCCTATCATTCTGCTCCTTCTGATTCTGCAGCCGCGTGCTGTGTATACTCTTCGTTGAAGCTGCCCCTCTTGAAACCATAGTAAATATATATTAGTAATATACTTGCATTATACACTATTCATATTAATTATATCATAAACTCTCTCTCTCTCTCTCTCTCTCTCTCTCTCTCTCTCTTTCTCTTTCTACCCCCTCTCTCTTTATATATATATATATATATATATATATATATATATATATATATATATATATATATATATATATATAAACCAGTGGTTCCCAAGCTTTTCAAGCAGAGGGCCATATCTACTATTTTCGGTAGTTAAGCGGGCCACAACGTTACAAAATTATAAAAGTCGTGCAATATCATTCTTACCTTTCTTAACTTTCGTCAACAAAATTCTACAGCTTTAAAGGCAGTGAGCGTCAGTACTACAATGCGGTCATTTTTTGGTTTAAAATGAAAAGTTCATTTAACAATACATTTTAAGTCAGTTTCGAAAATCAATATTAATGAATTCATTTACAATTGTAACTGTCCTTCATAACCAGTTACTTAAGTTCAGATGCCAGTTTATCAATTTCTGAGCACAAATCTGCCGTGCCCAAAGTCATAAGCGCAGCTAGGTTACTGTCGGTGAGTCTGGAACGTTGCTTATTTTTTATAACGATCTTTGCGGAAAATGACTGCTCGCATCTGTAAGTCGAGCCAAAACGACAAGTGTTCAAATTGTTCGACAGGCAATAGTCGCCAGAATGAAATCATAATGATCAGCTGAAGGTGAAGCGGGCAGCTCCAGAAGTTTACATCTCAGTTCAGAATTGCATTTCAAATCAATTACTTCGTGCTGAAGGTTTTGTTGTAATTGGCAGAGCTTGGCATCAGGAAATACGAAAAGATTTATAAAGAGGGCGACATTATCCTCCTCTACTGTGAAATCTTGACATCTCGACTGAAAGATATCCAGAAGACTTTCAACTTTTACTTTGTACTGTAACAAGTTAAATTTCTTTTACACCACAAGTTGGAAACGTCTCTAAAGTCCCTTCCGTCAGCTGTCCAATAAACAGTCGTAGTCTCATTTTAAATGAAGAAATGCCATCGCACACATTTGTGACTAGTCTTCCCCCCCCACCCCCCACCCCGGTTCCTCGCATTTAAAGAGGTTAAATGAGACCACCAAATATGCCAGGTCATTAAGCCAGTCATCGTTCAGCAGACATTCCCATTCTGTAGGCAATGCATTTGTTTTTCCAGACATAAACAGATAGACACTATTTTTCAGTGCCCAGAAACGTGACATAACTTTCCCTTTAGTTAGCCATCTGACATCACAGTGTAACAGTAGCTCACCAATTTCTTGGTTACGTCAGAGAGAAACTAGCTGAATTAACGCCTGTTCAGCGCCTTACTTCGAATTTTGCTCACACATCTCAAATCGACATCTATGACATGCTTCAGATTTAAATACTTTCCACACAGAGCTTCTTGGTTAATGATACAATGATATTTTCATATTGTGCTGCCAAGAAACTTAAAATAATGCTTGAGAGCCAACAGAAGAGTGACTTCGTACGACGCAACAAGAGCACTCTTGCTCTGTTCGTTAGCCTTGGTGAAAACTGACTGCTGTCTGGTCAGAGAACTTTCTCTATGAAATCTTTTCTTAACTCCGAATTGATCGGATATTGAGAATTTATGAGTGAATGTGTGGTCGTGAAGTGTCGTTCCAGATAAAATATTTCTGTAACAGAAACACATTTAATCCGCAGATTAAGCAAACTGGTTTACCACTACGGCTAGGCATAAACATAAATTTCTCCGTCCAATCTTCATTGAATTCACGACAAGCAACATCTTCACATTTTCGCTTTTTACCATTGTTTGATGTTAGATTTTCCACACTCATGTCAATAGGCTTTAACGGTAAATTTTTATTTGCAAAAAATCTAATGACAATACAATACTACTGACTCTGCTAAACAGTTGTAACAGACGACAACATGGCGCCTTTCGCACTCTGATTGGTAGACAAGGCTGGGATATGGGAACTTCATAACTTTCGTTGTGAACTGAACAGGCTCATTCGATAATATCTAAGCATAACAACCACGAGCAGAGTATATTATCGCACGCTGACGCTGCCAACTGCATTTTTTAAAATTATTAAAATATATTATATTAAACAACGAGGCCTCGCGTGCCACTTTCTTAAACCTGGAGGGCCACATATGGCCCGCGGGCCGTGGTTTGGGAACCTCTGATATAAACAATATCATTTACTGAACTAACAGCTGAGCATGAATTTAACTTCCTGTTAATCCGATGGGAACTAATTATGTTAATTCCTGCTGTCCCAAGTCGTTTATATCAGTTTATTTCTTTCGACAATTCACATAGATTATATAATTTCCCTTTGGACGGTTATTCCGCCCTTTTGTTGTTCACGGGCCTCATAAGAAGCAAAAAATAGCAACACTGTGACCTATGAAGCGTGTCAAAAGGGACGACTAAGGTGGTTTGGTCCTTGCTGATTATTGCTGTCTCGAAACGCTGCGTGGAGTGTTTCCAGTCAACGGCCTAGATAGAAAGCCAGACAGAGCGTCTTTCATATTTCCTGCTAGATCACAAATGGCGCCCCGGGGTTCATGGTCTCCGTTGCGATGAAGTCAGCCAAGAACCACACACCTTGCACGTATCGAGGGAGAAAGAGAATCACAGCAAATCCCCAGCACTGTGGTAACGTTATCAAATCCTAAACAAGGCGGATTTTACAACGCAATTTGCTTAGGCTCCGGGTCAACCCATCCTCAAATGGGTGACCACGCAGGTCCGCATGGTCGAATAGCGAATGGGTAATAACGCTTGTTCTTAAACATCCGGTCTGCTGATGCCGAGGTTAGCGGTTCAATCCCTACACCGGATTGCTGGACTAAAATTTAGACTTGTCGTCCTTGACTTTGGGACGCAAATTACAAGTACCTCTGAAGTCGGAGTCTGTTCGCCTGATAGCGAAGGACACTGTTAATAGGGAGAGCTAAAATGCAGTCCATCACTACTTTAAATAGTGTGTATGGACTACGCTTGAGCTCAAAGCCAGCGAGGGGGAAAAATACCAAAAAAAAAAAAAACACAAAAAAACAACAACAATGAGTAACCGGAGATGTCATGGGAAGTAAAGATAGCCGTAGTGATGCGCGAGAATCGGTAGCGGTTCTCACCGCGTTTGTAACTTATGGGGTATGGGAGCCGGCCGCACAGAAAGCAATGGCAAACTACTGAGCGTAATCTTGCCTAGTATATCAACGGCAGCTGAAAAATGCTGATATCGACTCCAACGTCCTGTAACGGATACGCAAAAAAGTGATATTCACTACATCGCCCATCGAATACCGAATGATGAATGAAATTATGCGGCTAGTACCAAGGCGTAAAAAAGGATCCCTTACTGGCTTTTCAAATTATAAAGTTTAGCTTATACGTTATCGCCACATAGAATGGTTCACAATCATAGGCCTAGCTTCATTATTTATTTTCTCGAGACATTTATTTTGTGTGGTGGTGTCAGAATGGACAGTGCGAAAGGTGCAGAGTATCAATCCTTGGTACAGCATCACAATCAGTCGTTGCTAAAAATTCGTTGCGACCACAGAATGATACAGACTAGATAATATCTGATTGAAGACTTCTATTGAATGTCAAATTCAGAAATGCCATGGAGCTGATTCTTTCAATATTCCATCCGCACAGTTTTATTGTTGGCCTAGGTGTGCGCTTTATTGAAACTATCGCAGTCTTTCTACTGCCTGTACAACAGGAAGTCAACTGCTTTTGAAAGGGTTCTGCAGTTGTAATGCAATTGTTCATCTCATCTCATCTCATCATGTTCCTCTTGTACCTTGCGGTGTCGAGGTGAAGTATAAACTTCGTGAGAGTGCCCGGTTATGGGCTTCGTATATCGACATTCCCATGGATTCTGTTATTCCCTCCGTCCAACGTTTACGTGGTCGGCCTTTTCCTCTGTTTCCATCTGGTCTGTACATCATTGCTTGTTGTGGCATGCTGTTGACTGATAGCCTACTTGCATGGCCAAACCATTTGACTTGCTGCTTTCTAATAAAATCTAGAGCAGCTTTAACCCCCACTTTAGTCCTGATTTCTTCATTTCTGATCTTATCTCTTCTTGATACGTTGAGTATTCTTCTCAGGAACCTCATTTCTGTTGTTGTGATTTTTCTTTTCTCTTTTTCTGTCATTGTCCAGGTTTGGCATTGGTAGCACAGAGTTGGTAGGAAGATTGTGTTGTAAAGTGCTTTCTTAGTAGTTATTGATACATGTTTGTTCTTTAGTATTGGTGCCATTTGTCCAATGAGTTGATTTGCCTTATTGCACCTATTTTCGATCTCGTCTTCTGATCTGCCATTTGATGATATTATACTTCCTAGGTACTTGAAGCTCTTTACTTGTTTCAAGGGATGTTCGTTTAGGTGAATTGTTGCTGTTTGTTCTTCTTTAGTTATAGTCATTACCTCTGTTTTGCTTGTGCTAATTTTCATGTTATGTTCCCTACACATTTCGTTTAGACTATTCATGTGGTCTTGTAATTCAGCTTCTGATTTTGCTATTAGTGCTTGGTCGTCCGCAAACAGGAGTTCTCTAATGGTTAGATTTGCAGATGGTTCTTCTTCTGTGTTCTCGTCATGCGGTATTCTTGCTGTCTCTGCTTGGCTGGTTTCTTTACATATGTTGTCTATATTGTTCTTTTGAGCAAAAATGTACATCTCATGAAAGATGGTAAATATTATAATTCATGTGAACTACAGCTTTGTTGTGTATTGCTAACGTAATATTGGGATCGGTATTACAAGGCGGTTGGCGTCTGTGCCTTAGGAGTAGTGAACTCAATTTCACAATCCAAATACAAGTCAGTCGAAGCCGATTTTGAAGCAGATCGCCTTGCGATGATTTTCACATCTGTATAAGCGTCGACCATTCAGAAACCAGTGATATACCACTGAACGTACACATGCCTAGAACATAACAAACAGCCAATAAATACTGTGGTTGATTGCGACCTCATGTAAAGGGCATGCAGTAAAAATATGAAGATAATCCAAATTTCAGATTAGAGAAATGAGTTGCTTACAACGTGAAACCAAGTTCATAGCACGCTACGTTGGCATCCGTGAGATCCCAACCGTCATCACACACGTAACCCCATTGACCAGCTCTGTACACCTCAACAAGTCCAGAATGTGCAGACTTGCCTTGACTTCTAAGACTGAAATGGTAAGAAAAAATAAATAAATATTGCTTTTAATATTATCTTCCAGCATTCGGCAGCTTGTCCATTATTGAACGCTGTCCACATAAAAAAAATTATCTTTAAGTCATATTAGCTGGCGGGTTAGCGAAGTTGACAGGAAACTTCACTGATAATTTCATGCGCATTGTCGGACGAAGGTCATCACCCGCCATTCATTTTTGATTGGTCCAAACCTACTTTTTATTTGGCACTGAATCAGTTAATATATGTATTAAATAATAATTAATAGTTATTAAATCATCATCATCACCAAGTGCCGTGCTGACTGGCATAGGCGTTCATGACTCTCCACAAATCTCTGTCTTTGGTTTTCTGGATCAACTCAGCCATTGATATTCCTCCATGCCATCGTCGCAATCCATCCAACATAATTTCTCGTGGTCTGCATCTGCTTCTCTTCCCCTCGATCTTTCCAGTTGTCCCGATGTTCTCCAGCGCCTGTCTTCTCATCACATGACCAAAAAAATATGTTTGTCTCTTTCTTATTATTGTATATAATGTTCTAGTTTCGCCAGCCTCTTTAAGGCATTCGTCATTAGTTACTTTGGCAGTCCAAGGAATTAGCAACATTCGTCTAAGGAACCACATCTCTGTTGCTTCCAATCTCTTCCTAATTTGTTTATTTATATTCCAAGAATCACAGCCATACAGCAAAATAGGAACTATATAGCACCTTAGCACTCTCTTTCATACACTCAATGATAGCGACTTATTTCATAAGATATTCTTCATTTTTTGAAATGCAGCCTTTGTTTGCCCTATTCTGCTCTTGATCTCTGTTGTGCATCTTCCATCTGATAGTTATTAAATAGTAACACATAAATGTGTAGTATTTATATATACACGATTACACCTAATACTGATTCTTACCGTATGCGTTCACCAGAATAAGGATGCTCCAATGGCTGTGTTGTGCTACGACCCTCAGTTACGATGTTACCAAATGGGGCAATGAAGATGCCGTCGAAGCTATGATGCTGTTTATAATGTTGAATATTGAAGAAGACCTAAAATCTTATCTCGAGATAAGAACATATTAGAATACCAGCATTGAACACATATCATATATATATATATATATATATATATATATATATATATATATATATATATATATATATATATATATATATATATATATATATATATATATAAGGGTCGTCCTCTAAAAGTACTGGAGAGTTTTGGTCAGAGACCATAACTTTATGAAGGGAAAATCCCAACTGCACCTCCACGCGGTAGAGGATGGAAACACACTACGGTGTGGCTAACACAGCTCTGGGGACCGAGTATCCACCGGAATAAATGGACAACCCTGCAGCTGAGCAGAGCAGGGCACTCACTTGTCCTTGCAGTCGGAAATGGCTGTCAAAAGCAGAGGTAAAAAGACCACCATGTGAATGTGGAAGGCAAGGGGAAACCACCACATTATCTTCCCAAGACTTCATGGCAAAACATAAATCAAAGTTAGTGAAGGACGTTAATGGCTGTCTTAGGGCATCCTCGTCCGGTAGGGACAGTCATGAGCCACAGGTGACACCAGACCGTCATCCAGCTACTGATGGCAAAATCTTAACTAAAATAAATAAATTTAGAGTAGGAACATGGAATGTTAGGACATTAAATGAGCTAGGAAAGTTGACCAATGTTCTAAGAGAGATGGATAGCATGAAAATGAATATACTAGGCGTTAGTGAGATGAGATGGAAGGGATCGGGCAAAATTATAGCTGACAATCACACAATAATTTATTCTGGAGGGGAGACACATGAGAAAGGGGTAGGAATAATATTAGATGAAAAAACAGCCAAGTCAATTAATGGATACTGGTGTATTTCAGATAGAGTTATTATGGTCAAAATCAAAGGCAAACCAATAGACATAAATATTATACAAGTATATGCACCAACAGCAAGCAGTAGTGATGAAGAAATACAACACTTTTACGACGAAATAGAAATGGTGATGGCTCAAATTGGATCACAAGAAATAAAAATAATACTTGGTGATTTTAATGCAAAAGTAGGAAAGGGAAAAATGGAGGATGTAGTGGGGAATTATGGTTTAGGTACAAGAAATGAAAGAGGGGAAAAGCTAATAGAATGGGCAAATATCAATGATATGATAATTGGAAACACATGGTTTAAACACCATAAAAGACGACTGTACACATGGATAAGCCCTGATAAGAAAATACGCAACCAAATTGACTACATACTAATTAATAAAAGATTTAGAAATGCTTTAATTAATGTAAAGACAATGCCTGGTGCTGACTGTAATAGTGATCATGTACCACTATGTGGACAAATAAAAGTAAGATTAAAAAGAGGGAAAAAAATGGTTAAGAACATGAGACTTAATAAAGAGGTTCTAAAAATAGATAACGAAATGCAAGAACAATACAGAGTGACTGTGAAAAATAGGTACAATGCAATAACTAAAATACAGAGTATAGATGAACAATGGGAAATGTTAAGGGACTCCATTCATCAAACTAGCAAAGAAGTATTACCAGAGAGAGGCAAAATAGCTAAGAAAAAATGGATGAATGAAGATATCTTAAACCTGATGGACAAAAGAAAACAGTATAAAAATGACAAACAAGAATACGCTAAGATAAATAAAGAAATAAAAGATAAATGTGGGAAGGCTAAAGAAAGTTGGTTAAACGAGCAATGCAAAAAAATTGAATTAAATTCCATTAAAGATACAAAAAATATGCACAGGCAAATCAGTGAGCTTACAGGAAAAAAAATAAGAATAAATACAGGGTGTTTGAAATCAAAAACAGGAAAGATAATATTAGAGGAAGATGCTATAATGAAGAGGTGGAATGAGTATATAAGAGAATTATATGAAGGAGAAAGGGCAGAATTAACAGAAGATAGTAACTTAGAAGGTCCACCTATTCTGAAAGAAGAAGTCGCTGACGCTATGAAACGTATGAAGAAAGGAAAAACAGCTGGGCCAGATGAAATCACAATAGAAGAATTAGAAGTATTGGGAGAATTTGGAGTAGATATATTAACCAAAATGTTGAATGATATTTACAGCAGTGGATATTTACCCAGTGATATGCTGAAATCTGTATTTATAGCTATACCAAAAAGACCAGGAGCAATTGATTGTGAAGATTTTCGTACAATTAACCTTATAAACCATATCACTAAGCTTCTACTCAGAATCATAATGAGAAGAACCAAAAAGAAAATAAAAATGGAAATTAGTGAAGAACAGTATGGATTTGTGGAAGGAAAGGGCACAAACAATGCAATTTATACATTGCGGACACTAATAGAAAGGTCAATAGAGAAACAGAGGGACATATATTTGTGCTTCATAGATTATACTAAGGCATTTGATAAAGTAAAACATGATGAACTGATTAAAATGTTGGAAGATATCAACACTGATGGAAAAGATTTAAGAATAATAAAGAATATTTACTGGAACCAAGTAGCAGCAATTAAAATGGGAAATAAAGAGGGTAGTTACGAACAGATAAAGCTAGGAGTACGACAAGGGTGTGTCTTGTCACCAGATCTTTTCTCCCTGTATAGCGAAGTAATAATGAGAGAGATCAAAGAGATGCCAGGAATACTAGTTGGAGGTTATAATATAAATAATATACGCTATGCAGATGACACAGTATTGGTGGCGGATAATTCAACAGACCTACAACAATTATTAGACGTTGTAGTAACAGAGAGTGCAAGGAAAGGACTCAACTTGAATATCAAGAAAACAGTAACAATGGTAATATCAAAGAAAATGGTGACACCAAAATGTGACATAGAAATAGAAGGGAAAATCCTTAACCAAGTTGATAATTTTAGATACCTAGGGGCATTTATAACATCAGATGGAAGATGTACAACAGAGATTAGGAGCAGAATAGGGCAGGCAAAAGCCGCATTTCAGAAAATGAAGAGTATCTTATGCGATAAGTCACTGTCACTGAATGTAAGAAAGAGAGTGCTGAAATGCTATGTAGAACCAGTTTTGCTGTATGGCAGTGAATCTTGGAATGTAAATGAACAAATTAAGAAGAAATTAGAAGCAACAGAGATGTGGTTCCTGAGACGAATGTTGCGAATTCCTTGGACTGCCAGAGTAACTAACGACGACTGCCTGAAACAGGCTAATGAAACTAGAACATTATATACAACAATAAGACAGAGACAAACAGCTTTCCTCGGTCATGTGATGAGAAGAGAGGCATTGGAGAACATCGTAACAACTGGAAAGATCGAGGGGAAGAGAGGCAGAGGTAGACCAAGAGAAGTGATGCTGGATGGATTGAGACGGTGGCATGGAGGAATATCAGCAGCAGAGTTGATCCAGAGAACCAAAGACCGAGATCTATGGAGAGCCATGAACGCCTACGCCAGCCGGCACGGCACTTGATGATGATGATGATATAAGGGTCGTTCATTCGAAACCCGTTTCAATGGCTTTATTACAAAAACATGAAAGAAACATTAACAGTTGTGGTAGAATTAAACAAAACATTCATTTTGAATGAATTATGCACCATGGGTTGATCAGAAGAAGTCGCCGTAGGCATTCAGGCAGCATCCCATTGCTTAGGTAGGCGGCGAATGCCGTCCGCAAAAAAATGATTTTGGTTGCTCACTGAACCAAGTGTTTACCGCGTTCATTAGGTCTGCATCTGTGTGAAATCGTTGCCTCTTGAGAGCTTTTTTTAGAGGTCCGAACAAATGAAAATCACACGGTGACATATCAGGACTATAGGCTGGATGTTGCAGAATTTCCCACTTCTTCAGAGTTAATGCTTCCTGCACAATCTTTGCGACATGCGGACGAGCATTGTCGTGTAACAAAATCACACCGCGAGAAAGCATGCCAGGTCATTTATTCTTGATGGCTTTTTGCAGCTTGTCTAGTGTTTCCAAGTAGTGGGTAGAGTTTATGTTAACACCAGGTTCTTTAAAGTCGGCCAACAATAGCCCTTGATGGTCAAACAATGCGTTCAGTTCTTGTTCTTGCCAGCGGAAACCTGTAACTTGAATTTGTTTGGCTTTTGGTGATCCAGCATGCTTCCATTGCATGCTCTCTCTTTTGCTGCTCGGCTCAAAGTGGTGACACCATGATTCATCGTCTGCCACTATGCGGAAGCGAAATGCATCACCCTCCACTCTGTAACGCAGCAAGTGGTTCAAACACCATCCCATGCCTCCCTCATTTTGGTGGTCGGTAAATATCCGTGGTACCCACTGTGAACACACCTTCCGATATTACAGTTTCTTACGAACGACCTTTCGAATTGTCCCGATTGACACATCAAATTCTTTCGCTAGTGAACGTATGCTTTACGACGGTTCATCTGCACTGCTGCATCAATTTTGGCGATGGCTTTTTCTGTTGTAACAATATGCGCTTGACCCGGCCGTCGAAGATCTGTCGTAAACTGACGTCCTTTCCAAAACATTCGTGCCCAGTCTGTCACTGTTGTCTTCGACACACATTTGTTACCGGCTCTGCCTGCATTCTTCGATGAATATCCACAGGTCGAAATTATTGAAATGAAAGAAACTGAATCACTGCTCTTTGAGCTACTTTTGACGGCAATTTTCTCAACGGTTAGAAACAGAACCTATGCATCATGGGACGATAAGAACGTGCTCTATTATTAATTGGTCAGTACTTATCACATGACTATGACATGATCATGTTCAACGTACGCAATTACGCGCAGTGCGGCACGAACGGATTTTAAATTAACGCTCCTAAAATATATACAAGTAGTAGCAGGTTTGTGTGTCGCTTTTTCTGCTGTGCCCCATCCTCTGGCCTGTCCGACATCAGCTGCTATACCATCGGCATAGCTCTTGGAGTCAATGGACCACACAACCCGCTCTGAGCTACAAGGTGGTTGCAGGAGGGGAGTTACGATATGAAAAATGCACTAGTAAGTACAATATGTTAAATATACCACACGTCATTCTAAGGAGTCATTAATATTACTTTATTTACGATGTTGGGGGTGAAGACTTCGTGGGGAAGGAGTCTGTATTTGCCATTTCCGACTTTTGTGGTTTATATGAAGTTTCCTCACTGAATACCAGTCTCAGAAGCAGACCCATTCTAGATTTCTAGGCTGTTTCAACTTCGTTTTTAGATGGTATTTACGACATGATGATCTTAAGTTGGCTGTCTAGTTCAGATTTTAGTGTCAGAAGTACTGACAATTTCCCAGGCCGGTGTGTCTTTACTGATTTTGAATCTGTCAATAACACCACAGGCTGTGTACCATAATTTGCATTCAGTAATTTCTCTGTTGTGATCTTGATTGCTTGGACTTCTGCATCATTGTTAAGGCCGAGCTTTACTGTTGGTACTTTGGTCATGTCCGAAGCGTTAATATTTGTTTCTAACAAAATGTGCTATGGCTTATATGCTCCTAGACATTATTTCAGTTTTACTATGAGTGTGTTTTGTAGCTTTCAGGCCCAGAACTAAAATGTCCGTACTTCTTTAAAGGTCTTTCCCTCAATCTTAATAATATGCTTTTGAACTGCCTAGCCTCTATTTTGTATCATTGATTTTGGCAAGTTGTTTAATAATTTATCTGTTCCTCCAGTGATGACTTAGGTATTTGCAAATCGATGACAAATGTAGTATAAGACACCCGACAACTAGCCGTCGCCATTTTCTGAATCTGCAATTTAGAATACAGCCAACGTGGACCAAAAAAAAAAACGCTTTTCGAAATAAATTCAGTTCAAATTGTCGCGCCCAGCTCTCAGTCCAATAGCTGGGCGACATAACCGGGTCCCACAAGTCCAAACATATGGAGACCGCACTAGCAAACTGTGACCAGTGACAATCAGTTCTTCATGGTCTTACTGGCCCATGCCAGTTTGCCAAGTTAGCCAGATGGCATATATTAATTACCACCGACGTTAATCCCCATGTGTTGTTGCCAACGGCTTCATCCATTACCTTTTGCTTGAAAGCATTGGGCAGGCTTTGTGGTAATATACGAGGGGAAGTCAATAAGTAAGTCACAAATAGATGTAGACAAATACCTAAATTGATTATGTGGTTGTTTCGGGATTTGAAATTTAAATATTGAGCACAACCCACTACTGGCAACGCCGATCGCATTCTGATATGAACCTAAGGCCTATCCACGTCAATATGGAAGCACTATACTCGAGTTTCGCCCTCATTTGAGCTCGTCAGTAGTGCATATCCCTGACCGGATCCGGAAACAGTCCCGGATCACGCGTGTGAAGCGGGTGTGTAACCACGCGGCACACACTGGACACACCAAATTATCACAACAGAACATCACAATACCTAAATAAGATAACAACCTGAAACCAATTTATTTTTATACATACATTGTCCCTTTATTTCTCAACATAATTTCCACCAACATTGATGAACTTATTCCATCGTTTTATCAGTCCTCCAAAAACGGCTGCATAGAACTGCGTGTTCTGTTTTCTAAACCACGTTTTCACTTCACATTCAACTTCGGCGTCATTCGCAAAATGGCTCTCGCTAAGGTGGGGTTTAAGTGGACCAAAAAGGTGGAAATCGCTAGGGGCTATGTCGGGGCTGTAAGGTGGATGGTTCAGAACGTCCCACCTTAGTTGGTTAATTTTCTCCTGAGTTAATCAAGCCGAATATGGTCTGGCATCGTCATGAAGAAGCAACACTCCTCTAGCCAGCAGTCCTTGACCTTTTCTTCGAATTGCATTATGAAGAATCGATTGAACTTCACAGTACCATTCAGAATTAACATTGTCACTTTTCTTCTTGAAATTTGTTAAAAGCACTCCTTGACAATCCCAGAATACAGTCAGCGTAACCTTCCTTGCTGATGGCGTAACTTTGAATTTTTGGACACAAGGCACAGGATGTTTCCATGCATTGAAGCACGCTTTGATTCGAGCGGGTAGTGATGCACCCTTGATTCGCCCCAAGTAACAATCCTGTTCAGCATGTCTTATCCTTCACCTTCGTATCAACAGAGATGATGCAAGAACAGACCAAATCGGTTCATTTTGTATTCCTCATTCTTCTTCTTCTTTTCGTTCATCCGGAGTGTTTTTTACAGATGTGATTGCAGTGTGTCTGTTATGCGCCCTTGGGCCGAAACCCGCAGGCCAACACATCGACTTTAGCGTGCTTTTTTGACCAGGTAGCATTCCTGGGAGACTCTCACTTTTGTGGTGCCATCTGCAAGCATGCTGGCCAAGGTTGAACGGTCGAAGACAACGGTCATCCCTCAAAGGAAGGCAGGGACAGTCCATAACATTTTCCGCCATCCAAGGTTGCTTCCATAGTTGCAGGGCCGACACATAACGCCCTGGATCTGGGCTCACCGAGGGAGATCGTCACGTCCTGCTCATGGCTGCTTTAAATCCTCACTTCAATATATTGGTCATTTCGTTTCCCCGGGTCATTCCCGCACAAACCAGACAGGTTTGCAGACGGCATTCACTCAGCGAGTTTTCGGACATGTGCTTGTCGTTGCGCCCATCAGAGCTTTTCCAGGCTCAACAGACATTCGGAAAACTACCCAGTCAGAGCTGTTCCGAACAAGAGCGGCATTCGGAAACTAGGTAGTCAGAGCTGTTCCTAGCACGAGAGACATTCGGACGAGACATTTCACTCGGACGTAATTGCGTAGTGTCAATTTTTAGTTTGCCACCCGTAGGACGACACTTCCGACTTCAGCGGGAATTTTTTAAAGAGGTTAGCCATCCTCTGGTTTCGAGGCACGTTGGACTGTTGTGATGTCGCTAACATCTCAGCTGGTCAAGATAGAACGATGAACGACATCGTGGTCGGCCCTCAAGGGAAGGCAGGGGCAGACCATGCGCATTCCCTCGCTATCCAAGGAGGCTTCCATAATTGCAGAGCCGGCACATATTGCTCTGTGACTGGGCTCACCCGAGGAGTTGCCACGTCCTGCTCATGGCTGCTTTAGTTCCTCACTTCCATGTGTTGGGCAACTCGTTTGCCACTGATCGCTCAAGCACACACCAGGGACGGTCAGACTGCAAGCGACACCCACTCGGTAAGCTTTTGCTTTTGACTTCGGACCACGCAATAGGTTCACTCGCCGTGCGTTCCATTTTGCGTCATTGAGACGTTCTTCCACTTTTGTCTACACTCTTTATGAGTTAGATACAGTTTTCGCAGCCATTTTCTTCGACTGGGGCACTTTTTTGACTTTTTGTACTCGCTCACGAGGTAGGCTACTTGTGCTGCCGGCTCAGCACCTTACCTTCGTGCAGCGGTGAACGAGAAACGGCCTGGCCCTATCATCCGGGAATCTCTCATATCCCCCAGCTGAGAGCCTTCGAACTTGTATCAGACCTGAGCATGTAGCTTGCTCAGTATCACGCCTTTATTTTTCGAAAGGTGGGTATCGGCCTGGCTCTCAAGTCCGAGGGTTTGTGGCTTAGAGGCGTTCAGCCACAGCCCTCGACAGGGAGCCTTTAGTGTTTTGTGTCGGCCAGGCTCTCACTTCCGAGAGTTTATGGCTTAGAGACGTTCAGCCATACACCTCGGATGGGAGCCTTAGAGGTTATGTCCGGACTGAAATTTTAGGGATCGTTTGCCTGATTTTGACTGCTATCCTGAGTCTTACCTGCAGAGCAGCAGGTTGTGTCTCTCTTAGTCTGGTCCCTATCCCACGAGCCGTCCGATATGTAGTTTTCACCCATCGGCAAGCACATGGGGTCGATGGGACACGCAAGCTCCCCCACCACGGCAAGGTGGAGACACATCGGGGGAGGTATTCCTCATTCAATTGTCTGGATACCCACATTGAGCACACTTTCTTAAATTTCAATCGATCATGCATTATGCTGTATGTTAAACAATGTGAGCACCCTATTGCAGATGCTACAGAGTATATCGTTACTCGCCTGTCATATTTAAGCATCTTCTCCACCCGCTGCACGGATGCTTCTGTTGCAATCTCAACAGGACGACCAGATCGGATTTCATCAAGAAGTTTATAGCGTCCTTGAGAAAATATTTCTACCCAACTATGCACCGCTTTACGGGACAAACATTTGTCAGCATAAACAGGAAGCATTTCCTTATGAATGTCTTTTGCAGGCAGCCCTTTTCCTCACAAAAAACGCACAACAGCACGTTGCTCTTTGGTTGTACACTCAGTAAGTACAGTCGTCATTTTGTTTATGCGCTGCGCATGCACATAAAACACCAAGCGCCACATGACGAACGGGAATATAAAGTTCGATGTTGTTGTCACCTAATGACACCTATAGAAAATCACCAACTATATTTACCTGCCATCCCACATAACTGAGTGACTTACTTATTGACTAATTCTTAACCTTATTATTATTATTATTATTATTTTTTTTTTTTTTTTTGTGTTTTGTATTGTTTTGTGGATTAGTATTGTACTCCCATGTTGAGTAGTGTAATTGTCACTAACATCTACCGTTGCATTCTCATTTTCCTCATGTTGGACTGGTAGTTTACGGTTCCGTCGCCCTGCTACTGAGCTGAGAGCGTGGAGCGACGCTGTGAGCTGCGAATTTCGTGTGACATGCTTTTAAATCTGCCCGAGGTTGTGGAGCGTGGTCTGCATGTTCAGAGCAATGGCGGAGGGCTATATCAGAGAACTGACAAGTTTTTGTGCCTTATGTAGAAATGTGTGGCGGCTGGTCTTCTGGTTGACTGCGGCTTCTTTTGACGACGAACCGTGCTTTCGTGGAGGACTGTTGTTTTGGCATTCTGAAAACGGCATTATGTATAGTGAAATGGTGTTTACATCTGTTCGAGGTGTTGTGGTGTGATCTTCATGCTCAAAATGGCGTAGCTGGCTAGATAACATCTAGAAACGGATCAACAACATCCAGAAATATATGCACGTATGACGGCTGGTGTGTCGCAGAAGCGACCTGTTTTCTTGCCTTATGCAGAAATGTGCGACTGCTGGTTTTGCTAGTGACAGCCGTTTCCATCGATGATGAACTGTGTTTTCATGGAGGACCTTTGTATTGGTATACTGGCGATGGCATTATGTACAGTGTAATATTTCTTTACATCTGTTAGAGGTTATTTTGTTGCGTGATCTACATTTCGGATAAAAATTGTCGTGGTGGCTAGAAAACATCTAGAAACGGAACAATATCTAGAGACATCGAGACTTTGTAGGTGAACATCTGGTTGGGAAAGTGACTGCCAATTCCACCTGAGGTGAACTGTACTGTTCGTAGAGGACTTTTATGGTGACATTCTGGCGGTGGCATTTTGCACAGTGTGCCTGAGCGGGCCGTTTTTTGTTGAGACTCCTGTCTTTTCCACTTTTTACATTGGGCAGTGAGGAACATTTTATGTGATATTCACGGGAACGGAGCATAATGGGGACGAACTTTTGCTGTAATGTTGGAACTGCGACTAGTGACTAATGACTAATTCCATAATTAGTTTAAAAATGGAATTTCTACTTCAAGTTCATAATACTTTTGTCATTGGGAACAGCTTCTTTCATAGCATAGACTTAAGTAGAGTTAATAAAGCAAATTATGACAGATTCAATTTGCTTTATTAGAAACAATTACACAAATATAAACGAGAAATCAGAAACAAAATACTTACACTCTTTGGAAGCTTCAATTCAAACGACTTGGGTTCATCTGAAATAGATGCATTTTAAAATACTCTCAAAAGGAATACTCAGATATTGAAATATAGCTGTTCGGGACAAATGACAGAAGTGTATAGTAACATTGTAACTTACCATGTATGTCATAAGAGTCTAATACGGAGAGTTGGCAGTTTTCCAGCATGAAAATTCCTGAATCGCGGAATATCATTAAATGAGTGCCTGATAGTTGTCAGAATTGTCTGGTAATTGTGTCAGAAGAAAAGGTTGTTAGGATGGGATGTGGCCACCCCACCTTTTGATGCTATGACCTAAAATATGTGAAGAATTATTGCTTCACATTCCAACCATAGTATCTGACTTCGAATTGCCGTTGTTTTTGGATTAATAAATAATCCCCCACCCCACCCAGAGTTGTTTGCTCGAAAGCCCCTATGAATTACTGTGAATTCGCCGTCTTGACAGTTTGTTACATTGCGTTTCGAACAAGGCATAAAAACTGCAATCCGTAGTGGTAGCGAATGTTAAACCACCCCATAGCACAAAGCCCGGCTGCATTATAGAGACCATGCATTGTCCATGCAGCATGATCCCTCTCTGTCTGCCTTGTTTACTTCAGAGGAAAAGCAACGCTAACACATCTGGAACAAGATAAGCTGCAGAGGCTGCCGGATCAGTGTCAGTAACTGTCCGCCTGTCGAAGCTTCGATCCTAGACCAGTTGCAGACCACGGCTTAAGGCCTGGGTGCTCTTCCATGCCATCTAATCTCTAGGTTGCCTTGCCTCGCACTAGGAAAAGGCTATTCCGCCCGAAGACGTTGGCACAATATGGGGTGTCAGGTTTGGTGAGCGTCTCTCACGTATAGACAATTGTTTTCTAATTGTATAGTTTCTCCCCTGCTGTACCAGGGCCCCATAGGGGAAGTACAGGGAAGTAATACAGTAAACCTAATAAGCATGTCGTAAAAGGTGATTAAAGAGGGTAGGTTTGAGACTGGCTATCTCTCATCGTAGAAGAAAAATCAGATAACTTGAAATCGACTATGAACTGGCCTATATAGGGTTTGGCTTGCGTGGTTGTGGGCCGAAAGAAGAAAGAAAGAACTTTATTTTCAAAGAGGAACGATTTCGGCATGAAGGTCCATTTAAAATTCTACTCTTCGTATCTCTCTCGTTACATACATTATTTAATTCATGCATCTCTTATTTTTAGTCAGGTCTTAGTCAGACATGACTGAGCTACCGTATGACAGTAGACGGTACTACCTGCTTTCTGTCAGCGCCGAATGTTGGGCGGCGCTTACCAAACCCGACACCCCACATTGTGCCAACGGCTTCGGGCGGAAGAGCGCAATTGGGAGGGTACAAGCCTTATCCTGGTGCGAGGAAATATGCAACCCAAAGACAAAATAGTCATGGCAGGGCAGACCAGGCCCTAGCCTTGGTTGGCAACTGGTCTAGGATCGAAGCTCCGACAGGCGAACAGTTAGAGCATTGCTTTGCTGATCCGGCAGCTTCTGCAGCTTGTCTTGTTCCAGATGTATAGGTGTCAACTTTCCTCTGGAGTGAACTAGGCAGGCCGAAAGAGGGATCATGCTGCATGGGCAACACATGGTTTCTTTATTTTAGCCCAGGCTTTGTGCTATGGAGAGGAAATAACTCCATCCCTGGTTTTAACCGGTCTCGGAATCAAAGCAAGAGGCAACTGTTACGGGTTATAAGTCCTTGTCAGTTGGCGTAGACATGGAGCGCCACGCATTGCCTCTGACGGTGGGAGACACCTACAGGTGTCACTGATCAGCTACCGCCCGCCTCAAGCTGGGCAGCCCCCGACCAATTGGATGCTGATCCGCCACAGCCTGCCTGCTTCAATGGGTGCTTGGGGCTAGGACAAAATCTGAATCGCAGGCTGTAAAACCAATGTACCAGGTACCAATAAAAAGAATAATAGAAACCTCAAGCTACGGCTTGCAACCTGGAAAGTAAGAACCATGTGTCCAGGATTTTCCACTGACTTGACAAATATTGACGATGTGAGAAAAACGGCTGTGATTGATGAACTCAATCGTCTTAACATTGATATTGCTGGCCTGCAGGAGACTCGCCTCGCTGAGGAAGGGTCACTCAGGGAAAACAATTACACCTTTTTTTGGATGGGAAGAGGGCAGGCAGAAAAATGCAACATGGTGTGGGCTTTGCAGTGGCAGTGAAGAATTCGCTACTGGCAATGATTGCTGTCCCAGCTGGAGGTAATGAAAGATTACTATCACTGCGCTTGGCAACCTCTTGTGGATTTGCCACCATTATCACTGCATATGCACCGATACTCTCTTCCTCGGATGATGTGAAGGATCGTTTTATGAGCAGTTCCAAAATCCGACTACGTTTATATGCTCGGTGATTTCAATGCTCGTGTAGGCAAGGACTCGAGTTCATGGCCAGTGTGCCTTGGAAAATACAACATCGGTCACATGAATGATAATGGGCAAAGGCTGCTGGAGCATTGCACTAGAAATGACCTATGTATTACAAACTCTTTTTTTTTTAAACAAAAGAGCTGCATAAGGTCACATGGAAACATCCAAGATCCAACCATTGGCATCAGCTGGACTTAATTATCACACGGAGACAACATCTGAACCATACATCATTAACTCGAAGTTACCACAGTGCTGACTGTGATACAGATCATTCTTTGGTTTTTGCAAGGGTTAGACTGAGACCAATGAGAATCTACACAGCTAAACACAAATCTAGCCCCAGGATTAATATTATTAAGACTCACGATCCTGGAAAGTGCTTTGAATTTCAACAGCAACTTGAAGACGCTTTCAATGATACATGAGAAAATTGTATAGTAAGTGATAAATGGAGTAAACGTAAGGAAACTATTTATAAAACAGCGGTAGGGGTTTTCGGCACTGTGGATCATAAGAGGCAGGACTGGTTTGCGGCAAACAGCCAGATACTGCAGCCCTTGATTGATAAAAAGAAGATAGCTCTCTTAAGAAACAAGGAAAGACCAACGCGTAACACTCTGAGTGAGCTGAAGCAAGCTAGGAAGGATGTGCAAAAGGCTGCCAGGCAGTGTGCGAATGACTATTGGATCAAGTTATGTGAGTCCATTCAAATCGCAAGTGATAAGGGAAACATCAGAAGCATGTATGAAGGGATAAAGAAAGCCTGTGGTCCAATGATCAAAAGAAGTGCATATCTGAAAACCTTGACTGGAGAAATCATCACTGATAAGCAACAGAAGATGGATAGATGGGTCGAGCACTATTTAGAGCTTTACTCAAGTGAGACAAAGCTAGCGGATGATGCCCTCAACGCCATAGAGGCCCTACCACCTCTTGACCACCTGGACACACTTCCCACCATAACAGAAATTAAGTGTGCTATAAATGAGCTTGCGTCTGGCAAGGCTCCAGGTAAGGATGGGATTCCAATAGAGGTAATCAGGAGTGGGCAAGACACACTCGCTCTACAGATCCACCAGCTAATAGAGCTATGCTGGCGAGAAGGACAAGTCCCACAGGATTTCAAAGATTCAAACATCATAACGCTGTACAAGAACAAGGGCGGTCGGAGCGACTGTAACAACTATAGGGGTATCTCACTTCTGTGTATTGTTGGGAAAGTATTTGCCAGAATTGTCCTGCACAGACTTCAAGTCCTAGGAGATCAAGTCTACCCCGAATCACAGTGCGGCTTCCGTCAGAACCGGTCTACCATTGATATGATATTCTCATTGCGACAAATGCAAGAAAAATGCCGGGAACAAAATCAGCCACTGTTTATTGCCTTCATCGACCTCACAAAGGCATTCTATTTGGTCAGTCGTGAGGGTCTGTTCAAAGCACTAAAGAAGATTGGCTGCCCACCAACTCTTCTGTCCATTGTGGAATCGTTCCACACAGGCATGAAGGGTATAATCAAGTTTGATGGCTCAACTTCAGAAGAGTTTGAAATCAAGAGTGGAGTTAAGCAAGATTGTGTACTATCCCCCACCCTCTTTGGGATATACTTTTCACTTCTACTCAAATATGCCTTTCGTGATCAGGATGACGGTATATACATTCACTCACGCTCAGATGGTGGCCTCTATAATGCTCAGAGATTGAAGGCCAAGACCAAAATTAGGAGGGTACTAATCAGAGAGTTGCTTTTTGCGGATGATGCTGAGATTACGACCCACTCTGAGGAAGAATTACAACATCTACTATCTGCATTCTCCAATGCTTGTTCTGAATTTGGTTTAACAATTAACAAAAGGAAGACACAGATTATGTCACAAGGTGCACATGGTGTACCATCAATCTTTATTGACGACGCCGAACTGGAGATAGTAGACCATTTTACCTATCTAGGATCAGAGGTAAATAGCAAATTATCCCTCGATCAGGAAATCAACATCAGGATTGGCAAGGCAGCAACAACAATGAACATGTTAGCAAAAAGAGTCTGGGAGAACAGGAAGCTTACTGCCAAAACAAAAGTCCTCGTCTACCAAGCCTGTGTCCTTAGTACTCTTCTTTATGGCAGTGAAACCTGGACAACTTACTCACGCCAAGAGAAACGTTTAAACAACTTTCATATGCGGTGTCTGCGAAGAATACTTGGTATTAAGTGGCAAGACAAAATCACAAATACTGAAGTATTGAAAAGATCAGGTTGTGTGACGGTGTATTCCATGCTCAGTCTTCGTAGACTTAGATGGATAGGACATGTTAGGAGGATGGATGATGGTAGAATACCAAAGGACATCTTCTTTGGTGAATTACAGACGGGTAGGAGATCTCAGGGTCGGCCTCTGCTACGATACAAAGATGTGTGTAAGCGGGACATGATTGATACAGGCATTGATAATGCACATTGGGAGCACGTCGCCGCTGAGCGTGTTGCATGGAGGGCAACTATCAGAAATGGAATAAAGACAAAGGAGAAAATGATTGCAGATAAAGCACACACACAGCGTGAGAGACGTAAGATGGTGCACAATTGTGGAAATGACCATGTTTTCACATGCATCTACTGTGGGCAAACATTTGCAGCAAGAATTGGCCTCACCAGCCACACTCGCCACCGCCATGGGTCGTAGTTATTAAGCCTTTTTGAAGGACAATGTACCAAACTATCGTCTGTCAAGACGGAAAGGTGCCAATGTAATGCATCTCTTATTATTTTAGTCTTAAATAACAACAACAACAACAACAACAACGACAACAACAACAACAACAACAACAACAACAACAACATATGCATAATACAAGAATTTAAATGTACAAAATTAGTATTATGCGACTCAACAATTCTTATTAGGGCAATTGTAATATGGTTAAGGCAAAAGTTGAATAAGATAGAATAATTCTTACGTTACTAGTGTTTGTTTAATAAGAAGAAGCAAAAGGATATTGTGATGATGATGAGGAAGTGGAGAAAGGGAGGAGGCTGCGTAGATCTAGGAGGAAAATAATAAATAATAACAACTATCTAACTTTCTTACTTACACATTGATTCCATGTGTTTTAGTGGCACGTCTACCTGTTCCTCTGGATTATCTTCTCGTGGTGTCTAACAGTAGAGGAAAGCATGCAGCACAATGTAAATAATGCACTAAAGATAACAGGTACCTTATAAGAAATTCAATAAACAATAATGGTGTGAATATATTCTGAATAAAGTAAAGAACAAATGTATCATTTTTCGATGTAGTCACCACTGCGTTTATTGCAAGTCCTCCAGTGCAGACAAAGTTTTCGGATTCCTTTAGGAACAAGTTCTCTTGGTAACGTGTGTAACCACTCATGCACCACCTGCTTTACCACTTTATCGGACTGAAAAGTCTTTCTTCCCAACGACTCTCTGAGTTGTCCAAACAGATGGAAATAACTTGGGACCTTGTCTGGAGAGAACGGAAGATGTGGAACACACTGAAAGTGGAGGTCTTCGCAGGTTTCTACCCTTGCACGTGTTGTGCGAGAGTGGAGCATTTTCATGTTGCGCCTTTAAAAGCGCCCTTTAATCAGAAGTCCACATTGTGTGGATTTGATTGTGAGTTGAAGAATTTCTGAGAAGATCTGTATACATATCACTGGCGATAGTTTTCCCTCTTGGATGTAATGCTCTAAAATAACGCCTCGTTTATCCCAAAAGATTTAGCATAACCCTACCTGCAGATTTGTTAACGGTGCGGTAGGATGGCGCCATTCATTGCTCGTTCTCTTCATTTCTGGCTCGTGGTAGTGAACCCAGGTTTCATCTCCAGTAACAATTCTTGATAGGAAACCATCACCTTCTGCTTTAAAGCACCTCAAATGTTCTTTACAAACATCAATGCGTCGTTGTTTCAATTCTGGAGTAAGCTGCCATGGCACCCACCCTGTAGAAACTTTGCAGTGCTGTACAACATCAAGGATAATGTGGTCTGCTGAGACTTAACTCATTTCAAGATGTGCGGCAATTTAACTTTCTGCCAATCAGTGATTGTCCTTACGAGGCCTTTAATGGCTGCAATTGACTCTTGGGTATTGACTCGGTGTGCTTGACGTGGTCGTGAACAGTCTGTCAAAGAAGTCACGCCATTTTGAAACTTCCTACTCCACTCATATACTTGTGGATTGATAGGCATGCATCACCAAACTGGACCTTCATTTGCGATAAAAAAAAACAAAAAACCAAAACAAACAAATACGGAACGCTGCTCCTCTTTGGTGCATGTCAAAAGTGGGGTGGCCATCTATAAACTGTTCTTATGTCATCATACTGTTTGTCTACACCGTGATGTTACTTGCTTAACACTTTTGGAAATATTAGCAACAAGACTTGGTTATTGTAATTTCTATCACACTTTTAATGTTTTCATCTGAATTACCCTCGAATATGACAAAGCCTAGCTAGAAGCACGTTGATTAGATTAGTTTTGTAGTCAGAATCATCATCATCACCTTCGACCAAGTCCATAGTTGCTCTGTAGTAGTTATCTTTATTATCCAATTTTTAGTCAGTGAGAATAATCTCATCACATTTCGTTACTCGTGCACCTTGCGGTACCGAGGTGAAGCATAAACAGCGAGAGAATGCCCTTTTATCGTCTTCGTATATCGACGTTCCAATGGACTCTGTTATTCGTTTTGTCCATCGTTTACATGATCGGCGTCTTCTTCTGGTGTGGACTGCGCCAGGCCCTGTAGCCAGTAGGGTTAGGATCGGCTATCTTCTCCCATCAGCGTTGAAACGCTAACAATTAATAGCCTGCTAATGACCCGCAGACTGCAAGTGAACATCACCTCCCGGTGGTGTAGACTGGTAAACCGTAACCGTCAGGTTATGGTTCAACGGGACTCTGGCTCGTCAGGGAGAACGGACTCCCCTTGGTTAGATTTTATTGTCCTAAACCTGCGACTGGCCTAGCAAGCCGGCAGGGGATTTTCCTACAGCTCAACGAAAAAGAAGGAAGCGTAATCGAACTGATTTAAATGAGAATAGCAGCGGTGACAACAGGCATTTCTGTCTCACTCATATTATTTAGAGCGCCCTTGTTAGCTTTCACTCATTGAGGACTCTTCACTGCATGTCTCTATATGATGAATTTATTAAGTAAATTATTACCACGACACCATAAGGTACAAGAGGAACAAGATGAGATGCGATGAAATGTTCTATGAAATCCCATAAAGCCTCATCATTTTCAAAAGAGATGCCCTATCAATGCTATAAACGGCCGTTTCGTAGACAACAATTCCAATAAAATGTTGTGAGTTCAATGCAATGCTTTGCCCTATCATTATGCGCAATGTGACTGGTCAGAGCAGGATCTATTTGTTCGAAAGCATGCCTGTTCATCCTCAGTTATTAGTCAATAGCATATCTTAGTCTCATCCACAATTATCATGCTTAATAATGTTAACAGGAAATGACAGTAACATTATTCCTTTATAATTTTCACACTTCTGAAGGCCCCTTTCCTTGGCAGATTCATCAGATATCTTTCTCTCCAGTCTGCTGGTACTTCTTCAGTTTCCAAGATTCTGCTACGTTAGTTAGTTAGTTAGTTAGTTAGTCACGGTTCCAACTTCACAGCAACGGGTTGTCCCCATTATGCTCCGTTCCTGTGCCAGTGAATATCACATAAAACTACTACGTAATGTGAGCAATCCTTAGGTTAAGGTGTTTACGTTAGATTTAACAGGCTCTCATAGGTTGCCATCTGGATTAGCAGTTTCAGAAGGTTAATAGGTTTACTGTTCGTTTCTTTCGATGGTTTCTCGCCAACTAACCTTAGTCCGTTGAAGAGTCTCAGTGAACCTTTGTTTAGATGTATGTTCCATTCCTGTTATCGTTAACTCTTAACTAGCGTGGTCTCTAATCGTATTTGTTATTAACTTCACCTGTTATCTATATGTAATGTAGACATTAACTGTCTATTCATCGACTTCCTATCTACCTATTTGTATGTCTGTTTGCTTGTCTGTGTGTCTGTCTATGTGTCTATCTTCTCTATCTCATTTATATCCATATGTATATCCTTGTAAAGGTTGTTTCATAAACTACCTGGATTGTTATTACAAACAGGCATTCACTTTGTCATTGATACTCATTTGCCTCTAAATTAGAAAAAGCAGCCCATGTTTTCGCATTATTGATTTTGATATTTTTATCTGTTTATTTTCACTCTGGGTATTTAATTACTCCTGTAATTTCACAAATACAATTCATTTTGGTGATTAATTTCTCTTTTATGTGTTTTAAATTCTTCACAACACAACACATATTTTTTTATTATCTCTACTATTAGCCGAACATATGTCACTACATGTACATTTATTACTCTGCCTATATCGTCAGTATCCGCGTGTACAAATAAAGATGACTAGCACAACTGATCAAAAGTTCATTGCACATCCTTTACACGGCGCGCAATTAACCCCGGCATTTAATGGCTGTGAATTTCGAACAATTTAGCTTTCAATAGTGTGACATTGCCTTTTGAACGGCCCATGTTCATACTATCGTGAAAATCAACACAATGAGATCTGCTTTTAAATCGCCAACGGCTGATTACGAACCCAAATTTTTGTGATTGTGAAATGCAATCACATAGATGTAATGCCTCTACGCCATTTTGTTACGTATTACACTGGGAAGAAGGAAATACCACAATGCGATATACAAGTAAATGGGAATATTCTTAAGCAAGTGAATCGATACAGTTATCTCGGCACAGTCATAACATCTGATGGGAGACGCCTTGAAGAGATTAGAACAAGAATTGCCATTGCGAGGGTAGCATTTTGTAAGATGAAAAACACACTGACCAATAAAAAGATATCAATTGAAACGAGAAAAAGAGTGTTGAAGTGCTATATAGAACCTATACTTTTGTATGGATGTGAAGCGTGGACAATAAGCAGTCAGGATGAAAAACAGCTGATGGCTGTGGAAATGTGGTTTCTGGGGAAAATGCAAAGAATACCATGGCCAGACAGAAAATCCAATGACCAAGTCCTTCAAGAAACAAATGAAGATCGTAAACTAATTAGAGACATTAGACGTAGACAGTCAAAAATTTTTGGGCATGTTATGAGAAGAAATGAATTGAAGAACTTGGTGACGGCTGACAAGATCGAAGGGAGGAGACCAAGGGGAAGACCGAGAAGTAAATACCTGGATGGCTAAGCCACTTGGCATGGTAGAGACAGGGACACAGAGCCGATCTACGACTCTGGTGGTCAAGTGAGATGGCAGAACATGACCACCCACGCTTATCGGCATGGCACATGATGGATGGATGGATGGATGGATGGATTACACGAACTTTGACAGATGGAAGCAATCATGATCTGGAAAGGTAAAGACCTGGACATTGCTTACTTGCTTGATTCATAAACAAAAATTCCAAATTCGGCCTCGTTCAACCTGCTTCTTTCAGCTGTGGTTATTGTTGAGGTCCGTGGTTTTTGTGGGTTTATTCACCCCAATTCTTGTCTTGTGGGGGGGGGGGGATGAGTGGTCTAGAGGTGTGGTGTCCGCCTCGAGTGCTGGAGGTCCCGGGTTCAGGCCTCGGTGAGGACCGGGATTTATTTAAAAAATCCACCTGGACTTCCAGTAATAAAATTTCCCCTGGTCTCTGGGTAGTGAGATCGGACGCCCGTGTGTATTGTTGCGCACGTAAAAAATCCCTTTTTTTTTTTTTTTCCGCGTTTCCATCCTGTTTCAGGATATTGCGGTCAACACCAGCATCTTTCAGCTGTATGTTGATTCCTAGGCTAGATTACGCTCATCAGCACGCCACGACTTTCTGAGCGACCGGCTCCATACTCTCATAAGTCACTTTTGCGATTCGAACCACTGCTAATTGGAAATCGAAAAAGAGTAGCCTAACGGCGCTGCCCGGGCAAAATTTAGAGTTAAAAATCTACCCAAAGTATTTCAGGATACTCGCCGATGCAACGGAGTTCGTGCATTGAACTGAGTTTCTCCAGACTCAGGTTTGAGTTAGGAGGAAAACAGAGCACTTATGGGTTAAACGTGTGCCGTGATGTTGATCCAACGAATAAAACTAAAACTAAAAAAAAAATTCTTGTCTTGTGCGCTCTTACAAGTTGGTCTTGCTCCAGACTGGATATATCGGCTTTTGGATCTGTGACGTCAGCTTGGGGGGGGGGGGGGAGTTGATTGCGGCTGTCTTTTGTGCCAGTCTCCTCTTGTTGTTTTCTTTGATGGTGCTGTTTCCTGGCTCGTCTGGCTTGGCTGGGTGCAGTCCTAATAAGGACTTTTTATTTGGTATTTTTGCCTCCTTTTCTGTGTATTTCCTGTAAAAGCTTTCAATGTTATATTCCTCCTTGCGCCTTTCTTCTCTTTGAGTTTTTGCTGTCTTTCGATTGCTTCCTCAGTGGTCAGCCATGGAACGATCTCTCCATCATCCATATAGTATTGCCGTGGGTTTTCGTCATCCTGCCATAAATCTGGTTCTTCAGCTTGACGGCAGGGCATTGGTTTCCCCTTGTGTTTCTTGTACATCTTTGCTTTTTCTTCCATACGCCTTCTGTATTCCTTGCACTTGAGTTCGTGTATCCTTTTTATCTCTGCGATTTATTCATCGGTAAATACTGGCGGCAACGGGGCGTCCTCAATGCCGTCGTTAGGGCGCACATCTCCGTTTCTTTCCCGGATGTCTGGCGGGATAATGGCTTCCCATTGAATGTTCCGGGCGTTGTGGTTGAGCTGCTGGCTTTCACTTGCGATTCAGGCTAGGTCTCTTGGTTTTCATCTTGCGGTTTCTTTGTCATTTCTTGTACGGCTTCTGTTGTTTTGTTTCGGAAAAGTTCCATTTCAGCTTTCTGTAGTTCTCACTCTGATTTAATGGTTTGTAGGATTTCTTCGTTCTCCTTCTTTATCAGTGCCACATGTTTCACTTCTTGCTTGATGTTTTGCTGGATCTTCTTCATTTCCGCCAGTAGTATTTCGTTGTCGCTGGTTGGAGTCGGCGTCAACAGTGCCTTGACTTGTTTCTTCAACTCGTCTATCTGTTTTTGCAGTTGATCTCATTCAGCTTGTGATATACCCGTGGCTGTCTCGCACCTCCGCATTGCTTCGTTGTATGGTGTCTTTGTGTTGATGGCAAACTTTAAAAAATCTCTGTGTCGTTGCAGGTACGGACAGCCCAAGTATCTTGCTCCATGCTTGCCCAGGCAGTTGGTGCACTTCTTTTGTTGTTGGGTGCTCGAAAGTCCGTGTCCAGCTTGGCCAGCTGACACTCCTTGAAGGCGTGGTGATCGGCGCAGTACCGGCAGATTTCCGTCTTACTGCGACATGCTGCTCTGCTGTGGCCGGCCCTCTGGCATCTGGAACATTGATTGACTCTTGGGATGAATTTCTCTGGCTATTGCATTTTCTTGTTGAGTGATACCTTGGTCGGCATTTCGCTGCCCTCCGTCGTCACCACCGCCAAGTTTGCAGGTATCTTGGAGTAGGTGAGGAGTCGCTCCGCCTTAAAGAATCGGATGTGAAGATTCTCTTCTCGTAGCTGCTTCAGGATGTCTTCGTCTGATAGCTCCACTTGGATACGCTTGACAACCCACTTGCTTGTTGGTGAGTCGGTGTTTCCGACTCTGGTGTCTTTCTCCTCTCTCTGCTTCTCAGTAGGTTTGGCTCTTGTCTGTGGTAGACTGTCGACAGTTTCCCCCGTGGTGGCTTCAGTAGTAGCTGTAGTTTTAGATTATTTGTTACACCTCGCAGGCAGGCTCTCAACGTTCTTCTTCTTGTCGGCTCCCACGCTGCACATCTTGGATACCGCATTGGGCTGCCCGGTGGTTTTATACTCATAATGGTTCTGTCGCCCATACTAGCAGATTTTGTGGATCATGACTCAGGGTATCCATACGGACAAAAGACATGTCTTAGATGAAGCTAAAACACAATAATGAAGAAGCTTGCAGATCTAAAAATTTATGGAAAAGACTTGTAAAAAACATATACTGGAAACAACAAGCTGTCATAAAGATTGATAATGAAGTGGGCCAAGTTCATCCTATTAAGAAAGGTGTGTGACAGGGTTATGTAATGCTTCCTGAAACTATTTTTGTTTAGAAATTTAGAAGATATGAGAGGAATGATTATTGAGGTATATAACATCAACAGTAATAGATATGCAGATGGTACAGTATTGATTACAGACAATGAGTAGGATCTGAAACATTAAATAGATGCGGCTGTTGTGCACAATTAATAACTAGGGTTATAAGAAAATTGAAAGAAGACACAGATTATGGTCGTCACTGGGAAGAAAGAAATACCACATTGTATTATACGGGCAAATGAGAATATTCTTCAACAAAGGAACTGGTACACCTATCTCGGAACACGCATAACATCTGCTGGGAGGTGCCTTGAAGAGATTAAAACAAGAATCGCTATGGCGACGGTGGTCTTTTGCAAGATGGAAAACACACAGACCAATAAAAAGAAGTCAATTGCAACGAGAAAAAGAGTGTTGAAGTTCCACATCTATGTAGATTCTAACCTGTATTGTTTTGCATGTATGTGAGACGTGGATAATGAGCAGACAAGCTGAACAACATCTAATGACAGTGGAAATGCAGTTTGTGTGGAAAATTCAAAGACTACCATGGGTGGACAGAAATACCACAGAGGAAGTCCTACAAGAAGCGAATGATAACCGTAAACTGATTACAGAAATTAGACCTAGACAGTCACAATTCTTTGGAAACTTAATGAGAAGAAATAAACTAGAGAGCTTAGTAGCAATTGCCAAGATCGAGGAGAAAAGAACAAAGGGAAAACATTTATGTAAATATTTGGATTGCTTGGTCACGTGGAATGGTCGAGATAACACGGATCTGATCTATAACTATGGTGATGGTATGAAATGGCAAAATTGACCGCCCACGCTTATCAGCATGGCACATGATGATGATGATAAAAAAGGATACCTTACCACAAACATCATAAAGAGGCAGACGTAATTTTTCTTAGCTACATTAGGAGTACCAGCCCAGCGGCAAAGGGGTTACAGACGGAATTCGTAACATTGTTTGAAACACAGCTGCCTGCTATTTGGACGAAGATAGCGTTGCGTTTGTTCCCATACAATGGTACGAGTGCCAGTCGGTTAGAAAGCAATGGCAAACTAATAAACGTAAACTTGCCAAGAAACACAAACTGCCAAAAATTCTGGGGTTGTTTTTTTTTTTTTTTTTGCCTCAATATAAAATTCAATACTCAGTAACCAACTGAGGGGAAATGATGAGATTTAGCATATAACCTTATCATTATGTCCACCCAACAAAAAAATTTTTGTTCTGGAGATTGTACAGCAGATTTCAATTTTAGTTTATATGCCGTATATAATCTACCGCTCCCGCATTCATGCCATCATTGTAAGAGTATTACAGCTTAAGCAAGACACACCCCCGTTCTTTTCGAAATTATTTGGCGGGTTTCGTTTTGGCACAAACAGCGCGAAGTTAAATTGGTTTGTTCAGAGGTGTCTCAAATGGGGGTTCTTTCGTGAAACGTGATTATATAAATAAACTAACTGACTCGGCTCCTGGCGGGGATCGATCGATCGATCGATCGATCGATCTATCTATCTATCTATCTATCTATCTATCTATCTATCTATCTATCTATCTATCTATCTATCTATCTATCTATCTATCTATCTATCTATCTATCTATCTATCTATCTATCTATCTATCTATCTATCTATCTATCTATCTATCTATCTATCTATCTATCTATCTATCTATCTATCTATCTATCTATCTATCTATCTATCTATCTATCTATCTATCTATCTATCTATCTATCTATCTATCTATCTATCTATCTATCTATCTATCTATCTATCTATCTATCTATCTATCTATCTATCTATCTATCTATCTATCTATCTATCTATCTATCTATCTATCTATCTATCTATCTATCTATCTATCTATCTATCTATCTATCTATCTATCTATCTATCTATCTATCTATCTATCTATCTATCTATCTATCTATCTATCTATCTATCTATCTATCTATCTATCTATCTATCTATCTATCTATCTATCTATCTATCTATCTATCTATCTATCTATCTATCTATCTATCTATCTATCTATCTATCTATCTATCTATCTATCTATCTATCTATCTATCTATCTATCTATCTATCTATCTATCTATCTATCTATCTATCTATCTATCTATCTATCTATCTATCTATCTATCTATCTATCTATCTATCTATCTATCTATCTATCTATCTATCTATCTATCTATCTATCTATCTATCTATCTATCTATCTATCTATCTATCTATCTATCTATCTATCTATCTATCTATCTATCTATCTATCTATCTATCTATCTATCTATCTATCTATCTATCTATCTATCTATCTATCTATCTATCTATCTATCTATCTATCTATCTATCTATCTATCTATCTATCTATCTATCTATCTATCTATCTATCTATCTATCTATCTATCTATCTATCTATCTATCTATCTAATCTAATCTATCTGTCTGCCTGTCTGTCTGCCTGCCGGCCGGCCGGCCCACCCACCCACCCACCGACCGACGACCGACCGACCCAGTCAGCCAGTCAGCCACCCACCCACCTACCTTTCTTCCTGCCTACCTCCCTACCTAACTACCTACCTACCTACCTTTCTGTCTGTCTGTCTGTCTGTCTGTCTGTCTGTCTGTCTGTCTGTCCGCGCTATTAAATATTGATAAAAGTTACTGGAAAAAACGTCAGGACCATGTGTTGAAAGAGGAAGAGGACTATGGAGAAAGGATGGATTCTTTCATTGCACCCACTCCCATACGAATCCGGATACGCCTTTGTGTGTCATCTGAATTTGCAGGTCCACATTACCGTAAACATAACTTTTTTAGCGAGAAATCACTAGTTGTTGAGCAAAACATCAAAGGAATGTCGCCGCTTTCAATGATTTAAGTTGTTTTTGGACCTATCAAAGACATATTCCTTGGGTGGGGGTAAATATAAGACGGCTGGAAAAATTTCATAACGATGCAACAGAAAGTTTTCAAAATAATTGATCGTGAATGAAGGCAAACAAATGTGGACATACTATAACATAAACACGTTAGGAGTAAATCTTTAGCATATCGTGACAATTGGCGCGATTTGTGGAAAGAGGGGAAGATGCAGACATCTTGGCCACATGGCACAATCGGGACAAGAACACGGACCTGATCCGATACCCTACTGATCGTGTGACATGAGAAACCATGACTGTTCACACTTATTGGGACAAGAACACGGACCTGATCCGATACCCTAGTGATCGTGTGACATGAGAAACCATGACTGTCCACGCTTATTGGGACAAAAACACGGATCTGATCCGATACCCTAGTGATCGTGTGACATGGGAAACCATGACTATTGGGACAAGAACACGGACCTGATATGATACCATAGTTATCGTGTGGCATGGGAAACCGTGACTTTCCACGCTTATTGGCAAGGCACACGACTGGAAGAAGAGATTCTCTGCAACACGTACATGCGTGTAATATTCATTAAGCATATGGCATGCCGTTAAGCGTGTGCGGTCATGTTTCACCATTTCACACCATCACCAGATGCGTGGATCAGCTCTGTGGTATTTTCTCAATAATGCCATGTTGTCAGACCATCCAGATATTTATCTCTCTGCCTTTCTCTTGTTCTTTTCCCCTCAATCTTGCCAGTTGTAATTAAGTTTTCTAGTTTACTTCTTCTCATAACCTTCCACACACATACACACACACACACGCGCGCGCGCGCACACACACACACACGCACACACACACACACACACAAATCTTGATTGTCTACGTCTAATTTCTCTAATCAGTTTACAATAACAGTGTCCATGGGAATACTGATACATGAAGCCCATAAGCGGGCACTTTCCCGCTGTTCATACTTCACCTCGACACCGCAAGGTACAAGAGAAACATGATGAGATGAGATGAGATGAGTTTACGATTTTCATTTAGAGTGAAACCTTACTCAATATTAATTGTGACTATTTTAACTACGCATGATGACAAACTTACTATGCCAATCACATTCCCGTCAATAATAACGATCGAATCGAAAAGAAAGATCGAAACTAACTGTACCAAAATGAAAACAAGTTCCATCATGAATCTTCAGATATTTGAAACTTTGTGATGAGAACTCACTGTTTGAGAAACGAACTTTCAGAAACAAATCACCACAATCTTAGCGCGCTTTTGCCTAACACGATCGAGCTATCAACCATTTCATAGATTAGTTTGTACTTGTTGATCAATGCTATGTCAATGACCAACATAACTGCCGTAACCAGTCAATATAATTTCTTTACATGTATAAATTTCGGCTAGCCAGCTGTTGCTGTATATAGCAAGCATCATTATTGTCTTTCCGACTGGCATGGGCGATGGTACTTCTCCACGTCTTGCGATTTCCAACAACATATATAAATTTGTGCGCTGAGAGCATTTCCTGTGTTAGCACAAAGCTGTTAAAATTTCATCTCGCTGTCCTTCTCTGTTTCTCTTTCCACATATCTTTCCAGGTGTCACAAAATTGTATAGATTTTACTGTATACGGTACTTGTCTACTTATGTCAGATAGGGACATGTGGCAAGCAGGATGCAGTGACGGACGACGCACAATGAAGTCATAGTGAGCTGAGTTCGGTTCTTCTTCAGGTGCGAGATCTGGAACAGACATCGGCGCTCATGACTTTCCTCTCTAGTATTTTAAATTGTGATGGTGTTAGTCTTTTCCCCTGCTCGCTTTGAACTCAAGCGTAGTCCATACACGAGATACTACTTCTAGTACACTGGGCTGATTTTTGCGAGTGGATTAGCTTTCCTTATTATCAATGTCCCTCGCCATGACGCGAACCTCCGGCTTCTGAGATACTTGTAGTTTGCATCCCCAAGTCAATGAAGAGAAGTCAACATTTTAGTCTAATTGACCGGTGTAGTAGTCGAAGCTGTTACCTCGGCATCAGCACACCGTAAGTTTAAGGGCGAGCGCTCTTATCCATTCGGCCATGCAGACTTCCCATGGTGTTAGTGCTTTATATATTATTATTTGTTGCCAGCTGTTTAAGCTTTCCACACACACATTCTCTGTCTTCTTCTGCCTCTTTTCCCTAGTATTTTAAAACATACCACTCATTTCTCTGTTTCACCTCTTCTGTTCATATACTAAAATTAGTGGAACTGCTCTAAAGCTGTGGAAATGTAAACCATTTTAAAAAATTGACTTTTAATGTTAATTTTAGCAGTGCAGTTTATCGTACTCAATACATACAGGATATAATTTTCGAGTAATATATAAAAAAAAAGATACTCTGTAGTATCATAGCCTGGGAGTCTGAGATATATAGCATAATTTTTTTCAACTTCTTGTTCATTTTCTCATCGTTGTTCCATTTTTTTCCATATTTTAATTCTTGTTATTCTGTTCTTATGTCTCAATGTAGGCACTGTAGTGTCTTCTCCGTAATGTTACGTTGTGTTTTGCGTATGTATTTGTTTGTTAATGAAGGCTAATCTCCGCAACGCCCTATGTTTTCTGTAATTGTGTTCTGTAAAGTTGCATTACTTTGCGTTATTTTATAATGTTCATATACTAAGCACACACTAAAAAGTCCGTTAGAAGGAACCTTATGTGGGGATGTGAAGTGTTGGGCGCACCACATTTTTTGGGCCTGAGTGCACGGAGGAATAAGTGGTCAGTCTTTCCTTGAGTCCAGATATCCCCGACCTCGCTCATGACATTATCATCGCAACATCATCACTATTCCCCCAACGTGCCCGCCTTCTGTTAATGTGTTCCATGAATTTTATTTGTGTTTAAACTATGATATTGCTATAAAAAGCCGGCGCTGTGTCGAAGGGGTTACTCATGCAAGAAGTATTCCCGCATACCACGCATGAAACACAGCTGCGGGCTATTTGTAAGCACACCGCCTTGCGTTGATTTCTATACAATGGTATGAGTGCCGGTGGTTCAGAAAGCAACAGCAAACTACTGAATGTAAACTTGCCCAGGAATCGCAAACAGCCAAAAAATTCTGGGTTGACTTTTACGTCCTGTAAAGGATATACAACTAGCTAATTTGTGATATAACACTTGTAGATCTCAGTACCTCAGAGTTTGTTTCCTTGTCGGTTCATGATATTCTCAACATTCGTCTTAAAAACCACATCCCGATCTTCTGCGTCTTCACCATTCCATTACTCAATGTCAAGCAATCGCATCCTAACAGGAGAACCTGTCGCACAAAACTTGCCTGAATTCTATGAAAACATTTGACACAAGTGAGTAACTTTAAGAGCACATAGGGAACAGACATTGAGTGAAGCTGATAACACATTCAAGACAACAGATACAGTTGAAAGCTACGAGCACATAATGTAAACATTATTTTTTTTTTAAATCGCTGAAAGAACTCGTGTATTTTAAACCAGCCCAGCTAGACGGTATGACCTATATGTAACCTCAATTTATCGTGTGGTCCTCAGTCCATATCTCAGAGTGTGGCGTCTAATGTCCCACACTCCCACAGATAACTTATAAATAGACTTATTTATTTTAGTGTTAATAGTGCAATGTATAGTACTCATTTACATACAGGATTTAGTGTTCGCGCAATGTAGTAGTCGCTGAAAGTTAAACAAGTGCATGTTGCGGTAAATTCATACAATTGTGGTAAACAGATGCAAGTTTTGGTAAACTGGTGCAAGTTGTGGTAAACAGATGCAAGCTGTGGTAAACTGGTGCAGGGTTTGGTAAAATCACATATATTTATGTTGACCAATCGGCACTTGATGGGTAATGGGGTGTGTAACAGGAACCATAAAGGGAAGGAAAGAATAGTAACACTGTAACATGCCCAGTGTTGCCATTTTGAAGCTTTTCGCACTAAAATTAGTGCCTTTTCAAGTCATTTAGTGCCAACATTTTGCACTGTGCGCGGCCGCGCTAATTTGGTGCTTCACAATTGTTTTGGGTGCTATTTAGTGCTTTTTTGATTGGGTAAAGATTACTTTAAAAAATCCTTTTGGGGACAAAAGCCGAATTTGAACTGAAGCGAGGGAGTAAAACAGTCTTAGTACATTACCGTGCAATATTCAAGTAATTTAACTTCCTTTAATACGATTTAGTTGAAGTGAGTGACTGCAACGTGCAAGCAATATGCAATGCGTTAAAAGATTGTTTAAACAAGAATGGACTTGAGTTGCAAAGACTAGTTGCACTCGCCACTGACAATGCATCTGTCATGACAGTTGTAAACAATGGAGTATATACAAAATTAAAATCCGTAGTTCCTCATCTGGTACTAGTTAGGTGTGTATGTCATTCCCTTCAGCTGGCAGTGTCACAGGCTGCAGCTGCTTGTCTGCCCAGGAACATAGATTTCATGATTAGAGAAAACATATAACTGGTTTTCTCACTCAAGTGTTCGTCAAGCAAAGTACAGGGAGCTTTTTGCTTCATTAAATGATGGACAACATCCGCTGAAGGTTGTTCAGTTAAGCCAGACACGATAGATGTCCATTCAATCTGCCATTGTCAGAATAGTGCAGCAATGGGTCGAGCTCAGAACTCATTTTGATATAGCAAGACTCAACGAGCGCTGTTATACAGCAGACCTTCTACATTCTATGTTTAGCGACATGAAAAACTATGTGTATCTCATATTTCTCAAGCATATTCTCAGAGATGTGCAAAGTGTGAATACGAAATTCGAAGCAGATATACAGGATCCAACAAAACTACTCATCGATCTTGTCCAACTTACTGATTCTATCAGTTCAAAGATTGCTATTCCTGGGGAAAAAAAATAATAGAAAGTGATGCTATTCTAGATTATTTAGATCCTAATCCAAATCTGATGGGAGATGCCTTGAAGAGATTAGAACAAGAATCGCCATGGCGAAAGTAGCCTTTGGCAAGATGAAAAACATTCTGACCAATAAAAAGATGTCAATTGATACGGGGAAAAAAGAGTGTTGAGGGGATACATAGAGCCTGTTCTTTTGTATGGATGTGAAACTTGGACAATGTACAGTCAAGCTGGAAAACATCTGATGGCTGCAGAAATGTGGTTTATGAGGAAAATGCAAAGAATACCATGGACAGACAGAAAAATCAATGACCAAGTACTACAGGAGACAAATGAAAATCGTAAATTGATTAGAGAAATTAGACGTAGACAGTCAAATTTTTTTTGGACATGGTATGAGAAGAAATGGATTGGAGAACTTAGTGACAACTGGCAAGAACGAAGGGAACAGACCAAAAGGAAGACCGAGAAGAAAATACCTGGATGGCTTGGCCACATGGCATGGGCGAGAAAGGAACGTTGAGCTGATCCACGACGCCGGTGATCGAGTGAAATGGTGAGTCTTGACCGCCCACGCTTTCCGGCATGGCACATGATTGATTGATTGAATCCCAATCTAGGTTATGAGTTTGAGAAAGAAATACCAAGTACTACAGGAGACAAATGAAAATCGTAAATTGATTAGAGAAATTAGACGTAGACAGTCAAATTTTTTTGGACATGGTATGAGAAGAAATGGATTGGAGAACTTAGTGACAACTGGCAAGAACGAAGGGAACAGACCAAAAGGAAGACCGAGAAGAAAATACCTGGATGGCTTGGCCACATGGCATGGGCGAGACAGGAACGTTGAGCTGATCCACGACGCCGGTGATCGAGTGAAATGGTGAGTCTTGACCGCCCACGCTTTCCGGCATGGCACATGATTGATTGATTGAATCCAAATCTAGGTTATGAGTTTGAGAAAGAAATAGCAGGCTGCAAGTTTCCTGATGAGAAAGAAATTCGTGGAAGGTGCTTCCAGTTTTTAATAGAGCTGTTGACACAGCTGCGATTACGTTTGCCCGATAACGTTCGAGTTTTGCAGTCCATGTCATGTCTTAGTGGATGTGAATGTCTACAGCCAATGACACCCTGTATATTGGATCTTGCTAAAATGTTTGTAGAAGATGCAGTTACTCTCACCCGCATCGATTTCCAGTGGAGAAAACTTCATCGTATGCAGTGGACACAGACCTCTGACACACTTAGACTGTGGGCAGAAATAGCCTCATACAGGAATGCCACCGGTGAAAATCCTTTCCAAGATCTTACAGATTTAGCTTTCACTGTGCGCATTTTACCTTATTCTAATGCGGACGTGGCGCGTATTTTCAGTCAGATGGGAATTATAAAATCAAAATTGCGTAATAGACTGAGCATAAAGAGTTTGACCACTGTTTTGACTATTAGATATGGAATGAAAAGATATGGCAAATGCTGTCATGATTAAAAACTACCTAAGGATATTCTACGAAAAATTGGATCGCAGGAATCATATACACGTTTCTTTCAACCATCATCATCATCATTGCAAGAGCAAACACAGCAGGAAATAGCTACAGAAACTGAAGAGGAGTTGTCTGACTGGGATTTGGCAGATCTGGAATAAACTTCATTCTAATATTCAGTGATAATAATAATTTATAATGTGCTACTTTACAACATTTTGAATGAATACCGTCAGTGCTTGTTTTAGTGATTTCCCAAAAAATATTATTGCAATTTAGTGCTTTTTTTTGTTTCTAGAGTAGTTCTGATTGGGATTTGGCGGATCTGGAATAAACTTCATTGTAATATGAAGTGATAATAATAAATTATACTGTGCTACCTTGTTCCATCTATCCATCCATCATGTGCCATGCCGGTAAGCGTGGGTGGTCATGTTCTGCCATCTCACTCAATCACCAGAGTCATGGATCAGCTCCGTGTTTCTGTCTCGACCATGCCACAAGACCAAGCCATCCAGGTACTTGCTTCTAGGTCTTCCCCTTTGTTTGTTCCCCTCGATCTTACCAGTTGTCACCAAGTTCTCCAAATCATTTCTTCTCATAACATGCCCAAAAAATTGTGTCTGTCTACGTCTAATGTCTCTAATCAGTTTACGATCTTCATTTGTTTCTTGAAGGATTTGTTCATTGGTCTTTCTGGCTGTCTATGGTATTCTTTGCATTTTCCTCAGAAACCACATTTCTACAGCCATCAGATGTTTTTCAGCCTGACTGCTCATTGTCCAAGCTTCACATCCATATAAAAGTACATGTTCTATGTAGCATCTCAGCACTCTTTTTCTCGTTTCAGTTGACATCTTTATATTGGTCAGTATGTTTTTCATCCTGCTACTTTTGAAATGGCGATTCTTGTTCTAATCTCTTCAAGGCATCTCCCATCAGATGTTATTACTGTTCCAAGATAATTGTACCTATTCATTTGTTGAAGAATATTCCCATTTACTTGTATATTACATTGTGGTATTTCATTCTTCCTAGTAACTACCTTATTACATTTGTAATAAAAACAGTTGGTGCTTTTTTGGTGCTTTCTACAAATTTTTGGTGCTTTTTAGTGCTTTTTGGTTCGATTTTGGTGCTTTTTCATCAAAGCATCAAAGGGAGATGGCAACACTGAACCTGTCATGCATGTCGTAAAAGGCGACAAAGGAGGATTCCGCCTGTGTGTTAACGAGACACGTAAAGGAAGCACAGAATAGTCTCACACTGTAACCCGCCGTACAGGACGTAAGGGGCGACGAAAGAAGGTCGGACGTGGGGATGGATTTTCCATTCCGAACAAAAACTGTACTTGCAAAATCCAACCAATCCTAAACAAATAATGAAATAAGAATAATCAACCGAACGGAGGGATAGAAGGCTCTTCTAGAAGAGATATGGGGCGATGAGAGAATAGCTGCAAAGAGTCCAGATCGCAGATTTTTACCATTCACATACAAACATTTACAAGAATTGGCATCTGGAATATCAGAACAATGTGGTAATCGGGAATGACAACGCAGGTGATGGTGGAGACGAGACACTATGACACTGGCTTTTTGGAATTATGTGAAACAAGGTGGAATGGAACAGACCGACAGATTTTTAAGCACAGGTGAAACAGTGCTGCACCATATTATAGTGTATATAGACACGTCTGCACTTGAAGGTTGATATGATCAATATCGGGCCGGCTGTCTTTACTCCTCAGATCAATTCCTGGTACCCATTTTAGACTGGGTTGAATTGGGAGCCCAGGTCAAGTGCAAATATATCCCCTCCTACACACCCCCCCCCCCCCCCAACACCCTTTGTTTGGTGTGCATTTCAAATATTTGACCACCGGGACGGCATACAAACGTGCCAATCACTGCGCTGTTGCGGCTCCAACTGTATCATCTACAAATCGTATATTGTTGATGTTATCGTATTCGATGGAGATCCCTCTCATGTCTTTCCCAAGTCTAAAAACTAGTTTCACTACTTTTGCGTTGAAGTATTCAAGTATTACTTTTATTTCTTGTGATTTGATTTGAGAAATCACCATTTCTATTTCTTCATTAAATCTCTCTCTCTCTCTCTCTCTCTCTCTCTCTCTCTCTCTCTCTCTCTCTCTCTCTCTCTCTCTCTCTCTCTTACTGTGTGTGTGTGTGTGTGTGTGTGTGTGTATGATTGTGTGTGTGTGTGTGTGTGTTGTTTGTGAAATTGCTGCTTGTTGCTGGCGCATATACTTGAATAATAATTATATTTACTGGTTTGCCTTTCATTTTAATTTTGACTAAAACAACTCTATCGGAGTTATTTCAATAACAGGTAATAAAATAACATGTAGCTGTTTCCTTATTACGTTGCAGTTATACTCCTTGTTCGTATTTATCACTTCCTGAATTATTGCCTGTTTATCTTATTACTTTATTAGTTCCCTTCCAGATAATCTCACCTATGTCTAAGATTTTAATTTTCACGTTTATCATTACTGTTATTACTTAATTTTCCTAGCTCAGCTAGTATCTTGACATTCCACGTTCTTATTTTAAACTTGTACATTTCAGTTGTACCACCGGTAGCTTTATGACTGTCTGGTGTAACCTCTGACTCATGACAGTCCCTACAAGGCGAGGCTGTCCCAAGACAACCGCTAACGCCGTTCTCTAACTCTTATCTGTAGAATTCTATGAAATCTTGGGAAGATAATGTGGTTGTTTCACCCTGTCTTCCACATTTACCCAGGGGCATTTACATCTACAGTTCTCAGCAGTTTCCGATTGCCAGGACAAGTCAGGTCCTGATCTGCGCAGTTGCAGAGTTATCTACTTTTCTCGGTGGATACTCGATTCGTAATGAAAAACAAAGTGAATAAAAAGTGTGTAAAAATCATTAACCAAGAAAATAACCCGGATTACAAAAATGTGGAGTAGAAGGCAGTTTTATTACTGACATGAGAGTAATGTGGTCATCGAAATCATCACGTCAACAGGAGAAAACTATGCGTTGCTAAAGGAGGTGAGAAATTGTCAGTTGTGTAGAAAAGGATAATTATAACTAATAAATACATGATTTGCAACGTCCGGCAAAGAACATACAAGTACAACTAATGTCTAGTAAGCAGGTAACAACAAAGAATTTCTTCCCACGCCATGAACTGTGTTGGGCATATGATGCTAGCTATAAATGTTTAGACAAATCGTCTCATATATATATATATATATATATATATATATATATATATATATATATATATATATATATATATATATATATATATCTATATATATATATATATATATATATATATATATATATATATATATATATATATATATATAAATAAACAGACACACGTACATTCATAAATACACACACAGAATCCTTCATATATACTTACATCATGTGCACAAACTCGCACAGTTATGCACTCGCTCAAAAACACACAAATACATACTCCCTCGCATACACATATACTTCTCACAATCACCCACCCACCCATCCACTCTTCAATCCATATATCCATCTATGGGATGTGGTATCTCAGACGAATACTGCGCATAATCAAAGTAACTAACAACGATTATCTGGAAAAAACGACTATAAGAAAGAGATGCACAGTGTTCTGCAATGGATGAGCCAATCATCATCAATACCATAAAACAGTGGAGAATTCCCCCCCCCCCCCAAATCTGCCCAGGGAGAAAGAAAGGGGTGGAGGGAATTAAGATTATTTCAAGATCGCGTTAATACAAGAACCGATTACTTGATATTGTTTTTCCCTCCATACTTTACCGTTCTGTACTTCTCGTCCTTCTGAAATTAGTGTTATAATGTAAGTACACCCACTAATAACATTTTATGTAGACGTCTAGACTTGTTCTAGTATGCATTATTAAATGTAGCTTTCATTTTCACATACACTGTGTAGGGGCCGGCGGAGATTTATAGGGAGGGAATACGAAGGGGGGGGGGGAGAGGGGGTGACATTCTGAACATATGGTGAAGGGGTGCATGGGCCAAAAAGGTTGAGAACCACTGCCATAAAAGATGCTGGTCAAATAGTTGAATTTAAGGACCCTTGGGTATCTGCTTCCTTGTCCAGAATGAAGGATATGGGAGTTCAAAAGAGAAAGCAGTGGCTGCAGTAGGATATAATAATATGAACTGGAAACAATTAGGTATATTTTCCTCCTGCGAAAAGAAGAGACTTACTAAACACAGACACAATGCACATTTACATACCTTACACGTTAAGAAAATCCATCCTACACACAAAGGTGAACAACCACGTGTGACTTATCCAAAAAATCAGAAGTATTCAATAAATATAAAAAATGAAATAATAAAATAATAAATAAGTACAAAAGGACAACATAGAACGGCCGACGTTTCGATTCTAAGAATCTTTGTCAAGGACAGGACAACACAAATAGATGAGCAACGAAAAACAAGAACAACAAAATATCGCGACTACTCGCAAATATGGCAGTTGTGCCGGTTGAGAAGGCACTCTTTGGCTACAGAGTTTAAGTATAGTAAGGTTGCCAAAAAAAAAAAAAAAAATTGCGAACAGTCCGATATGAATATAAACAGTTGGGTATGGGTGTATAGGGGGAGGACAGCATAGTTATACACAAAACTGTGGGATATATATAAGCGGAGGTGTGAGAACAGTTAGATATGAATGTATAGAAGGAAGGTAGCACAGTTATACAGTAGCGTCCACAACGGTATTGATACCTGCTGGATGGACGCATCCCAGAGAGTTTATTAACTGGCTTTCGATTTTTAGCCTGATGGAACTGTTGGAGAAGCAAGGTTTCAATGCAGTGACACCTAAATCGTCGACCCCATTATGGTTGGAAGAATTAAAGTGGTTGGGGACAGGTTTGTTAGCACCCTGGTTAATATCTCTGAGGTGTTCGCTAAAACGGTCGGCAAGGCTTCTACTGGTTTGACCAATGTATTTCATGTCACATCGTTTGCAGATGATAACATATATCAGATTACGGGATGTGCAAGTGCATGAATCTTTTAGGGAGAAGGTGCCTCGGGGAAACGCAATAGCCGGTGTCTGAAAAACGTAAGGGCATGTTAGACAGTTCTTACGGTGGCATTTGATTGTGCCCATAGATGACGTATCTGAAGTATCTGTGGGGATGCGACTATGCACTAGGTGGTCTCTGAGGCTCTGGTTTTGGCGGAAAATTACCATGGGGCCATTAGAGAATACCTCACGAGTGGCCGGATTGGATTCCAGGATAGAACAGTGCCGGAGAATAGGTAAACTGATTCCTGCTGCGACACGGCTCTTCAATCGCCTGGCACATAAACAGTCCGTCAAACACATGAAGCTGGCAGTGACTGTGCATCAACGACATATCTCCGAACTTAAGTACACCAAGCACAACCTGTACCGGACTCTGCATCTACTGACGTTCAACAACCAGATTGCTTTTAATTTGATCACCTCCATCATTCAACATTATAATAGAGAACTATACATATGGCTATCCACACGCAAGAAGGACAAAATTAGTCACCTACGTCCCCACGCCCCTTCCCCCACTTTGACACCCATCAGCCACACCAATGCATATCACCTGACCTACCACTGTCTCCTGAAGAACATGCTGTGATTAGGTAAAGGTCTCAGCTTTGTGCCTCTACGCCCTCGTATGGACAGCAGCGCTATCTTGGAAGATGTTTCCAACTTCCACAGACGACTCCGCCTTAAGTACCACCATACAGATAAGCCTGTCCACAGTCCCACCACACAACCCCCTGACATTGTTCAATCTTCAACAAAATCCCGTTCCACATGGACCCCATCTTCTGGAGTTTCCAACGCGATTGACCTCTACATAGCTAACGAACTCCATGAGATCAAGCAACTCTCTTTCCCGCTCCAATATTTCCCCTCCCGAATGGCGTGGCCTATCCCAACTACAGCGCCGACAGGATATAGTCATCAAACCGGCGGATAAAGGGTAAAGGTGGTTGTTTGGCGGAAAGATCTATATGTCGAGGAAGTCATGTCCCAACTTAATCAACCTGATAATTATTCCCCCTGCGCAGAAGACCCCACTCTCTCCTATAACCGGAAGATTCATGATAAAATCAAACAGCTCATACGTGAGGATGCCTTACCACCCAGTGCTCCTCACTTCACATCCATGACTCTAACCTGGGCAAACCCACCCTCTACATGCTGCCTAAAATACACAAACTTAAAAATCCTGCACGTCCGATAGTTTCCACCTGCTCATGCCCGACTGAACTGATCTCAGCGTTTCTTGACAGGATTTTTCAGCCTCTAGTTGCGAATCTCCCGTCATACATCAAAGATACAACGCATGCGTTACTCTTATTTAACTCTCTCCAACTGACTCCTGGCAACACATACAGACTATTCCTAATGGATGTATGTTTCCTCTATACCTCCATTCCTCATGCCGACGGTCTCATTGCGCTACAATTTTTTTCTGGATCAACGCACAGATCAAGCCATCACTACTCGCACACTTGTGAGACTCGCTGAATTTGTCCTCACCAATAATTCCTTTGAGTTCTATGGCCACTACTTTGAACAAATCAGCGGTATCGCCATGGGCACCAAAATGGGACCCAGCTATGTGTGTTTATTTATGGGGCATTTGGAACACCAGATTGAACTCGGCTATGATGGTCTTCTCCCTTCCTTTTACCGACGCTACATTGATGACGGTATCGGTCTCACTGACATGACAGAGGTGGAACCGAACTGTTTCATCAATTATGTCAAGAACTTCCATCCGTCGATCAAATTCATCACTTAAATTTCCACCACCTCTGTCAATTTCCTTGACACCACTATTAAAATAAATTCTACAGGCCTCACGACCTCCGTGTACTACAAACCTACGGATGTTCACGGTTTCCTCCTATACAGCTCATCCCATCCCAAAAGCTGTAAAGATTCCATCTCATATTCCCAGCTACTCCGTCTTCGTCGCATCTGTCAAGATGATGATGACTTTCTCGAGAAAGCCCATGAAATGCTTGACTTTTTCCGCAGACGGGCCTACCCAGAGAACATCTTGTCCACAGCTTTCTGTCGTATAATCCAAGTCTCGCGTGAAATGTCCCTTATCCAACAAACGTGACCTCCCAACAATGAACCCAAGCTTATCCTTACCTTCCATCCACATGCCTATGCCATCAAGCACATTCTTCTCCGGCATAGGTCTATCCTTGAATCCGATCCGCCTACTCGTGAGGTATTCTCTAATGACCCCAGGGTAATTTTCCGCCGAAACTAGAGCCTCAGAGACCACCTAGTGCATAGTCGCCTCCCCACAGATACTACAGATACGTCATCATGGGCACAATCAAATGCCACCGTAAGAACTGTCTGACATGCCCTTACGCTTTTCGGACACCGGCGATTGAATTCCCCCGAGGCACCTTCTCCCTAAAAGATTCTTTCACTTGCACATCCCGTAATCTGATATATGTTATCATCTGCAAACGATGTGACATGAAATACATTGGTCAAACCGGTAGACGCCTTGCCGACCGTTTTAGGGAACACCTCAGAGATATTAACCAGGGTGCTGACAAACCTGTCCCCAACCACTTTAATTCTCCCAAACATAATGGGGTCGACGATGTAGGTGTCACTGCATTGAAACCTTGCTTCTCCAACAGTTCCATCAGGCTAAACATCGAAAGCCAATTAATAAACTCTCTGGGATGCATCCATCCAGCAGGTATCAATACCGTTGTGGACACTACTGTATAACTGTGCCACCTCCCTTCTATACATTCATATCTAACTGTTCTCACACCTCCGCCTATACATATCCCACTGTTTTGTGTATAACTATGCTGTCCTCCCCCTATACACTCATACCCAACTGTCTATATTCATATCGGACTGTTCGCAATTGTTTTTTTTGCCCGCTGGCAACCTTACTATACTTAAACTCTGTAGCCAAAGAGTGCCTTCTCAACCAGCACAACTACCACATTTGCGAGCAGTCGCGTTAATTTTTTGTTCTTGTTTTTCGTTGCTCATCTATTTGTGTTTTCCTGTCCATGACAAAGATTCTTAAAATCGAAACGTCGGCCGTTCTGTGTTGTCCTTTTGTACTTATTTGTTATTTTATTATTTCATTTTATATATTTATTGAATACTTCTGATTTTTTGGATAAGTCACACGTGGTTGTTCACCTTTGTGTGTAGGATGGATTTTCTTAACGTGTAAGGTATGTAAATGTGCATTGTGTCTGTGTTTAGTAAGTCTCTTCTTTTCGCAGGAGCAAAATATACGTAATTGTGTCCCGTTCATATGGGAGTTCAGCTGTGAGCCGTCAGATATGGAATTTTCCTCCTGGGCACATGACTTTTGTTTAATCAACATATAACTGGTACAATCAGTCGATATACGCGGGTGGATATGTTGAGGAGGAGACCGGGACACCTATGGACCTGTCTGCACTGAAATGATGATGATTGTCACTTATCAATCATCAATAAACAATGTTTTGTGGTGGTGAGAAGACAGGCAGTAGAGAACATCGTGGCAACTGGAAAGACCATAGGTAGAAGAAGCAAAGAGAGGCCGATAGCAAAGATGCAGCATAATCTAAGACGGCGGCATAAAGGAATATGTTCAACAAAATGCAGCCAGAAGACCAGGAACTGAGATATGCGGAGAGACATGGACCCTAAAGTAATCTGATAAGGTAACTACTGATAAAATATAATGAATAATTTAAGGCCAGCGTGGAAGTGTTCTCTCTGCCTTGTTTCTGCTGTTCATCCTGATTATCTCGTCAATCCATGACACAAAACTGGAAACACGGGTGTAGACCCCAGGCTTGTTTAACAAAGCACAACCTCTTCCCCATGACGTTATTCCAAGTAATGTGTGCGTGTCTGTTACAAGAAACAAAGGCATTATTATTTTAACTCCCACATGTTAACAATAACCAACACTTTTAATTTGTGTACACATAAACACACACACACACACACACACACACACACACACACACACACACACACACACACACACATATATATATATATATATATATATATATATATATATATATATAACTTCCGGTCAAAATGGCGGCGGACAGTCGTGTTGTTTCGTTACCTTTCCATTTTTCGCGTTGGAGATGGATGTTTTCATTTCTTGCATGTAATTTGTGCGCCAGGATGTAAAACCAGGTGTTTCTTTCTCTAGATCTTCCCCGATGCTACGGAGTTCGTGCATTGAGCGAAGCAATCCTTGATTGAATTTTCGCAGCGTGTGTGGTTCTGTGGTTTTCGGTCTTTTCAACGTGGCGGAACAACGTTTGTGCTCCATGTGGAGAGCAGTCAAGCCAAAACGGCGACTGTCGCGGCGGAGGCCGTAAGAGGCAAGGCCGGTCTGGTGGGGCAAGGCGTTTTAGATTTAAGTGTGACCGTTCGTGCTCAGGAAAACTCGGATTCTATATTGGCACTGTGCCAGCGTAAAACAGTGAGGCCCTATTCTTGAAAGCCTAGTATACAGGAACGACATTTTAGCACTTCAGGAGACGAGAGGAGGCATGTCCAGTTGGGACATTGTCGACACACAAATACAGGCTGTTAGAGTTCAATCCGGTCTACCATTCGTGTTGGTTAATGTTTATGCCCGTAACACGATTCTGGATTCCCAGATGTGGCAGTGGTTAAGTGATATATTAGGTCACGAGAGAAATATTATTTCCTGTGGTGATTTCAACGCTAAAGGCAGATCATGGGGGAAACATTTCCTCTAACACACAGGGGGAGGAGCTCGAGACTGCCCTTAACACCATTGATCTGGTTTGTATCAAAAGTGGCTGTGTCACCAGGACAGCAAGTCGTCCAGGTGATGGGAACAGCGTTATTGACCTGGAGCTGATTTCTCCTTCACTCACTACAGTATGCATATGGTGTGTCCTTGGGTACTACGGCAGCGACCACCACCCTTGCAGCATATTGGTGGAGAAAGGCAGAACCAGACAGCACAATTTAATGGTCATGACGTTCCAGTATGACAGTACAGGGCAAGATATGGTGAGTAAAGTAAGGCGTGACAAGCACAGAAAGCTTTACGGTGTCACAAAATCCATAGGTTCGACAGCGCTGTTTGTGTTCAAAGGGGAGCAACTAGTCTTTTTGTAGACGGTATGTCCCCGGTAGATAACCGGCCTTGCTTTCCAGAGTCTAGAAACATCTAGAATCTGTGTGATCACCGCCTGTGCACGGGTTATTAGAGCGAAGTGAATTCTGACAGAGGCTGTTGTGCGCCGGTCAGGCGGGCAAAGGATTTAGTTGTGGCACATACGCTGTGAAAGCAAGGTGCTTGGTGGTTTTTTAACCTTTTCTAAGGACATCAGATGGCAGGCACTGACCGAACCGTATTCATGGAAGTCAGAGAAGTCCTACAGTTCATCAGCAAGCCAGTTAATTGATGTCATGAAGTTAATTCCGTTAAAGTCTGTTTATTTTGGTGTCATTAGGCGAACTCGAGTGATCGACCCAGCCGTGACCGTGGCGCGAGGAAGTAAGTCATGTGTTTACTGGCAGCCACGTTATGTGTTTCTGGACCCAAATTAGAGCCGTTATGTGAGGGTGTTGTAACTAATGATATATTCTATTGATTCGGGGCTAGATTGAAGCTGCTTAAGAAGGCGCTAGACCGCTACAGGGCAAAGAGACCTTTTATTTAAGTATTCACATGGTCTAACTTGAAGGATAGTGAGTGTCGGAGGACGCCAGCGTGAAAAAGCGGCATGACGCGGGCGACCGGAAGTGGTGTAGCTAAACACCTACACTATGGCAAGTGGGACCTCTATAGACGCGGACAATCGAGTAGAATCAAATACGATGGTCGGCAGTAGGATCGGATCTCATCCCCCATGTCGAGCGTCGGGATGAAGGTCGTCGCCGCCATGGTGGAGCGACCACTGGATCTGTGTCTGCTTTCCTCACATCTGTCCTTTCTTCTTTTATACCTTAAAGGAAACTATCTTAATATATAATGGTTGTTCTGGACAAGGGGACAGGGTGGAGGAACAGACCGAAGGGCACTTTACCTTCGGGAATTTACACGGCTGTTCGAGTGAACAGCGACTCCGTTCTAAATTACTCAGACCCGGAGAGGGCTGAGAGAATGGGATCAATGAGATCTGCGCCTCGAGGGAGTGAACCAGGCATTCAAATATTTGCTTGGGGGACGACCTACGACATAGAGGTTGAACCATGTATTAATAGCAATTTTGCTGGTGCGTAACGAGGAGGTGCACCTTTTCCCCAGTGAGGCGGGGAAGAGGGAATTAATACTGGAGAGTGATAGGAACGAGAACCAGGTTCGGTGTAGTCGCCGAAGGGGCTTCTGCCACATTGTTCCAACTAATATTAATATCCAACTTTTAACATTTGATATGGCTGAGATCACTGCAGGTTATGACGACTTCTCAGCACCGACCGACAGACGGACTCGGTAGGACTTGCATCATAGTCATCTCTGGACGACGCAATTCTGTGAGCGGTCGACAGCTGAGAGATCCAGTTTATTCCAGGCACATGTGGCAGGGCAGGAGGGTTACATGAACTATTTTCTAATATGTTTCATGTATTTGGGGACGATGTCTTATATTTGGTTGTATGTGGGAAGGTGGTTACAATGTGCTCTCAATGAGTCTTTTTCTTCACAGAATTTGCCTTCTGATGAGAAGTCCGGTCGACTGTGAGGCGACCCGTCTACATAGTGGGGATCAGCGACGAAGAGTAGGCCAGCGACCTGTAAACAACACGCGCCTAACGCCAGTGATCGGTGAGAACTTCTGGGCTGAGGAGCGGCGCTTGAGAACGGCGATACTATTTGCACATATCCTAGCACCAGTGTCCACCCACCATGTTGACCAGGCATAGCCACCCGCTCCCTACACCCAGTTCCAACAACATAAGCCAAGTAGCTGCAAGTTACTGCCCAGCCATCAGTCATCTTATATATAAAAAAGACTTGTGCGTATCTCTGTCCGTATGTCCTTTATTTGTTCGCGAACGGCCCATCCGATTGAGATGAAATTTTCTACACGCCTTCCTTTCATTCCAGAGCTGTCAACTGTGATATTTTGTTAGTGTGAAATCGCCTGCTTACTCAGTATTATTTCATTTTTCATTTTTCATCATAATTTCATATATCTCAGGGGACCTAACTCTGTAAAAGTTATTTCAAGGGGCATAACTTTTCTGTATAACTTATAGTCATATTGTGGCATCGTTTTCAAAGATTTATAAACTCTTTGTCCATAGTTATGTACCGGCATATGAGTTATAATAAATAATGATACAATCTGTAAGGCATTTTCAAAGTTTTCATAAAAATGATGCACAATGCATAACATTGTAACTCATCTTTTTTTGCTTAAGAAGTTACTGTAGTCATGCAGGTGATTAGAAAGAGTTTTCATTAAAAATAATGGATGGTGTGTGGTAGAACGTTCTTTTAAGTTACATTTTTTTTTGTTGTATGAATTTAATGAAGCCGGACAGGGTCAGGCAGACAGATAGACAGACAGACAGACAGATAGACAGTCGGGAACAGGAACTTATATGACTACTTATATAAATTAAATGAGATGCTTCACACCAGGAGTTGGGCGATGTCGGGCCGGGTCAGACAGACAGACAGACAGACAGACAGACAGATAGTCGGTAACGGGAACGGGAACTTATATGACTACTTATATGAATTAAATGAGATGCTTCCCACCAGGGACTGGGCGAAGCCGGGCAGGGTCAGCTAGTATACTATAAGATGACCAAACATGCTTGTTACCGGCCAGCCGGCCTTATTGATTGGGTAGGTCTTCAAGAGTCCTAGAGTGCTACGAGAGTAATTGATCAGGGGTTCGCAGCTGCCCCAGGCTCAATGTGTCAGGCCACCACAGCCATTGACACTTTGTGACTCCAGGTGCCCTAGAGCTTGCTAGTTTGACCCGAATCTGATATTCCAGGACACAGACATTCCTTGGAGACTTTTGGTGATCATACTAAGGGGATGAAACTTCAGTGATAAACAGTGTAGGTGTCACCTTCAGGGTCTTGGCCTAGAGGAAAGACATTCAAGTGTACTTATCATCGGGAACAGGATGTCAAGGTATTACGGGAGACCGGACCTGTTGAGACGGGCGAACTAGATGCGGTGAGGCACTTCGGACTGCTGACTGAGGTCTATCCCAGAACTATGGCCCTATGACGTGAACAATCTTCCGATCCTGCTGATCGGGGGCCTATCAATATTCCACTGTTTATTCTAGCCTATATTTATACCCTACCGGCTTCGTGGCCGAGGGGTTAGCAGCTTTCTCCGCTAACCCCGAATACTCTCGTCACGTGACGCGACGAGAATTAGCAGTGGTTCGAATCGAAAAAGTGACTTATGAGAGTATGGAGCCGGTCGCTCAGAAAGTCGTGGCGTGCTGATGAGCGTAATCTAGCCTAGGAATCAACATACAGCTGAAAGATGCTGGTGTTGACCGCAATATCCTGAAACAGGATGGAAACGCGGGAAAAAAAAATATTTATACCCTACTACTATCTTTTATAATACAGATCCACATTATTATTTGTTGTTACAACCAGAGTTGAGTCATTATGTTCAGACGGTGTGTTGGGAGATAGAGTCCAAAGATAGGAGGGGTGGGTATACTGAATTCACCAACGTAGATGGTTGAACACGTCCCGAGTAAGATTAGTGTAGGAAGGGCTTCCCTCATCCCAGAAGTCCTACGACTCAGGATAGGAAAAACAGCTGGGAGCAGCTACCTTGGTGGAAAAGGTCTGGGTGGACAAGCGGAGTGCTGTAAGGAAATGGCAAAACGCCAAAAAGAACAGAGTTGCCGATCCTAGTCCCAGAATGCACTTAGAAAGAGAGATACACATAAAAAAACTGGATAAGGTGGTTAAAAGTGAAAAATGGGCAGAGGTATGTCACAGAGTAAGCACAGTCATGTCACTGAAATTGTTCTGGCGACTACAGAAAAGCATGAGTGGGGCAGTCAATAATAAGAGTATTCCTAACTTCCAAGGTGCTGACCTCATATGTCAGAGGACTGACGAGAACAAGTGTAAAGCCATCTTCGAACGCTATCTAGAGCAGAGCAACCAGGCAGACACGAGAAGCCGAAATCTCGCCAAGGAGGTCACTTAGATAGGTGCAATGCCCAGAACATTTCGGATGAAGACTGATGAAAGACATTTCGGATGTCGCCATCGACAGTGATAGGAATCAAGGCTGTGCTTCGACGTTCAAAAAACAGCGCTCCAGGGTCAGATGGCATAAGATATGACGACATCAGTATGTGTACCGACAACGAGCTACAGAAATTAGCAGACATGTACAACAACAGTATAGGGAGTGCTAGCATCAAGGAGGAGTGGTTACACAGCTATCTGATTCCTTTGCCGAAGCTTGGCAAAGACCACACAAAAATTCATGGATATCGAGTAAAAACCACGCAGAATAAAATAGCAAAACTGCTGGAGAAGTTAATTGCCAGAAAAATATCAAACCAGCTAGAGGGGCAAGGTGTTTTCCCACCTACCCTGGGAGGGTACAGTCCAAAAAGAGAAACCTGGACCAATGCAGCAGTTTTTGCCCATGATGCCTAGGAAGGTTCCCAATCCGGCATTGAAACAATTGCTGCGGCGATTGATCTTGAGGACGCGTACAACAGAGTACCATTGGATTTCTAAATGCTTCAGCTTCTGGAACTCAAGATAAGTCCTTTCCTCATTAGTTGGATCGCTGCAGCCGTCTTCCAAAGGGAAGTAGTCTTTAGATGTGACAGTTATTCTTCAGAACGAACAATAATATATCCTGGCCTACCACAGGGGTCACCATTATCTCCGGTGCTGTTCAACACCTACACTATGAGAATCACCAAATCATAGGACCAGGAGAGGGGGGGGGGGGCATTGTATGCAGACGTTTTAGTGTTTCGTCAGGGCAAGGATAGAGATCAGGCTGCTGTGGAACTACAAACCGAACTCAATCTCATAAGCACTTTGTGTGTTGAAGCTGGGAAAATGATCAGCCCAACAAACGCAACAGAGGTATAGTTCTCTTTGAATAACCATATTGACAACACCCCATCGCCAACTTATATATATATATATATATATATATATATATATATATATATATATATATATATATATATATATATATTAAAACTAAACAATTTATATGAAATCACCGTCGCCGGGCTTAATCTTCATTTGAGCTGCTGGCGGGTAGCGGGCTCATTCCACACACTGGTCAGTTGGACTTAAACGTTCAGAAAACAATAGTACATTTGTATGCATATCCTATTTGCGAATTTTAAGGCATTCGAAATGCCTTAAAAGTTGCAAAAACTATATCAAGCGAAGACTGCTACAGCGACTATAGATTAATATTAAGCAATATACATACAATTAAAGAATGTAAAATATACACCAAGAAGCACATAATTTGGCCAATGAATAAAAGAGCACGTGCTTATCGTCCCAAGCTGCAACGGTTCTGTTTCTGACAGGTTGAGAAAATGGCCGGGTTGATCCAAACATCCGCCCACAGAAGCTCATATAGCGGTGATTCAGTTTCTTTCATTTGAAGGATGTCGACCAGTGGACATTCATAGAAGAATGCAGGCAGCGTACGGTAACAAATGTGTGTAGAAGACAACAGTGACAGACTGGGCACGAATGCTTCGGAAAGGACGTCTGTTCACGACAGATCTTCGACGGCCTGGTCAAGTGCATATTGTTGCAACAGAAATAAAAATCCATCGCCAATATTGATGCAGCAGTACAGATGAACCATTGTCGAAGAATACTTTCGCTAGCGGAAGAATTTGATGTGTCAATTGGGACAATTCAAAAGGTCGTTCGTAAGAAACTGCAATATCGGAAGGTGTGTTTACAGTGGGACCACGGATGTTGACCGACCACCAAAAAGAGGAACACGGGTGATGGTGTTTGAACCACTTGCTGCATTACAGAGTGGAGGGTGATGCATTTCTCTTCCGCATAGTGGCAGGCGATGAATCATGGTTTCACCACTTTGAGTCGAGCAGCAAAAGAGAGAGAGAGAGAGCATGCAATGGAAGCATGCTGGATCACCAACAGCCAAAAAAATTCAAGTTACAGCTTTCCGCTGGTAAGGTTATGCTGAGCGCACTTTTTGACCACGAAGGGCTATTGTTGGCCGACTTTAAAGACCCTGGTGTCACCATCAACTTTACCCGCTACTTGGAAACACTAGACAAGCTGCAAAAAGCCGTCAAGAATAGATGACCCGGAATGCTTTCTAGCGGTGTGATTTTGTTGCACGATAATGCTCATCCGCATGTCACAAAGATGGTGCAGGAAGCATTAGCTAGGAAGAAATGAGACATTCTGCAACATCCAACCTATAGTCCTGATTTGTCACCATGTGATTTTCATTTGTTCGGACCTCTAAACAGAGCTCTCAAGGGGCAACGATAGAAGTAACGCAGAAGTAATGAACGCGGTAAAAACTTGGTTCAGTAAGCAACCATATTACTTTTTTGCGGACGGCATTCGCCGCCTACCTAAGCAATGGGATGCTTGCCTGAATGCCTACGGCGACTTCTTCTGACCAACCCTTGGTTCATAATTCATTCAAACTGAATGCTTTGTTTAATTCTATCCCACCTGTTAATGTTTCTTTCATGCTTTTGTAATAGAGCCATTGGAATGAGTTTCAAATGAACGCATCTAATATTTCAAGATGTCAACGAGCAATGGGAAATATTAAAGAAATCAGTCAACCAAGCTGCAGAAACAACCATCCCAAAAAGAAAAATAATAGGACGCAAGAAATGGATGGCGGAAGACATCTTAAAACTCATTGAAATAAGAAAAAATAACAAAAATAGCAATGCAAAATATGAAGAGATTCACAGGAAAATTAGGAAGCTATGCAAGGAGGCAAAAGAAACATGGCTTGAGGGAAATTGCAAGGAAATTGAAAACCAACAGAACACATGGAATACCAAATTAATGCACAAAAGAATTAATGACATTGAACAATAGAACATACATATCAACGGGTTGCTTAAAAATCAGGGATGGCAAGGTGATATATATATATATATATATATATATATATATATATATATATATATATATATATATATATATATATATATATATATATATATATATATGTGTGTGTGTGTGTGTGTGTGTGTGTGTGTGTGTGTGTGTGTGTGTGTGTTATTCTATATTTATTGCAATCCCGAAGAAATCAGGAGCCTTGAAGTGTGATCAACATTGTATTGTATTGTATTGTATGAAAAATTAGTATAATAAGCCACATCACGAAGATTTTGCTGAGAATTATCATGCACAGAGTTAGGAAGAAAATACAACCCGAAATAGGAGAAGAACAATGTGGGTTTGTTGATGACAAGGTGTATATACTGATAACAGTAATTGAACGGTCTATAGAAGTAAACAAAGATCTATTTCTTTGCTTTATTGACTACACAAAGGCTTTAGATAAAGTGAGACATGTCGACATGATAAGGATGCTTGAAGATCTACAAATTGATGGAAAATCCTTAGACCTGTAAAAGACATATATTGGAAACAACAAACTGCCATCAGAATTGATAATGATGTACATCAATAAAAATATTAAATGTATAAAATAAAATAATTTAATAAAAATATTAAAAGAGGTGTGAGACAGGGATGTGTAATGTCTCCAGATCTTCTTTCCCTGTACAGTGAAAATATTTTCAGAAAAATAGAAGATATGGAAGGAATCAACATTGGGGGAAGATACATCAATAGCATTAGATATGCAGATGATACAGTCTTGAGTGCAGACAATTAACAGGACCTGCGGCATTTAGTAGATGCGGTTGTTGCACACAGTGAGCAACTAGGGGTATAATTGAATAATAAAAAGACACAGATTGTGGTCGTCACTGGGAAGAAGGAAATACCACAATGTAATATACGAGTAAATGGGCATATTCTTAAGCAAGTTAATCGGTTCAGTTATCTCGGAACAGTCATAACATCCTATGGGACCTTGAAGAGATTAGAACAAGGATTGTCATTGCGAAGGTAGCCTTTTGCAAGATGAAAAACATACTGACCAATAAAAAGATATCAACTGAAACAAGAAAAAGTGTGTTGAAGTGCTACATAGAACCTGTACCTTTGTATGGATGTGAAGCGTGGGCAATGAGCAGTCAAGCTGAAAAATATATGATGGCTGTGGAAATGTGGTTTCCGAGGAAAATGCAAAGTATACCATGGGAAAAAAAAAACCAATGAACAAGTCCTTCAAGAAACAAATGAAGATCGTAACCTGATTAGAGTCATTAGACGTAGACAGTCAAAGTGTTTTGGGCATGTGATGAGAAGAAATGATCTGGAGAACTTGGTGACGACCGGCAAGAGCGAAGGGAAGAGACCAAGGGGAAGACCGAGTAGTAAATACCTGGATGACTGTCCACGCTTATCGGCATGAGACATGTTGAAAGGATTGATCCTATTTACAGAACACTGCAGTCAACACCATCCTTTTTCAGCTGTTGTTGATGTCTTGACAAGTTTTACGTTCAGTTTGCCATTGATTTCTGAACGACCGGCTCACAAACCTTTACGTAAGAAACCAACGCGACGCGATCCGCTGCCGAATCTCGCACAGCTGTGTTTCATACGTGGGTATACGGGATTACGAACATCGTCCTTAAATCCTTCGCCAGAGAGGCGGCTGCACTGATTGCTGTAAAAGGGAAACTATGTAATGTAGAATGATGTTTTTGTTTTTTCGTCCGCGCTCGATTTGAGCTCAAGCTTAGTTCATACACGTGCTACTTCTTATATATGGTGTGTGGGAGATGTGTGTGGGTTGCGGATGGGTGTGGGGGATGGGTGTGGGGGATGGGAGTGGGTGTGTGTCTGTGAATGTGATATGTCTGTGTGGGTCTGAGTGTGTGAGTGTGGATGGGATAAATGTGAGTGGGTGGAGGATGTATGTGTGGGTGGTGAGGATGTTTGCAGGTGGGGGATGTGTGGGTGCGTGGGGAGATTTGTGTGTGTGGGTGAGAGATGTGTGGGCGGGGATGTGTATGGGGAATGCATGTGGGGGGATGTGTGTGTGGGGGGATGCGTTTATGGGTCGGGTGTTGTGTGGGATGGGGGAGGTGTGGGATGCGCGGGTGGATGAAGGATGTATGTGAGGATGGGGAATGTGTGTTTGGCTGGGTGGTTGGGGTGTGTGTGGGTGAGAGGGTAGATGAGAGATGCATGTGTTGATGGCTGGGTGGATGATGTGTGGGTGTTAGTGGTTGATGGATGAGTACGCGAGTGGTTGGATGTGTGTAAGAGATGAGTGTATGGGTGGGGGATGTGTGTTTGTGTGGGAAGGTGGATGTGTGTAAGTGGGGTATATGTGGATGGTGGGGTGTGTGTGGGTGGTTGGTGTGTGTTTTTGGATGAGGAATGTGTTGATGGGTGAGAATGGGTATGTATGGGTGGGGAGATGTGTGTGTGAGTGTATGGGTGGTGAGATGTGTAGTTAAGGGATGTGTGATTGGGGTTTGGAGATCGGGGTGGGATGGTTGGCGAGTGGGTGGGTGGAGGATGTGTGGGAGGGTGAGTGTGTTTAGGTTGGGGGTGGGATGGGATGTGTGTGTGTGGGTGCGGGATGTGTGGGTGGGGGAGATTGTGTGGTGGGTGATATGTGTGCAAGTGGGGGATGTGTGGGTGGGTTCGGGTTTTGTGTGTGGGTAAGTGCAGGATATGTGAGTTGGCGGAAATATGTGTGTGTGGGTGTTGGAAATGTGATTGGGGCTGTGTGTTTGTCTTGAGTGTTTGTGGGTGTGTGGGTGGGTGGTGGAGGATATGTGGGTGGGTGAGTGTTGGTAGGTTATGGGATGGGTGGAGCATGTGAGCGTGTGAGTGGGGAGATGTGTGAAGGTGGGGGGATGTGTGGGTGGGTATGGATGGGTGGTTGCATGCATATGTGCCTGGGTGTGTGGGTGGGTGGTGGATGTGTGGTTGGGGATGTGTGGTGGGTGGGAGATGTATGTGTGTGGTATGGGAGATGATGTATGTGGGGGTGTGTTTGGGATGTGTTGGTTGGGGGATGGGTGGATGGATGGGGTCATGTATGTGCCTGTGGGTATGTGTGCGGTTGGGTGGTGGATGTGTGTGTATGGATAGGAGATGGGTGGGTGGGTGGGGGATTTGTCTCATAACATGGTAACATGCATTGTTTATGCTTACAACATTCATTTGACAATGTTTTTTTCCTATGTGAATGCACTATGCCGGCTTCGTGGCTTAGAGGTTATGACTTTTCTCCGTAATCTTGTATACTCTCGTCGGTAACGTGATGACGGTGAGAATCAGCAGTGGTTCGAATCGCATCGGTAACTTACGGGGTATGTGAGCCGGCCGCTCAGAAAGCAATGGCAAACTACTTAGCGTAATCTTGCCAAGAAATCAACATACAGCTGAAAGATGCTGGTGTTGACAGCGATGTCGTGTAAAGGATATGCAATTTATAAAAAAAAAGAATGCACTATGCACTGATGAACGAAAGATGAGTGATTGAAAAGGCCAAATGTAAGACAGGCCTGCGTGCCCAATGTGTTACCCTTCGAAAATAAAGTTTGTTTGTTTGTTTGTTTATATTGCACTGCACTGATGTTTGCGTGGGAATTGGCTTTCCTCATTACCAGCTTGTCAAGGACAAGACGTCAAAATTTTAGTCCATTCAAACTAACCGGTGTAAGGGTTGAATTGGTACCTCGGCATCAGCGCACCAGATGTTTCAGAATGGGCGCTATTATCAATTCGGCCATGTTTACCTACGAATGGTGATATATGCAGCTTTAAAATGCACAGTGATTGTATATGAAAACTATACACCACAGGTTGGTGATATATGAACACTCTGTCCAGAATGGAGATAAATAAAAACTATACACCACAGGGTAGTGAAATATGAAAACTATACAACACACAGTTGTGATATATGAAAACAATACAATATAGATGTTGATATATGAAATCTATATAATACAGAATGGTGTTAAATGAAAACTATACAACACAAAGTGGTGATATATACAATCCACACACTGTTGAGTAAACAACAAATAGTAAAGGACGCTTGTACACGCCTTAAGGTGCATCGGGCACACGCTGTTAGACCCATATCTTTATAGACCAATCGGCACTAGGTGGCTGATGTGATCAGTATCACACAAGCCGCCTTTGGTTAGTTAGTTAGTCGACAGATCATCCTCATTGCACATTGAACCATTCAGTCCATAAGTGCTCGGATCACCTCCTCAGTAAATCCCGCAGCGTGTAGCGACTGACGACACCAGTTTTGTGTTGTTTTATTAATCCTCTTTTGCTCCCCGCGTAGTGTTCTTGTTTGGCCACACCTCTTTCAATTTGCTGTTCTCGCATCCTGACCATGGTTGTAGACTCACTTGGTTCTCGCGAAATACTTATTTCTCGCAGAGCATTCAGAATGTCAACCTGGTCCATGGCTCGTCCGGCTTCCACAGTAGCCTTATCAGCAAGCTTGTCAGCCTGCTTATTTCCTCGTATACCCGCATGCACTGGCACGAAAATGAAACTAATCTTTGCCAGCCGAGACCGCTCCAGAGACAGCAACCACTCTCTTCGGCGTGGAGGCCGCCTTTACTTAACAGGAGTTCAGGTCATTTACAAAAATAAATATGAATCTGCCCGAACGCGGATCGAATCTATGACGACCGGGCTGCCTAGCGAATGTCTGGCCACTATGCCTTCCCCGCTCCATATAATACAAACAAAACGTTTGTTGTATATCCTTTACATGACGTTGCAGTCAGCATAAGAATTGTTTGGCTGATTGACAAGTTTACGTTCAGTAGTTTGCAAAGAAAATGCAAAGAATACCATGGACAGCCAGAAAGACCAATGAACATGTCCTTCAAGAAACAAATGAAGATCGTAAACTGATTAGAGACATTAGACGTAGACAGTCACAATTGTTTGGGCATGTTATGAGAAGAAATGATTTGGAGAACTTGGTGGCAACTGGTAAGATCGAGGGGAACAGACCAAGGGGAAGACCTAGAAGCAATTACCTGGATGGCTTGGCCTTGTGGCATGGTCGAGACAGGAAAACGGAGCTGATCCACGACTCTGGTGATCGAGTGAGATGGCAGAACATGACCGTCCACGCTTACCGGCATGGCACATGATGGATGGATGGATGGAGTTTGCCATTGCTTTCTGAACTACCGATACTCATACCATTATATGAAAACCATAGCAAGGCGGTCTGCTGCTAAATCACCCGCAGTGTGTTTGGAACTCGGTATGGGGGATTACGAATTGCTTCAACAACCCACTCGCCACAGAGACGGCTAGAAAACTAAAGCTTATCAACAAATACATTAGCACCTGCAATTTTGCAAACGAATGGTCCTCCACTATCGCCAGCACAAGAATCGACATAGCCTGCGTGAAGGTAGCCTGCACAAAACATTCGTGGTGAGATTTCTTGTTGTATACCCTTACTATGCAAGCGCTCGCACAGCTCCTGGTTGATAATAGGCACTTCACCAGCTATCAGAATATCTGGAAAGACACTTGTGGTGTCGTCTGAATAGATAAAATAAAATAAAATTCTCTGTTATAATTTCGTGACATTAGAAATAATCTGATATTACTCTCCGCGTTACGGTTATAGAGACATGAAATAACATTGTTTGGATATCTTGTGAATATGAAGCCTAGGAAACTACCAGTTTGTGCTACAGCCAAGAATTCGCAGGCTATAGAAATGGGGTGATAACAAGAATCAGATGGACAGATTGTATCAAAGGTCGCCATCAAGAAGTAGGTCCTGTTCAGAGCGTCATTCCTTACCACATCCGGCCGAAGAGATTCGCCATCCTTTGCCACGTCATCATGCATTTTAATGTCCAAGCATCTTCACTGCCACTTGTCCATCTTCATTCTGGTCAATCCCAGTCTTGCCTTCTAGGAACGATGCCCACCAACAGTGTCCCTGTCAAGTCATTTGGAAGTTTAGTATAGCCAACGTATTTCAGCTTCCGAGACATAATGCTAACTATGAGCTAGTTATCCTCTATGTTATTTTGTTGTAGTATGTCAATATTTGTCTTTTTCTTGGTCCAGCGTTCCAAAAGATACCAGGAAATATGATAACCTCAACACATTACAGACAACTCATTTTGCTCAAGGTTGACAACTTCATTCCCATTTAAACTTGATATCAAATGTGGATCAAATATGAGCACACATGTCACGATAGATAGTAGATGGATTATTTCATGTTAGTAAATATCATTTCTTCTATACTTTGTAACACCAGAGTGATATCAGTTGTGTGGTTTGGATAATGATATTCTTCGTGATCACATTGGCCAGGATGTAAATTGAGGGATTGATGTAAATAGGAAGTAGTCACATTTTGAATATAAAAAAACAGCGTTGCAAGTTAGTTAGTTAGTTAGTCGCTGTTCCAAATTCACGGCAACTGGTCGTCCCCATTATGCTTCGTTCCTGTGCCAGTGAATATCACATAAAATGCTCTTCACTACCCAGTGTGAAAAGTGAAAAAGACAGGAGTCTCGGGAAACCAACAGCCAACAGCCCGCACATAATGCCCGCACATACTGCCGCCGCCAGAATGCCAACACAAAAATCCTCCACGAAAAATACAGTTCATCGTCGATGGAATTGGCAGTCACCAGAAAGACTTCATTAACCAGGGCTTTTTCCCATATGACTCGGTCTCTTTCCGCAGGGCACGAACAAAGCACCAACTTTGTAGCTCCAGCGATGACTCCCAGGAGTCGCATTGAAAAATGTACTCGTGAACCAAAACGGCAAACCAGTCAATTAAGCGACAGCCGGCCGCCATCGCTCCAAACATGCAGTTCACACTACAAACAACCGCAAACAGACGTAAAACCGTGTCAATTATTTCTGGAGGGCACATTATTGGAGATAAGGGGAAGGGGTAGATCAAAGACACCATTTATAACGACTTCTATATCCCCCAGTGGGACAAAAGCCCTCAAGCAACGCCAAGCCCTCCGATCCCTAGCTATCCCATGCAGCTCTGTCTATGTCCTCCCCATATAATTGACTTCTGTTTCTATTTCCCTTCTCTGTGCTTTTAGGTTTTCCTCTGTTTCTTTTGTCCTGTGGATTCCAGACAAAGGCCTTTCTAGTGATACAATTCTCAGGTTTTCTCAATGTGTATCCTAGCCAACGACAGCGTCTTTTCTTCACCTCTTGGTTCACTGGTATTCGTCTCATTCTCCCCATAAACTCCAAATTGGTGATTCAGTCATATCAATTTATTCCTTCTGTTTTGCGCAGCCCTCAATTAGTGAATGTTTGCAGTTTATTTGTAATCGTTTTCACTGTTCCCCATGCTTCTGATCATACAGTAGTACTGATTTCAAGTTAGAATTGAATATTCAAAGTTTGGTGCCAAGTTGTATTTCTTTTGATATCCACACATTTTCTAGTGCCATAAAAGCTCGTCTAGTCTGGTGTATTCGTATTCTAATATCTTTATATTTTTCACCCTCTTTGTCTGCATTGCTTCCAAAATTGGTGTATGATTAAGTCTAGAAAGAAATAAGTGAGGTTTTACCAAGGGAAATCAGGTTATCATTTACTTGATTTATTTTCATTATCTTTGTATTTCCATCTATGAAGTTTTAAAGATAATGAGTGGTCTGGAGGTAGTCCGCCTCGAGTGCTGGAGGTCCCGGGTTCAAGCCCCGGTGAGGACCGGAATTTATTTAACGTGGACTTCTAGTAACAAAATTTCACTTGGTCTCTGGGTAGTGAGTTCGGACGCCCGTGTGTATTTTTGCCAGTGCTTATTGTTGTCTTCAAAATTTCTAGATTTCCAGATTAATAAATTATGCATGCATGAATTACACAGAAGCGTACAAAAAAATACAACAATGGAATAGAATCAACTTGAAGCTTCAGCCAACCAAAGACAAGAAACAGTTGATGGTGACGATCGCTATCATCATCATCATTACCATCATCCTCACCACCAGCATCATCATGTAATATGTAACATTAAATACAAAGTGAACATCCTTACTTCCCCATCCTGATATCAAGCACATGGTATGCTCAACTAAAGGCGTCCTAGAATCAGGTAGACAGGCTGGTTGAACATAGTCGTTGAACTTAATACCACGACCGTCGTCTGTAGGTTTAATCTTGATTAATGCAATATCATAATCATGGTCTTCTTCTAGAAAAAAAACAAATACAAATTAATTTGCAGCAAACAGACAACTTAAAGTTATCTCAAGGTAGATAATGTCATGAGCCTATAAACTGATAGATGGTCACACACACACACACACACACACACACACACACACACACACACACACACACACACACACACACACACACACACACACACACACACACACACACACACACACACACACACACACACACACACACACACACACACACACACACACACACACACA
>OY992880.1:99822869-99920369 GCA_963921405.1 Cepaea hortensis | reverse complement strand
ACCCTTCTCTCTGGCATGGCGTGTATTTACTCCTGCCGACAATCTTCTTGTAAGCCACCGTGATATTTGTATCTATTATCTGACAAATAGCATATGGTATATACATGCCAAGGTGCTTGTCGTGGTGCACTAATAGTTACACTCAATATGGCTAGTAGTTATAGTGTGTGTGTATATATATATATATATATATATATATATATATATATATATATATATATATATATATATATATATATATATATATATACTTCGAGCCTGTGGCGATTGTCTACATTGTCTTTCACTTGCACTTCTGTTGTCCAGGGGTGATTCTTCATTATCTTGCTTTAGTATCACTCTTTTCCCCTTCTTTGAATAAGAATCTTTACATACACATTACATGACAGTCAACACCACTTCAATGATGAATTATTCATGACATAACAGTGGCGTGGTGTCTACACATTGTATTATCGTCTTTTTAAAACAATACACAGTATCGTCGGATCAATGTCAATCAACGCGACTAAAACTTCAGAGAACAATACTTGCAATCGAAATCTACAGTCAAACTCTGTCGCTCCATCTCTCAGATGACGTCGGCCGTTTCACAAACTATGCATATATACAACGTTGCGGCAAGATGAGATTGCGCCATTTGCCATCTCCAGTCCGATCCCAAACTCGGTCCAGACATCGTCTCCTGCTCAGCGACTCGCCTTGCTGTCCTCGTGCAGGCGCAACTCTCTCCTTCCTCGATTTCACACCGAACTGCGTGAAGCTCTGGCCTGGATGCAGTAGTGTCGCTTAAAAGTCGACAGGGTCGACTTCATCGCACCGGGTTTTATCACATATGGCTCGGTCCCTTTCCGCAGCGCGGAAAGCGTCGCACAAAGCACGAACTCCGTAGCTTTTAGCGACGACGCACAAGAGTCTCCGAAACATTTAACTCGTAAACCGAAGGGTGCGGCCCGGAATCGAACCCACAACCTTCGGAGCAAGAGTCAAACGGCTTGACCACTTCGCCACATAGACTCCCGTAGTGTCCCATGACCTAACCTGGATCATGGCCCTAAGTCGCAAAGAAATGTTATCACAGTATCTGGACATTTTGAGGGAGGTTAAGTGGCAAGGACAACTTGTCACAAACATCAGAAAGAGCTAGTCATAATCTTTTGGCCACATTATGGGAAGACACAACCTGGAGCATGTTGTGATCACCGGAAAGATTTGTGGAAATAGAGACATAGGAAGATGGAGAGAGAAAATTCTTGGCGTAATGGCGCAGAAGGGAGTCAACACATGAATTGATCCATGCCGTCAGAGATAGCAATTTCTGGAGAAGCATGATCGCCCACCGTCAGTCGGTAAAGCACTTGATGATAATGGTGAACCTGTCTGGAGCTAGGAGTATCTGTCCTGCATAGAGTCAATATAGACTGAAGAGAGAACCAAGTTGTGCCGATATAATAGAGGTCACTTGAGATGGATTAATGTCTAATTTATTTGATAATGTGTAAGGAGATAGCTATAGTACGGTTTCCTCAGTACAATTTTGGAACAGGTGATGTTTGGGAAATATAACTTTTTCGGGAATTTACTGGGAGAAGTAACTGACGATATAAAGGCCCCTGCCGTGTGTGCTCCGCGGCGGAGTTTTTGTCACGGGAAATGAGAATTCACGCTGGACGAGGGGGCTGCGGGAGTGCGTCACAGGAGGGACGTCAGTGCTCCCGGTAACGTGATAAACATAAGACGTAAGAGGATCTCAGCCAGGGAGAACCCAACAGAGCTGAGAAGACTCAAGTTGATGTCACCTGTGACGCACCCGAGCAACCTTCCGAGAGTCTCGGGGTAGAGTTCAAGTTCTCCGGTGCCACCGAGAAGGCAAAGTGGGCATGGTTAGTTGAAATCGACCGAACATCTTGCACGGCAGGTGAATAACGCCCGAGTCATTACCCGGACGAGCCCACCCCAGAGAGTGTTAATGGCATAATTGGCCGAAACACTTGTCGAAGGGGGTACATTTCTGATGACCAGAAGCCCTCTGCCATGTTTACTCCGCGGCGGAGTTTTTACCACTATCAGTAAAAATGCATTGTTTATGATGTTAGGTAAGTAAGCCCAATCAGTATTAAGGTGATGTGTTTTGTTGAGTCTGTAATCCGTACACACTTGTTGTTTATGGGTTATGTTAGAGTCGAGATGTTGAGTAAGCCATCGTATTAAAATAATTGTTCACTGTCTACGTAGTAAATAGTATTTAAGAGATGTGCCTATATTTTGGAATCAGAACTCAGACAGAACACCTATTATTAAATACTATTTTTGTATACAGGAAAAGCCAGTATTTGAGTGTTAGGTGTTCCTGGGTTTTCGCTTTACCATACATCGTGTTCTTCTGCTCAGTTTGGCGTTGTATAAGAAACAAATGAAGATCGTAAACTGATTAGAGTCATTAGACGTAGACAGTCAAAATGTTTTGGTTATGTTACGAGAAGAAATGACTTGGAGAACTTGGTGACGATTGGCAAGATCCAAGGGAACAGACCAAGGGTGTCAGAGTGTTGAGGGGGTGGATAGAGGACATAGAGAGGACAAGGGACATAATAGAGTCAGAACGACTGGGATAACGACATATAGGACATAGATAAGGACATCTACAAGATAGCCGATAGGGTAAAGACAGGACATAAGTCAGGACACAGGATGGTCATAAGACAGGACATCTACAGGACAGTAGATGTAGTGGAGACAGGACTAAGGAGGGGACACCCACGTTTCTTAGACAGGGCAACGGTAGGACCAGACCAGAGTGATAGAAGGGAACGTCAGTTCACGGGACACTGCTCTGAACGGACTAGACGTCAGTATACTGAAAAACCTATCCTAGCACGGACGGATTGCAGTACCACGAAACTGTTAGGACAGCACGGGGTTCACGGACGACACAGGGTCTAGTACGACAAGCCCAGTTTGAAAACGCCAGACGGGACTCAGGACAGTTTCAGAGGAGGACGCTTGTGTTTTCGAGAGCAAATGATTAGTTTTGCGAGAGTGCTAGTTTGAGGATAGCGAGTATAGGAATGTGAGATTGATTGTATGGTATCAGAGTATGAAAGGCGGCAGTTGTATATTTATGTGAAGTCACCGCCTGTGTATACCTTGTAATTATATCAGGTTCGCCTGAATTAAATAATAGAAGTACCATATGCACAACTGATGTTTCTTTGAGTGCGTATGAAGGAACGGGAGTGCCTGTGTGCGAAGTGAGACATTGACAGGCAGCTTAACTGGTGTCAGAAGTTTATGATTGAATCCATCGCCTGCGTGTGGTAGTAAGAGGTAACTGGTGTCAGAAAGTGGTCAATCATACGATTGAACGAATCTATCGCCTGCTTGAATGTGTAACTGATGTCAGAAGTTTACGATTGAATACATTGCCTGCGTGTAGTAGTAAGAGCTTAACTGGTGTCAGAAAGTGGTCAATCGTACGATTGAAAGAATCTATCGCCTACTAGAATGTGTAACTGGTGACAGAAGATTTGAACAAATCCATCGCCTGCTAGATTGTGTAACATTGCCTGCGTGAGTGTGTAACATCTGGTTAAAGAACAGAACTGTCTGTGTGCATGCAAACTAACTTAACAGTATTTATAACTCAGGTACGAACGAAAGAGAGTGAGTAAATACTGACAGAAATTGAACGCATATTCACATGTGATAAATAGATATGAAGATGATTTGCATCATGTTTTCAGAGTGACATTTCAGTTGATGTTCCAAGGCCGGTGAAGACTATGATACATAACTAACACGACAGAAGACAAAACTTACAAACATATAATACTCATTACTCATTCCAGTCCTCTCCTCTGAAAAGTGGACTTGACAGACAAAATGTTTCAGATTTTTGTTGTTGTATATTTACGATACTAATTGTTGCTTCTCTACACACCAGAAATGTATAAGTAGACAGTAAAGTTGATGCAAACGGCACAGATCTATAATAAACCCGGACAGTAAATCATCCTCTGGTGCAGGGTGAAATACAACAATTCCAAAGAAATCAGATAAGTACGCCATTTTTTTTTACAGTGTGTGTTAAAGTGGCACCTTATGTGTTTTTTACGATTGCTGTAAATCAAACATTGAATTATCATATTGCTTGTTACGCATTGTATTATTATTAAACACTGTAATGTTTTAACATAACCTGCAACAATGCCAATTTTGAAAGAGTGCATTGAGGCAGGGAAAGATTTAGGATATACGTAGGAAAAATTAGAAGAATGGGAAAAGAAAGAATATAAAGAACATACAAATAGAAAAGCTGCTGCAGAACATAAAAAAGCTTCAATTGAGAAAGAAGAAAGGGATAGAACAGCTGCCATTGAGAAAGAAGAAAGAGATAGAAAAGCTGCTATTGAGAAAGAAGATAGGGATAGAAAAGCTGCTGCAGAGTAAGAAGCAAAAGATGCAGAGAGGGAAGAAAGAGCACAAGAACGCTTACATAAGAAAGAGCTAGCAGAAATTGAAGCAAAGAAGAAACTTAAAGAACTGGAGTTAGCTGAAGCTACTAAACTTAAAGAACTAGAGTTAGCTGAAGCTACCAAACATAAAGAACTAGAGTTAGCTGAAGCTACCAAACATAAAGAACTCAACATTAGAGAATTAGAGTTAGCAGAAACGACTAAATTAAAAGAAATTTATGCGAAAACTCAGTTAAAAATGAAAGAACTGGAAGTTGAATCACATGTACACATCGCAACTACAAAGTTGAAAAGTAAGGAAGATGAAAAAAGTACAAAAAGTATAAAGGTATAGTGAAACAGTTCTGCCAAAGGGACTCCATTTCTGCATGTTCTGAGAACTTCGAGTTCCAATCAAAGAGTTCCATAGAGTTCCAGAGTCCATCCCACAAAATCTAAGAAATGATTATGACTATATACACCAACGTATCATGCAGCACTTTTTGTTAGATGCGCCAGGGTATCAGGTGCAGTTTTCCAAACTAAAACCAAAAACGAATCAAACGTTCATTGATTACGTTTCCTAAGTACAAGATATATATAATAAGTGGCTGAACGCTGCAAAGATAAACAAGAGCTATGAAAAGCTAAGAGATCTAATGATTATGGACAAAATTATTTCATCAATTTAAGATCCTTTTGAAAAATTTCTCCAACAGTCTGATGTTGAATCTTTACAAGAATTAGAAAAGAAATGTTCAGCTTATTTTTCTTCCAATAGAAACATCTTTAGTTCTAACAGCGACGAAAATAATATAGTGGCAGCAGCAAATACTAACCCAGAGAAACCATTCAAATACAGAGAGAAACAAAGATATAATCCACCACAGTGTCAATACTGTAAATTCTCTCACTTTCAATTTCAAATGTGTGATTAAAACCCAGGTTACCCAGCGCACCGGGATATGATGGTGAGAAAACAGCAGGGTAAAAGATAAACTTACCGGCGTGCTGTTAAATGCTATTTTTGCAAAGCTTACGGGCACTATAGCAGACAATGTCAAGGTCGCCAAAGACTAAGAAGTGTGAATGCGGTGCTCATTGACTCATCGTCAGAAATCGAGTGTGAGGAAGGGGAAATGAATGATCGTGAAGAGAATGCTCTAGCAGCAATCGACATTTTAAATTATGATAGATGCCAAACTTGTCATAAGTTCCACGAAGATGGTATTTTGAAATGCGGACACACAATCCCATTTGCCAATAAGAATGCCAATGCAGTAATTTCCGACATGGGAAAATTAACCTCCCACCAGGGGTTGCTTAACGATAGACATTGTCAAGTCTTGCTTGATTCCGGATGTACGTGAATTTGTTTAAGAAAGGAGTTGGCCAACGCAGAAGATTATACAGGCGAGTTTGTGAATTGTCGAACATTTTCAGGCAATGTGGAGAAATACCCACTGGCCACAGTTCGCATTTGTACACCATTTCTTACAGGCACATTTAAGTGTGCAATTTTGGACAACCCTTGTACAGACCTAATTAAAGGGTGTTTACTGGAGGTAAAGTACTTCAGGCGCAAAGAGATTAATGCATGGGAGAAAAGGCATATGAAAAGAAAACCAGTAATGAAAGTAACCATCACGAATAAAGAATTAAGTAACCAATAACAGCAATTGAAATGAACAAAGTCAAGGGACGCAACTGTTCAGAACATGACAAAACAACATCAATGGGTACATAACACAAATTCCTTTCAGGCAAATTATTGTGACGCTATAAACAAAATTGGGAAAACCAGACTAGAAAACTGATAAATAGTTGCACTAACAGTATAACAACAACACAAGAGAACACTGACAAAAACAGACAGTATACACAACAGACAACCCAGACACCAGACTTAAAACGAATTCAGATATCCAACAGTCTTGTGCTAGCAGACAACACAATCTGAAACACAAGAACAGTAACACATTGCACAGTGACATGTGTTTCAAGGGACATAAAGAAACTGACGGAAAGCAGAACACAAACCTGTTGATATTGCGCATAATCAGCTCAATTGTAATTATATCACTGATGTTACCAAAGGTCATATGGACAGCATGGTTTTCTTACCAACTGCAACCAACACCAATCATGTGTCTGTTGATTATCATACCAATGGTGCTTGCCAATGTTAAAATAGGGTACAATTTTCCACCATTTGTGAATGACATTGTGAGTAAAAGAAAAATTTTCATTTCATCTATATCTATAAAAGACGACGTATGTATGTGTGTCCGTTCTTTATGCGTTCGCGAACGGTCCATCCGATTGAGATGACATTTTTCTACATGTTTTCTTTTCATTCCCGTGCAGCCAACTGTCATAGTTTTTTTAGTGTACAATCAGCTATTTACTTACTAAAATTTAATATTTAAGTTTACATTTTCATTTCTGTATAGCGAAGGGACTTAACTTAAAATTTATTTCAAGGGGCATAACTTTTAATTACATTGCTATATATTTTATATTTAGATTGTTGCATTGTTTTCACAGATTTATAAACTCTTTGTCTACAGTTATTTACAGGCATATGCGTTTGATAAATAATGATATAATCTTTAAGGCATTTTCAAAGCTTTCATAAAAATAATGCATCCATTTAAATAGTGCAAATTTTCTAACTCATCTTTTCATTTCTCTTCAACAGCACATTTAATTTTTTTTTAAAACATGTATTTCGCGTTAAACCCACGTTGGGTATTTATGATGCCCATTTTAAAATTGCCTCAACGAGTTACTTTTCATGCGTTTTATTGTTCTTTTGGTGTCAAAGAATTGCTTCATAAGAGATGTTGAATGAAAGAATGTATGAGATAAAATAGAGAAGAAGGGCAGAATGTAGGACGGGCCTGCGTGCCCAATTCTTAACCCTTGAAAAATAAAGATTTCGTTTGTTACAAAAAAAAGTAATTTTTTGTGAGAGAAAGTTAGTTGCATATCCTTTGCAGTACTCTGCAGTCAACCCATCGACCACCATTTATTGGCTGTTTGTAATATCTTGGTAAGTTTACTTAAATAGATCTCTTCCAATCATATTTTCTACTATCAATCTATCTATTCTTCTATTATATCTATATTTTTATCGGGAACGGGCCGAACATAGATAGATAGATAGATATGTAGGTAGGTAGATAGATAGATAGATAGATAGATAGATAGATAGATAGATAGATAGATAGTCGGGAACGGGAACATGAGTTTATATGACTACTTATATGAATTAAATAAGATGCTCCCCACCAGGAGCTGTACGAAGCCGGGCCGGGTCAGACAGACAGACAGACAGACAGACAGAGATAGATAGATAGATAGATAGATAGATACCCGCAAGGGCGTGGGCGAAGCCGGGCCGGGTCAGCTAGTTCTATTATAAATTATCATCTATAAATTTCATTTGTTTGCAAAATATGAAGTATAATTTGGGAATTAGGAAATTCTTTGGACTCACTGTGAAACCAACAAAAGTAGAGTTGGCACTGGAAGAATTTGAATTTCTAGGCCATAAAATATCTAAAGGCCACTTGAGTACTGATGGTAAGATCGTGACGAAGATTCTAAACGTCACGATGCCAACAACTAAGAAACAAGTCAGAAGCTTGTTATGCCTGGTGAACTATTACAACAAGTTCATACCAAATTTGGCACAAATTACGAGTGTCTTTTCAGATTTGTTAAAAACTAATGCAAAGATCAATGTACAAGATGCTACTTTAAATAACGCGATGTCACAACTAAAGTATTATTTTAGTAACATCCCTATTTTGAGGTTGCCTAATAGAAACCTAACTTATACCCTCAGAACAGACGCGAGCACTACGACTATCTCAGGAGTGCTGCTTCAGGCCTACGACGGTAATTTCCATCCAATTGTTTACGTCAGTAGGAAGCTGAATCCAGCAGATTCAAAGTGTGGGGTGTCTCAACTGGAGACTCTCGCAATTGTGTATTGTAGTACGAAATTAAATAAGAATCTTGCTGGAACACATTTCGTCGTTGAAACTGACAATTCCCCGTTAACGGTCATCGAGAAGGGGCAACCGAAGAACAACCGTATCTATCGTTGGGCCCTCATTCTCCAGAACTACTCATTTTCCGTTAAACACATTACAGGTTCCAAAAACACTTTGGTCGACTTGCTAACCATACCTTCAGACTTCGCAGTCGAGCAGAGGAACGACGCTACTTCATCGCCGTCATCTAGAATGACGACATAGTTAGTGAATGTACATAGTTAGATTACATTATTGACATTATGATATACATAACATGTACTAAGTCAACTTATTTTTATTGAAGTTGCACTATCAAATAGATTTTCCCGTTAGCTATAATATAATACTAATTTGGACAATTATATAAATGTTTTTTGATAAATTAAATCACATATACTTAGAAATAGACAAACTTGTTTAGCTAAGTTATAAATTAAAGTAATATTTAGGTAATTAACATCAATACAGTAGTATTTACAAATTACAGTCCTTTAATGAAACTACTTTAATAAATATGAGTAATATGATTTGTACATGCAATAAAGTGCATGAATTGGGAATTAAATACAGTCATAAATTCCTTAGTTAATTAAGTATTAACATTCTAATTTAAGGGAGTTAACACATTTCTACTAGATTCATTTAGTTTAGTTAAATTATATTTCCTTAGTTAATAACACCGATTACACCAAACTACATAAATATAATTAGAGTGTCTTCCCTTAGTATTGCCCAGAGCAGTACAGCAATGTTGTAAATAGATTATTGCATTATATAACTTATTGCTATATACTAGTAAATACAAGTCAGCTCGTTATTGAGTTTAAAACGAGCGTATTTTATTTCAACAAGATAAACATTTTTAATAATGCTTTGTGCAACTGAGAGAGCGAAAAGCGTATGGAGAGGAAGAATAAATGCATTAAATTGAGAAGTATGAATATTAGTGCGCTTTTTTGCACACATGTTTTTTCTAATGATTTGTCTTCGTCTTCTTTGTAACACATGTGAGAGTGTAATGATTTTATATGTGTTCAAATTAAATTTACATTGCAACTATGGTGATATTTTCAAGAATCGCAGTTCGGCAACTCATCTCAACAATTGAGCATAAGCCTCCATTTTTGAGATGTAGAAACCTACCTGTGACACTTGAAAACCTAAAATATACAGATTATAAACATACACCTGTTTCTGATTTAAACATACACTAATAATAATAGAACACGCAAACAAACAGAACACGAACATATAACGTACAAACATCAATTTTGAAGTAATGGAAATCACACCTTCACAAGGGACACAACAGATTAATAGGGGTTATGAGTACACAGATGAGAAATGTATCAACAAGCGAAAGCTAGACAGGTAGAAATCAGAAGACACAGAGCTTGTAAAAGATGTTGAGGTAACATTTCAAGGAAGCCATGAGTATATATTCATGATCTGTTTCCGTAAAAGGAACAAATTGTTTCTGGACATCAATTTCGGATGTTTGAAAGGCGTTGCATTTTATGACTTAACCATAATTGTAAGACACATAACCTTGGTTCGTTAACAGCTTCCAGTAGTGGAGTGTAAGAGAGTAGTGATTCTTGGCAACATTGCAAGCATGTTACACTGATCAGAGATCAGGGGGTAGATAGTTCAACAGTGTTTCATACCCATATAAATCACGGTGGTACCTAAAGTGAGTGTTTGATGAATTCCCACAACACACTGACGAATTAGTTCCGACTAATTGTTTTAATATGCATATACGACATTGTGTCACACCCTTTGGAATGAATTCGGTGACACAATACCGTGGGGGGGGGGGGGCATGGGAGAATGTCAGAGTGTTGAGAGGGTGGATAGAGGACATAGAGAGGACAAGGGACAGAATAGAGTCAGAGCAACTGAGATAACGACATATAGGACATATATAAGGACATCTACAAGATAGCCGATAGGGTAAAGACAGGACATAAGTCATGACGCAGGATGGTCATAAGACAGGACATATACAGGCCAGTAGATGAAGTGGAGACAGGACTTAGGAGGGGACACCATCGTGTCTTAGACAGGGCAACGGTAGGACCAGTCCAGGGTGATAGAAGGGGACGTCAGTTCACGGGACACTGCCCTGAACGGACTAGACGTCAGTATACTGAATAACCTATCCTAGCACGGACGGACTGCAGTACGACAAGACTGTTAGGACAGCACGGGGCTTCACGGATGGCACGGGGTCCAGTACGACAAGCCCAGCCGACAAGTTTGAAAACGCCAGACGGGACTCAGGACATTTTCAGAGGAGGACGCTTACGTTTTGGAGAGCAAATGCTTAGTTTTTCGAGAGTGCTGGTTTGAGGATAGCGAGTATAGGATTTTCAGATTGATTGTATGTTATCAGAGTATGAAAGGCGGCAGTTGTATATTTATGTGAAGTCACCGCCTGTGTATACCTTGTAATTATATCAGGTTCGCCTGAAATAAATAATAGAAGTACAATATGCACAACTGATGTTTCTTTGAGTGCGTATGAAGGAGCGGGAGTGCCTGTATGCGAAATGAGACGTTGACAAAGGGGAAGACAGAGAAGTCAATACCTGGATGGTTTGGCCACGTCGAGACAGGAACACAGAGCTGATCCATGACTCTGATGATCGAGTGAGATGGCAGAACATGACCGCCCACGCTTATCGGCATGGCACATGATGTATCGTTTTGCTGTGCCGAAATCTGGTCGCTGTATTATACATTTGTGTTGTCGCATACATTTGTTGTTGCATCATAGATTCTTGTCTTACTGCAGATTTTTGGTTTGCTGTAGAGACTTGTGTTTTCTTCCGTATGGTTTCCTGTTGTATTAGAAGTATACGATTGGGCCTTTCACTCTTTGTCACTGTTGGTATTGAAATGTTTGTGGAGTATAACAAAGATAATTCTATATTGTTTCTAGTTTGCTAACTGAGTTAAAAAAAAAAAAAAAATTAATTTGTACACTCATTGTTGTTTATTGCAGTCAAGTTGTTTAATTTATTAACTGGGTTGGGAGACGCCCATCCTCAATCTCTGTTTCAGAATCCTGTATTATCGTCTTTCTTTTTACTTTCCCTGATCTTGTGAGTTCGAGGGAACAGTGCTCGATTTCTGCTCTTTATCCCTATTTCTTCTCTTTTTCTCTCTCATATTCTATTTCTGCTGTTTATTTCTATGTCTTCTCTTCTTCTCTCTCCTCTTATATTTCTGCTCTTTATTTCTATTTCTTATCCTCTTCTTCTCTCTGGCCCGAGCGCATTGAGCGTTACGCTCTCTGTGCCTCACATCATCGTTTCCCCCTCCCCTCGTGGCTTCATTTAGACAAAGCTCATTATGATTTCCAGCTGCCATGGAATTTTTAACGTGCGGAATTTGTTGGAGCAAGCCGGGAGGGGGGGGGGGGGGTCGGGGGTCTTGTTATTTTTGAATCTAGAAGGTATGTAATGTTTTTCTCTGCAGATAAGCCCGAGCATCCGCTTTTCTGGACTTACGGTTCGAGCGGGGAATGTCATTACAGATACACATCTATGAGAGCCTATGATGAATTACAGCCGCCGTTGCTGAGGTATCATGTGTACTTATTTTTTCATGTATGTTATATTTTATGTCTATATTGAACATACTCTTAGTTATTAAAATGTTGTTTGTTTGTGAAAGGCCTCAATTGGTCTGAGGTAGAAGTAAGCAGGAATAGAGTATTAAATGTTATTTTCAATTATTATTAATTATTATAATGATGAGATAATGAAATAGGTATTCATAATAATAATGATCAGACATACATTGCATTTCAGTTGATGATGTCTTTACTTGAAGTGAAGCTGTGCTACTAACATTCACCATCAAGAATTGTGTCTTAAAAGAACAACACATATTTAACTGAACTTTAAAAATTATTTTAAGCATAAACAGTATCTACAATGGAATATTCAAATATGAAGATGTATGGTCCACTCATGCTGATGAACGATTAATCATTAATTATCTCAGTCCTGATGCATTATTCAGGTTAAACAGCCGGATCTTTTGACTGAATCCGTTGGCGTGCATCGTACACAATCTGTATTGCTAAAGCTCAACAGTCTTCTAAATAGTCAACTGTCAAACTTTCATTTACTACCAATATAGTACCTTGCGGTGTATGGCAGGAAGTATTGAGCCTGAGGAAATAAGGCCGCCTGGCTAGCACAGTCGCCGCGAACTGTGCAGGTTAGTTTTCTTAACAATACAGTCAAATCTTGGTTTTCATCCAAAGGGACCCACGTGTTCTTCTGCTCAGCATGGCGTTGTTTTTCGTTGTGTGAGCATCACTTGCTGATAATAAAATGCGAGAGCGGCATTAAGATTGCTGAAATCGGCCGCACGTACGGGAAGTCGTCATCAACGATTAGTTTCATTGTGGCGAAAAAGGAAGCAATAAAAGAGACTAATGTAGCGAAAGACATGAATGCGCTAACGAAACAGAGATTGCAAACAATTGAAGATATCGAACAATTATTATTAATTTGGATAGATCAAACACATATGTGAAAAGGTCAGTCTGTTGTATGCCGATCTCATTAAGAAAGTGTCTGGGAAGAATGCTAGTGCACTTAGTGATGTAAAGGCCAGCAGATTATCCTTTGCAAAATTCAAGAGTTGCACTGACATACATTGTGTTACTAGGCACGGCGAAGGTGCGAGCTTGGACAAATCTGGGACCATAAATAGTATTAAACACTATATTTATTCTCTGTAAGATGTGTTTTTGTATGCATTTTGGAGTGTCCAGAATGAATTAACTGGATTTCCATTGATTCATATGGAAATAATTGCCTCGGTATTCGTCGGTTTCGGGTTTCGCCTATTGTTTTCGGATGGATTATCGACAAAAACCGAGATGTGACTGTAAATGTGGCAAAATTCTAGTATTATATGAGATGGAACAAGAATGATGTGCTAAATATTGTAAACAATATTGACCTTAGATAAGGAACGAAATTAAATATTTGCTGTGTAATCTAGTTTCGAGATTTCATATATTATCAGTGAGCACTTAATACATTGTGATATTTTGTATTTTCTAGAATACGTTTTGCTAAGTGTCCCACTTCTTAATTAACTGTTGATATTACTATTGTTCTCATGTTCTCCTGACAAACTTTTAAATTATACTGATCAGCATCACCGGCCATCTTCTAATACCTTACATAGAAAGTGAGATATTCTAGAATCTTTTTCCAGCATTTCGGTTGACTGTACACTCATTATCTGGATTTAAATCATACTCCTGCTAAACCTTTTGAGAGTAACAAATTATCTGTAGTTAGTAGTCACACAAAAATCAATATTGATATCCAAATACATTAATTATGGATAACTAAATTAGTAGTTCTGACATATCTTTCCATAGATAGTCATGCTATTTGCATGAAAACCTGTAACAGGTGGCACCAGGACATATCAGTTGAAGGGAATGCAGAATGTGTGTACCATACGGCAAGCTAAAGAAGAATAGTTAACCAACAGAGAATTGGTGTCGTCAGTCGCTACAAGTTGAAGGACATGCTGAAGAGAAGGTCTGAGCACATATGTACTAATAGTTCTATGCACAATGAAAATTATTTGTTGACTAACTAACTGACTGACTAACGTACTAATTAAACAATTGAAATGTATGCCGAAAGCAGTTTTCAGTTGTGAGACCGTTATGCAATAGCACCATGACATTTTGTAGCTCGAATGCACGGATGAATAGGTGACCAATCTTTTTCTCACGTTCGGAGACGATGAGCCCAGGAATAAAACCCTCGTCGACTGTGATCGTGATATTATCAGATAGCTATCAACATCGTCAGCGCAACTGTTAGCTAACTAATAAACTAACTAACTAACTAACTAACTAACTAACTAACTAACTAACTAACTAACTAACTAACTAACTAACTAACTAACTAACTAACTAACTAACTAACTAACTAACTAACTAACTAACTAACTAACTGACTGACTGACTAACTAACTAACTAACTAACTAACTAACTAACTAAATAACTAACCTACCAACTAACTAACTAACTAACTAACTAACTAACTAACTAACTAACTAACTAACTAACTAACTAACTATCTAACTATCTATCTAACTAACTAACTAACTAACTAACTAACTAACTAACTAACTAATTAGCTAAATAACTAATTAGCCAACTAACTAACTAACCAACTAACTAACTAACTAACTAACTAACTAACTAACTAACTAACTAACGAACTACCTAACTAACTAACTAACTAACTAACTAACTAACTAACTAACTAGAGAACTAACTAACTAACTAACTAACTAACTAACTAGCCATCTAACTAACTAACTAACTAACTAGCAAACTAACTAATTAGCCAAATAACTAACTAACTAACTAACTAATTAACTAACTAACTAACTAACTAAGTAGCCAACTAACTAACTAACTAACTAACTAACTAGCCAACTAACTAATTAGCCAATTAACTAACCATCTAATTAACTAACTACCTAACTAATTTACTAACTAACTAACTAACTAACTAATTAACTAATTAACTAACTAACTAACTAACTAACTAACTAACTAACTAACTAAGTAGCCATCTAACTAACTAACTAACTAACTAACTAAGTAGCCAACTAACTAACTAACTAACTAACTAACTAACTAACAAACTAAATAACTAATTAACTAATTAATGAACGAACTAGCCAACTAACTAATTAGCCAATTAACTAACCATCTAATTAACTAACTAACTACCTAACTAATTTACTAACTAACTAACTAACTAACTAACTAGCTAATTAACTAACTAACTAACTAACTAACTAACTAACTAACTAACTAACTAACTAACTAATTAACTAACTATCTAACTTACTAACTAACTAGCTAACTAACTAAGTAACTAAATAACTAACTAACTAGCCAACTAACTAATTAGCCAACTAACTAACCACCTAACTAATTAACTAACTAACTAACTAACTAACTAACTAACTAACTAACTAACTGACTGACTGACTGACTGACTGACTAACCAACTAACTAACTAACTAACTAACTAAATAACTGACTAGCCAACACACCAACGAACCAACCAACTAACCACCAACCAACCACCCAACTAACTAACTAACTAACTAACTAATTAACTAACTAACTAACTAACTAACTAGCTGGCTAGCTAACTAACTAACTAACTAACTAACTAACTAACCACCTACCCAACTATAACTAACTAACCTACCAACTAGCCGAACTAACTAACTAACTAACTAACTAACTAACTAACCAACCAACTAACTAACTAACTAACTAACTAACTAACTAACTAACTAACTAACTGACTGACTGACTGACTAACTGACTAACTAACTAACTAACTAACTAACTAAATAACTAACTAATTAACTAACTAACTAACTAACTAAATAACTAACTAACTAACTAACTAACCAACCAACCAACCAATTAACCAACCAACCAACCAACTAACTAACTAACTAACTAAATAACTAATTAACTAATTAACTAACTAACTAACTAACTACCAACCAACCAAACAATCATCCAACTATCTAACTAGCCAACCAACCAACCAACCAACAAACCAACAATCCAACCAACCAACCAACCACCCAACCAACTAACTTACTAACTAACTAACTAACTAACTAACTAACTAACTAATTAACTAACTAACTAACTAACTAACTAACTAACTAATCAACTAACCAACCAACCAACACACCAACCAACAAACCAACTAACCACCAACCAACCAACCAACCACCCAACCAACCAACCAACTAACTAACTGATTGACTAACTGACTAACTAACTTAATAACTAACTAACTAAATAACTAATTAACTAACTAACTAACTAACTAACTAACTAAATAACTAACTAATTACTAACTAAATATGTAACTAACTAACTAACTAACTAACCAACCAACCAATTAACCAACCAACCAACCAACTAACTAACTAACTAACTAAATAACTAACTAACTAATTAACTAACTAACTAACTACCAACCAACCAAACAACCATCCAACTAACTAACTAGCCAACCAATCAACCAACCAACCAACAAACCAACAAACCAACCAATTACCCAACCAACTAACTTACTAACTAACTAATTAACTAACTAACTATCTAACTAATTAACTAACTAACTAACTAACTAACTAACTAACTAACTAACTAACTAACTAACTAACTAACTAACCAACTAATCAACTAACCAACCAACCAACACATCAACCAACCAACCAACCAACCACCCAACTAACTTACTAACTAACTAACTAACTAACTAACTAACTAACTAATTAACTAACTACCTAACTAACTAACTAACTAACCTACCAACTAGCCAACTAACTAACTAACTAATTAACTAACTAACTAATAAAATAACTAACAAAATAACTAACTTAATAACTCATTGACTAACTGACTGAATGACTGACTGACTGACTGACTAAGTGACTGACTGACTGACTGACTGACTAACTAACTAACTAACTAACTTACTAACGTACTTACTTATTAACTAACTAAATAACTAACTAACTATCTAGCTAACTAACTAACTAACCAACCAACCAACCAACTAACTAACTAACTAACTATCTAACTAACTAACTAACTAACTAAATAACTAACTAACTAACTAACTAACTGACTAACTAACTAACTAACTAACTAACTGACTGACTGACTAATTAACTAACTAACTAACTAACCTAACTAACTAACTAACTAACTAACTAACTAACTAACTAACTAACTGACTGACTGACTAACTAACTAACTAACTAACTAACTAACTAACTAAATAACTAACCTACCAACTAACTAACTAACTAACTAACTAACTCACTAACTAACTATCTAACTAACTAACTAACTAACTAACTAACTAACTAACTAACTAACTAACTAACTAATTAGCCAACTAAATAACTAACTAACTAACTAACTAACTAACTAACTAACTAAATAACGAACTACCTAACTAACTAACTAACTAACTAACTAACTAACTAGCCAACTAACTAACTAACTAACTAACTAACTAACTAACTAGCCATCTAACTAACTAACTAACTAACTAACTAGCCAACTAACTAATCAGCCAAATAACTAACTAACTAACTAACTAATTAACTAACTAACTAACTAACTAAGTAGCCAACTAACTAACTAACTAACTAACTAACTAACTAACTAGCCAACTAACTAATTAGCCAATTAACTAACCATCTAATTAACTAACTACCTAACTAATTTACTAACTAACTAACTAACTAACTAATTAACTAATTAACTAACTAACTAACTAACTAACTAACTAACTAACTAACTAACTAAGTAGCCATCTAACTAACTAACTAACTAACTAACTAACTAACTAACTAACTAACTAACTAACTAACTAACAAACTAAATAACTAATTAACTAATTAATGAACGAACTAGCCAACTAACTAATTAGCCAATTAACTAACCATCTAATTAACTAACTAACTACCTAACTAATTTACTAACTAACTAACTAACTAACTAACTAGCTAATTAACTAACTAACTAACTAACTAACTAACTAACTAACTAACTAACTAACTAATTAACTAACTATCTAACTTACTAACTAACTAGCTAACTAACTAAGTAACTAAATAACTAACTAACTAGCCAACTAACTAACCACCTAACTAATTAACTAACTAACTAACTAACTAACTAACTGACTGACTGACTGACTGACTGACTGACTAACTAACTAACTAACTAACTAACTAAATAACTGACTAGCCAACTAACTAATTAGCCAAATAACTAACTAACTAACTAACTAATTAACTAACTAACTAACTAACTAACTAACTAACAATCTAACCAACTAACCAACTAATTAACAAACCAACCAACACACCAACGAACCAACCAACTAACCACCAACCAACCACCCAACTAACTAACTAATTAACTAACTAACTAATTAACTAACTAACTAACTAACTAACTAGCTGGCTAGCTAGCTAACTAACTAACTAACTAACTAACCAACTACCCAACTATAACTAACTAACCTACCAACTAGCCGAACTAACTAACTAACTAACTAACTAACTAACTAACCAACCAACCAACTAACTAACTAACTAACTAACTAACTAACTAACTGACTGACTAACTGACTAACTAACTAACTAACTAACTAACTAAATAACTAACTTATTAACTAACTAACTAACTAACTAACTAAATAACTAACTAACTAACTAACTAACAAACTAACTAACCAACCAACCAACCAACCAATTAACCAACCATCCAACCAACTAACTAACTAACTAACTAAATAACTAATTAACTAATCAACTAACTAACTAACTAACTTCCAACCAACCAAACAATCATCCAACTATCTAACTAGCCAACCAACCAACCAACCAACAAACCAACAATCCAACCAACCAACCAACCACCCAACCAACTAACTTACTAACTAACTAACTAACTAACTAACTTACTAACTAATTAACTAACTAACTAACTAACTAACTAACCAACTAATCAACTAACCAACCAACCAACACACCAACCAACAAACCAACTAACCACCAACCAACCAACCACCCAACCAACCAACTAACTAACTAACTAACTAACTAACTAACTAACTAACTAACTAACTAACTAACTAACTAACTGATTGACTAACTGACTAACTAACTTAATAACTAACTAACTAAATAACTAATTAACTAACTAACTAACTAACTAACTAACTAAATAACTAACTAATTACTAACTAAATAACTACCTAACTAACTAACAAACCAACCAACCAACCAATTAACCAACCAACCAACCAAATAACTAATTAATTAACTAAATAACTAACTAACTAATTAACTAACTAACTAACTACCAACCAACCAAACAACCATCCAACTAACTAACTAGCCAACCAATCAACCAACCATCCAACAAACCAACAAACCAACCAATTACCCAACCAACTAACTTACTAACTAACTAACTAACTTACTAACTAACTAGCTAACTAATTAACTAACTAACTAACTAACTAATTAACTAACTATCTAACTAACTAACTAACTAACTAACCAACTAATCAACTAACCAACCAACCAACACACCAACCAACCAACCAACCAACCAACCAACCACCCAACTAACTAACTAACTAACTAACTAACTAACTAACTAATTAACTAACTAACTAACTAACTAACTAACTAACCTACCAACTAGCCAACTAACTAACTAACTAATTAACTAACTACCTAATAAAATAACTAACAAAATAACTAACTTAATAACTCATTGACTAACTGACTGAATGACTGACTGACTGACTGACTAAGTGACTGACTGACTGACTGACTGACTGACTAACTGACTGACTGACTAAATGACTGACTGACTGACTAACTAACTAACTAACTAACTTACTAACTTACTTACTTATTAACTAACTAAATAACTAACTAACTATCTAGCTAACTAACTAACTAACCAACCAACCAACCAACTAACTACCTAACTAACTAACTAACTAACTAACTAACTAACTAAATAACTAACTAACTAACTAACTGACTAACTAACTAACTAACTAACTGACTGACTGACTAATTAACTAACTAACTAACTAAACTAACTAACTAACTAACTAACTAACTAACTAACTAGCTAACTTACTTACTAACTAACCAACCAACTAACTAACTAACTAACTAACTGACTAACTAACTAACTAACTAACTAACTAACTGACTAACTAACTAACTAACTAACTATCTAACTAACTAACTATTTAACTAACTAACTAACTAACTAACTAACTAAACTAACTAACTAACTATCTAACTAACTAACCAACTAACTAACTAACCAATTAGCCAACATCGAACTAACCAACTAATTAACTAATTAACTAATTAAATAAATAATAACTAATTAACTAATCAACTAACTAAATAAATAACTAGCCAATAGCCAACCGACTACTTCCAGTTAACTAACTAGCTAGCCAGTCAGTCAACCAGCCAACCAACAAATTAACTAACTAACCAACTGACTGAATGACTGACTGCCTGACTGACCGACTGACTGACTGACTGACTCTCTGACTAACTGACTAACTGACCACTAATTAGCTAACCCACACCACAGACATACAAAAAATATTGCATGGCATGACGTTACTTTACATGGCTTTGTGACGGACATAGCTTCAGAAAATGAGTATCAGAAAATTTGCTGGGAGTTAACATTTGCTGGCATAGTACAGAGCACATCATGCATCGATTTCCGTTTGCTTGAAAATATTGGTTTAGTGTTATCTCTTCAATATGTCACAATCTTATTGAAACAGATCTTTTACATTTGTTCAGTTCATACGTCCACTTCACACTAAACAGAAATAATGGTAAGTTGTGACTGTCTTAAGTCTTCCAAGATCTAACCGATCAGAAAACATGAAGTATAATGAGCTACTCTGAAGAAAAAACTACAGCTATAATTAACATTTACAAAACAGTTTACAGTTAAGAGATTGAAGTAATGTATGACTCACTTACTATTATAATGTTTATGCGGAATGATTTCCTCCACATCAAATTTTTTCTCTCCCAAGTCTTCACGCCTCGTATCGTGATCACCAACAATCATGGTAAACCAATACTTGTGGGATCCACTAATTAAAAGATGTAAAATACACCTAATCATATCAGTATTTGAGTAGCATCATACATTCTTATATTGGAGACTTAACGTGGAGGTCTGAGGGTAAAAGAGCAATGGAGGAATCAACACAAGCGAGAAGCAGAATCGATCACCTTTACTGGAAGGCCCCGCTATACGTCGCTTCGGTTCAAGTCAGTTCGCTATAACGTCGTTGCCACAATGTGACATAACTTCACTTTACGTCGCTACGTTTCGCCATAACGTCGTCACCTGTCTTGCTATGCTGCGTTAAAGTCACCATTTTACATTTTGTACAGTGCGTTTTTCCAGGATTGCATCATCACCAATAATTATGAGTTCAAAGCGCACAGTAAGTGCTGACAGTGTGTCTGGTTCTAAGAGAACCAGGAAAAGTGTTACTCTTGAGGTGAAGTTAGATGTGTTCCGTCGTTCTGAGGTTGGTTATCGGGCTGTTGATATCAGTAAAGTACAAGGTTTACCTCCAACCACGGTAAGGACAAAATCAAAGAAGGTGCTAAAAACTTAACCTCTTTGAGTGCTTCCAAGAACACTCGTACCTGAAGTACTTTTATGGAGAACATGGAAGCACTATTTGTCGGCTGGATTCAAGACCAGAACCAACGGAATATGCCTGTGAGCAAGATGGTTATCCAAGATAAAGCACAGTCTCTCTGTGAAGATGCAGCTTAGAAATCGGGTGAAAGGGGTACAAGTAGTGCTAGTGATAGTTTTGGAGTGAGTCGTGGTTTTATTGCCTCTACGCCCAAATAACTCAACCACTCGCTCTCCAACCATCAAAATAACATTACGCATTACACTGTATTTCATTTAAGTCTATGGGAAATAGTGTTTCGGTATACGTCGTTTCACTTAAAGTCGCATTTTCCAAGAACGTAATCCCGTCTTTAACCGGGTCCTTTCTGTAATAGAGTACGATCACAAGTGACAATATGGACGTTGCGGTTAAAGTCTACGTCAGCATACAAACAGCAAACATACATTGATTCAATCTATATGAAAAAACTTAACATATATATATATATATATATATATATATATATATATATATATATATATATATATATATATATAAGTTATTTATCCTATTCTGTGTTATAGACTTGGTACATGAGTAGCTAAACGCAAGGTGCCTAGGTGATTGCTTGCTTGCTTGCATTCGCTGGCTGTGAATTCCAGCGTGAAATCCTGCATGTCGGATGAAGACATCGTGTTGTCCAACATAAGTATGATGTCATACCGGACTGAGGTTTGAGTGAGTATCCGTTGTCTGGCTTACTGGTGTGCAGACTGGTGGTTCCTCGTCGTGCAGGCAAATACTCTCCGACTTCGGAAGAATCAGCGTTAATACTACGTTAGCCAGGACCCCGAAGGGACCTGTTGCCCAGGACGCACAACTAGGACGTGTTAGTAGGTCTTGGCCAGTATAGAACCTGGCCCTGGTGCCTTGGAAACATCTCTGCGTCCCTGCCTAGGTGATGGAAATGAGGGCAAACGAGGAAGGAAGGGGAAACTTTAAGACGGCTAATATCTTTTGGACAGGACAAGTAACTGTCTTCGCTGATGTGTACCGTAATGTATACAAGCACATGAACCTGCGGAATGCATTCTACATCGTTGCACTAAATTAAGAAGAAAATAAGGCATAGATGTGAAAAATTAAAGATGCTTGCAGGATCGTCAGACACGATCCAGTTCATTATAGAAATAAAATAGCAGAGATAGGCTTAACATAAGTGAACGTAAGAATACGAAGACAAATGAAAAATGAAAACTCTAAAATTGGATAATTATTCACGAGTAATGTACAAGCAGACCTCCCTTGCGCAGGGGTTAAGGACGATATTCGTAATCACGTATTTTCTCGTATGAAACACAGCTGCTCGAGATTCAGCAGCGGATCGCGTCACGTTGGTTACTTACGGAGGTATGTGAGCCGGTCGTTCAGAAAGCATTGGCAAACTACTGAACGTAAAACTTTCCAAGACATCAACAGCAACTGAAAAATGCTGGTGTTAACTGCAATGTCCTGTAAAGGATATGCGAAAAAATTTACAAGCATACTAGTGGGGACAAATGGGGGAGAGGGGGTGGGGGAAACATTTATATATAATTTAAGTATACTAAGAACAGATCAATCCACATTTTTAATAGAATTATAGGACAACTTTATAATTCTTAGTTTTTATACGAGCAGAAGAAGATCCCCTTCCGGCTTGCTAGGCCAGTCGCAGGTTTAGGTAAAAAATCTGACCAAAGGGAGTCCATCCCCTCTGTCGTGCCATAGTCCCGTTAGCCCATGACCTCGTGGTCATGGTTTCCCAGTCTACACCGCGTGGAGGTGGGGCTGACTTGTGTATTCAGCGGGTCATCGGCAGGCTACTAATTTTCACTTTTCACCCCTCCTGGGAGAGGCTAGCCGATCCTAACCCTGCTGGCTGCAGGGCCAAGCGCAGTCCACACCTAGTAGGCCTTGTACAACTTACAACAGTTGTACAAATATATGCACCATGTATTACAATATACCATGACCTTGAGGATGTCATGGCATAGTCAAGTCATAACCCAGGGTAGATATTAGGGGTTATGACCGTGTTCAGCAAGTGAACACAGGAACGTGAAAAGTGAACTTTGCACACAACGTGAAAAACGTTGGGGTATCACTTGCAAAGTGACTGGAAGTAGATGGTTTCGTTCAGTGCGGACCATGCCAAGTCTAGAGTAATGGCTGCCAGGTGTCGCAGAACAAAGAATGCAAGAATCGGGAAATAAGAAAATACAACATATATAGTGAAAGCACCAGACTTGACTTGGTGATAGAAAAAACGTCACAGAATAAACAGACGCGGAACAGCGATGAAGGAACGAAGGCACACTATTATGATCAGGACAAGATCTGGTGAAGTGAATGGAGGAGTCTGAAAGATAGAGATGGGAAGAGATCAAGGAAGGACACAAGAAGTTCAGCAAGATATGATCTTGGAGAAGCGAGCTGAAGAAACGATTCAACATCCGATGGGCGACAACAAAGTTGAAGAGTCACTGAAAGGTCACACAATAGACAATACCCTAAGTTACTGGCGTGAGTAATTAGTTAGCAATATTTCTTGTGAACTGTAAACATTATGGATATATGTAATAGGACAGGCGACATGTTTGACTTTAATGGTAGTTATTAAGTAGGGTGGCATGAGCAGTTATGATGGAATGCGTGATGTTTGCATCGTGTTGATGGCCTGCATGTCATAAAATCATGGGATATTGCCCGAAATAAAATATGGACTCAAAATTGAGGCATTCTGTCAGCGTTCTATGTGACCAATCTTATAGTTCTGTTGTTTGATTCACATTGAGTTATTTGGATAATTAAACCTAGATGAACAGAGCTAAACTTGCCAATGGAGAACAATAAAGATATAGAGGAATAGTGTAGTTACTCCGTGGCAATGGCCAATACTTCGCCACTCTTTTAAAGAATTAGGTTGTGTTTAGAAAACTTTATGTAGAAGTATTGTCGAATATCTGAGTTGTAAATTGGTGATGTCAAGGGGACTAGTGGGCTCGAGGTATGGTGTCCGCCTCGAGTGCTGGAGGTCCCGGGTTCAGGTGCTGGTGAGGACCGGGATCTATTTAAAAAATCCACTTGGACGTCCAGTAATAAAATTGCCCCTGGTCTCTGGGTAGTAAGATCGGACGCCCGTGTGTATTGTTGCACAAGTAAAAAATCCCTTGGCAGTTGGAAATCGAAAAAGAGTAGCCTAACTGCGCTGCCCGGGCAACATTTCGAGTTAAACATCTATCCAAAGTATTTCAGGATCCTCGCCGATGCAACGGAGTTCGTGCATTGAGCTAAGTTTCTCCAGACTCAGGTTTGAGTTAGGAGGAAAACGGAGCACTTATGGGTTAAACTGTGTGCCGTGATGTTGATCCAACGACTAAACTAAATTAAACTAAATTGGTGATGTCAACCCTAGTCTGTGTGGAATAATATACACCTAAAACTGGTGTTTGAGTCGACTACTGTTCGAGTTCACTATTATTCAGTTATGTCGAGTGGCGTTCGCAGTAAGTCCAGTAATGTGTGGAGGTTTAAAGAATCACTATCAGCTAACTTATATGTAGAGAATACGACCTTGGAAAGAGAAGTAGTCATATACCTTGTTGGACACGAGCAGCAAGAAAGAAGAAGTGTTTACATAAGCCGTCAGTAAATCGTACATCCCATAGCCCAGTCGCATCATGGCACAAACAATAATGAGCAAGAATGAGAGGAATTCTAGGAAGACATTCATGACGTGCTAAATATTCAAATCAATTCAACTTTATTTTAAAAGATTCACAAATTAGGCACGCAGGCCCGTCTTACATTCGGTCCTTCCAATCTTCCATCTTTCGTTCATCAATAGTGCATTATACATTTACAAAGGAAGAAAAAAAACAATGTATAATGAATGTTGTAAACATAAACAATGCAAATCACCATGCTATAAGGCACATCTCCCACTCACCCACACCTCACCCCACCCACATACACTCCCCCACCCATACACATACACCAAGGGACACATACATACCCCACCAACCGGTCCACCCCTCCCACACGCATCCCCCACCCAAACACACACTGCCCCCAACCGTTTTCCCAACCCACACACACTCACCCACCCAGACAAACATCTTCCATCAACCCACATATCCCACGCCCACCCACATACACATCCTAACCCACACACCCATCCCCCACCCACACATCCACTACCCACCCCCCTCAATCAACCATATCCCAACCACACATTCCTCGACCACACATTCCCCCTACACACGCCCCCACCAACACACACATCCCACATCCACACATCTCCCTATCCACCTATACATCCCCAATACAATCACACACACCCCACCACCCACACATACATCCCCCATCCACCTACGCCCTAATCCACATCCCCACCACACACATATCCCCCACCCACACACCACACACATCCCCCATCCACACAATATTCCCCAACCATACATCACACACACACACATATCCCCACCCACACACACACATCCCACACACAAACACAACCGCATATCCCCCACCTAAACACCACAAACATATCCCCACCAACATACCACACAATATCCCCCAACCACACACCACACAAAAATCCCCCCCCCCCCACACACACCACACATATATCCTCCACCCACACACACAGATATCCTCACCCACCCATTATGTAATACACCCACCCACACACCCCACAAATCCCTCACCCACATACACATCACGACCCACATACCACACACATATTCCCGACCAACACACCACACAATCTCCCCACCCACACACATTCCCCACCCATCTACCAACCCACAGACACTCACTCACCCAAATATCCTCCATCACCAACCCACACATCACAACTACCTATCCCAACCACCCATCATCTAACCACACATCACTCGATCACACATACCCCCTCCCACACACACACACACACTTCCCTCACCCACTCACACATGCTGCTCCGACACAAACACATCCCTCACTCACCTACACACCCCTCAGCCACTCACACACCCTACACACATACCCTATCCACACACACACACATCTCCCCACACACCTACACATCGGCACAGCCAGACGCGAGAGGTACATCGGGAAAACCAAGCGCCTCGTCAACCAACACAGAACTGGCACTAATAGCCACCGGAAGCTGATGCATATCCTGGGGGGGGGAGGATCTGAGCACCTATAGACATGTCCCGAGTGCAATGAAGATACCCCAACTGATAACTGATAACTGATAACCTACATATCACCCACCCAAAAACCCCACCACCCACACATACTTCCTCCAAACACCCACACATCCCCTGTCTGCTATGTTGTTTCACTCTAATATTATGCTCGTCGTCTAGTATAACAACATTGCAGCTCAACAGGAGCCAGAAAAAATATTAACGAAATGAGTTCATCAAAGCTGGCGTTCCTCGTTAAATATATCTTTATTGGTGGCAATCCTCCGTACAATATAACAACGTCACCGTTCCTATATTAATGGGAGAGCCGGTGAAAGATAATTAATAATCAGTTGTAAATATTTAATGTTAACTGTAGAGTCCGATTTCATCCTTCTAATTTCATCAATGACGAGTAAATTTCATACAGTCTGCAAACTACATTACGCCCATGATTCTAACAGTGTTACTTACGCTATGTGTATGTTGACGCCATGACCTCTATTTGACAAACGACCGGCATGTTCTGATGCAGTATACTTTCATCACTTTCGCTGTGTTAAATCTTCATATTCCGTTCGTTCTCCGTAATGCAGACTATGCCCCTTTTTCTTTAGCTTCCTAGAGTACTAGATGGCATGTTCGCTATGTCTTTCTGCTGGATATTTGCGTTCATATTTCAGTGTTGGTATTTATCCGACCAGCTCCATGATCATCCCAAAACCTAACTAACTTTAGTGAAGTAGTACGCAGTGACGTCATCTAGCAACTTGCGTATTATGCCGCTTCTTGGTTAACTCTTCTTGTTCTGTTTGCCGCCATTTCCGTATATTATTCTAAATCACTGTCCCTTGCCTTGCGACCTCTATATAACAAACACATTTTATAAACACGACTTACAAATATACACCTGACATAAATGGAACGATCTAGATACTAAAAGCCAAATTGACTTCATATTCACAAGAAATAACAGAAAAAGAAATATATTAGTTACAAGGGCAGTGCCCAACTTAAGTATAAACACAGACCACAAATTAGTCGTTTCCACAATAAGAACCACCAGTAGAAGAAAGCAAAGACCAGGAAAATATATGCCATGCGAATCAGTAAACTTAAAAATCCTCAAATACGAGGCATAGTGGGAAAATTATGAGAAAGAGCTAACTGAAATATTTGTACATTACCGACAGAAAGAAAGACAGTGAAAGAAGAATAGGAGACGTTTACATCAAGCATTTTAAATACTGAAAAAACAACACGTGGAACCACGAAAAAACGCAAAACACGGATGAATAATATAGCAAGTTGGTGGAACGTAGAAGTAAAGAAATCTGTAAAAGACAAAAAGGAAAAATATAAAATGTGATCGAAGAGCAAACAGGAATGCGATCACATAGAATATAGAATAGCGAGAAGACGTGTGAATAGAATAGTACAGAGTGAGAAACAAAAAGACTGGGAGGAGTATCGAGAAACCCTAAATAAAAACTACAAGGAGGCAACTAGAAACTTCTACAAAAAGATAATTGCAATGAGAACCAGAGGAGAACCCCTTGACCCACCTGAAATAATTAACAGCGAAAATGGAGAACCAATAAGTGAACAAAAACAAATCATAATAAGATGGAAACAGTACGTCGAACAACTTCTCAACATCCCATCAGATGTCAAAGGAATTCAAGAAACCGACACAGATGCCACCGAAGAACTAGAACCAGACATACTGAAAGAATACATTATAGAAACCGTCAGATTAGCCCCATTGAACAAATCACCAGGACAAGATGAAACACCAAATGAACTAATTAAAGCAGCAAGAGAAGTAGGAGCAGCATGGCTACATAGACTATTCAACCATGTTTGGGTAGAATAATAGACAACACGAGACTGGGGAAACGCCATAATTATCCCAGTCTTTAAAAAAATAACAAAGGCAGCACAGATACCATTTTTGCTCTTAGACAACTTATAGAAAATCAATCGAATTCAATGAAACACTCTACTTAGCCATTTACGACCAAGAAAAGGAATTTGTTAGAGTAGATAGAAACAAGCTGTGGGAAATCCTTAAACAATATGGAATGCATACATGTAGAAGCTTATACAACAGCAGTTAATGCATAGTGAGAGCAACTGGTGGACACTCAGAACTCTTCACCATAAGATCCGGAGTACGACAAGGTTGTGTCCTGCCCCCTCTCTTGTTCATAACATACATAGACAACATATTAAAGAAACCAACCCAACCGAGACCACAAGAACACTGCATGACGAGAAAACGGAAGAAGAACCATCTGAAAATCTTACCATTAGAGAACTCCTGTTTGAGGACGATCAAGCATTAATAGCAAAACCAGAAGCTGAATTACAAGACTACGTGAATAGTCTAAAGGAAATGTGTAGGAAACATAACATGAAAATTAACACAAGTAAAACAGAGGTAACTAAAGAAGAAAAAGCAACAACGATTCACCTAAACGAACATGCAACAACTTGCTTACTTGAAACAAGTAAAGAGTTTCAAGTACCTAGAAAGTATAATGTCATCAAATGGCAAATCAGAAGACGAGATTGAAAATAGATAGGTGCCAGACTAGACATGAACTCAATTCCGGAAGTGAAAGAAATTTATCAACCAACACATAATTTGTGCCACCAGTCGCTACACAATGAATGACATATTTAAGGGCACTTGTGGACAAGTAGTTTTATGTGCAACTATGATCATTTGTTGACTAACTGACTGCCTAACTAGCTTAATAATAAACTGATCGAACCAACCAACCAACCTGCTAATTAACTAGCTAACTAATTAATTAGCTAACTAATTATGCCATTAACTAACTAATAAACCAACCAACCAACCAGCCAACCAACCAACCAACCAACCAATCAACTAACTAACTAACTAACTAACTAACTAACTAACTAACTAACTAACCAATCAGTTTAGGTACTATCTGACATTGACAGGCTGACCGCTACACTGCGACGATTCCAAGTGAACGACCGAATTAGGAGAGCAACAGTCCATATTGGTGTTAATGACATAATGGATAATAAAATCATCAGCACCTCACAACTAGCTACATTGGAGGTGCTGTTGCGCAATAGGTTTCCGAAATCATCTTTGTTTATTTCATCCATCATTCCACCATGTTACGGGTTCCAGCGTCGTACTGCCGATGCTGCTAATCTAACGTTATATAAATTCTGTAAAAATAATAGCATTAATTTCATAAATAACACCCCTTACTTTACGTCACCGTCCGGAGCTCCTAAGAAAAAACTATACAGGGATCAAATACATTGTTCCAAGCTAGGAAGTAGCTTCCTAGCGAAGAACATAAAATATCCAGAACGTGCACAACAACCAGCACCAGTTACAGGAGTAAACCGAACTTCACCTCCGGCAACAGCCATCTCACTGTGTTCAGAAAACACTCCTTCTCTTCCCACACCACCCTTGCCTGTACCCCAGGAACACAATGTTGTGAATAGCAACCCAAGCTCCAATCCAAATGTTGCTAAATATGATACTTTGTTTCCTACCTTGCCCGTAAAACAGTCTCCCTCTATGATGTCAAAGGGGACACCGTTAAACAATGGTGCTGTACCGTCGATGCCTGCTTCCAATGTAGGCACTTCCAGTGACACTCATAGCAATCCCTCGCTGGACGGTAATCTACAACCCTATGAGTGGAACCGTCAACTTCAGCAGCTAATGCGATACAATCCTGCAGCCCTGCACCAAGCATTCATGATATCACTCCAGCAAAGACATTTTCCTGCCCCCTCTAACAGCCTTAACTATTTCTAATTAAAGTTTCAAAATCCCTGCAAATTGTATATTACAAGCGACATCTTCCTTTTAGTTTGTAATGTTCGCTAATCACGATCAGTGGCTCAACAAAAATGGTCTATATATAGGCCATCTCAACATCTTTCATCTGCTCAACAAATTACCTGAGCTCTCGGTAATACTGTCCAAACAGTTCCATGTGTTTGGAATCACAGAAAGTCGTCTTAACGACAAAATAACCGACTCCGAAATCTCACTTAAGGGGTTTAAAGTAATTCGGAAAGATGCAAATCAAAAATTAGAGACAGGTATTGCTGTATACATTTCCAATTCTCTCAACTGGTCCCGTAGAAGTGATCTCGAGACAGTAGAGATAGAATGTGTTTGGTTAGAGGTGAAGCCAGCCAGCCAACAACCGTTTCTCATTGGATACCCATATAGGAATCCTTGTGCCGGGTACAGTTGGTATGACTGCTTCACTACAATGATGGATAGAGTGTTTACAGCAGGTAGAGAAGTTATGATACTAGGTGACTTCAACATAGATATTAGTAAATCCAACCACACATGGGACGATATAATTCTTTCTTACAATTTCAAACAACTAATAAACCGTCCCACAAGGGTTACTGACACATCCTCAACTATAATTGATCATATATATGTTACTTGTCCAGATAATATTATTGAATGTTCTGTTCCTGTTTGTACAGTTAGTGACCACTACCCGGTATGTTGTACATGGTCAAGAATTGGGTTCAAACCTCTTAAACATAAACATGTAAGTATCAAATTTAGGAATTTTAAAGCATTCAACCAAGATTTATTTTTGCAAGACTTAAGAAAAGCAGCCCTTGATTACGTTTACCAACTTCCTGACCCGGACGATGCATTAGCTTTCTGGACGAAGACAGTCTACAATGTGTTCGATAAACACGTGCCAATCAAAGAAGTTCGAGTCAAAAATCAATATAAATCCCCATGGGTCACTAGAGAAGTGCTGGAAATCATGAGAGAGCGAGATACAGCACACAAAAATAAAGACTTCATCAATTACCGCAGACTAAGGAATAAAGTTAAATATGAAATTCGTAGGATAAAAAAAGATCATTTAAAAAATTTGATTGTAGATAATTCAAACAGTACAAATATATGGAAGGCTATTAACTTGCTAACCAATAAGAAACGCCCTACAGAATCAGCAATACCAAATTCTATAACATGCGATGAATTCAGTTGGTTCTTTCAATCAGAAATAGAGAATCTAAAGTCTTCAATACCAGACTCATCGTGTAATTTAAGTTAACTGGCATCATTCTGTTAGGAGAGGTGCACCAGAAATATTCCAACTGAGATTCCTTTAATGTCTGTTGCAGACGTTTATAAATATCTCTTGAACCTCAAATCAACAAACTCACACGGCCTAGATGGTATCAGTAATAGAATTCTTCGCTGTGCTGCACCGGTCATTAGCGAGTCCTTAACGTTCATATATAACCAGTGCCTGGCCAAAAACTACTTTCCATCTGCATTTAAAATTACTAAAGTGTTTCCGCTAATTAAAAATGGCTCAATCGATAATAGCGTTTTGGGTAATTATAGACCTATTTCCTTACTATCGTCGCTATCAAAACCACTAGAAAAACACATTCATAAAATAACGTTACACCATTTAATTAACAATGATCTAATAATTAACAGTCAATCTGGGTTTCGACCTAAATATTCTTGCCATAGTGCTCTAACAAAAATTACCGATAACTGGCACTTAAACATCAACAACGGTAGAATTTGTGGAGCGGTGTTTGTAGACTTTAAAAAAGCTTTTGATATGGTAGATCACGATATTTTAATTAGAAAACTAAAGCAAATGAAGACAAGCACCAACATGGTGAACATAATTACCTCATTTCTATCCGACAGGCAACAAGTCGTGTCCTTCAACAACTGTCTATCAAGACCCACACAGCTTAATATTGGTGTGCCTCAGGGCTCAATACTAGGTCCGCTGCTTTTTGCAGTTTATATTAATGATCTTCCTTTATATATCAATACAACTTGTGATCTATTTGCAGACGACTGTACTATATATACTAGTCAAGAAAACCGTAGTGAATTAGAGAATTCTTTACAAAAGGAACTTGATAATCTTACTAGATGGAGCAATGAAAACCGCATACAAATTAACATCGACAAAACCAAATCCATGCTAATAACGACCAGACAAAAACTACAGACACTAGCCATAACTGGATCACCGCTCGAACTCCGCATGGGCACGTTACCTATAGTTAATGTGACTGAACATAAAACACTAGGGCTTTTAATAGACAGCCATTTGAACTGGAGCTCTCATGTTCACGCTTTTACCAAGAAAATAGTACAAAAAGTTTACCAACTTGCTAAAATTCAGCACTTCCTGGACGAAAGCACACGAAAAATATTCTATACATGCTATATCCAATCACATCTCGATTACTGTTCCACAGTTTGGGATGGTTGCCCTAAATCTAATTTAAAACGACTATGTTCTCTACAAAACCGCGCTATTCGTCTGGTTTCTTGCATAAAGCACGTTGAAAGTAATAATTTGTACAGTCATTTAAGACTTCTACCACTACAAAAGCGCTTCCTTTTCAACAAAGCCAAATTAGTGAATAAAATTATATCTCAAAATACCCCAGAGTATCTTCTGCCGCTGATTCAATCTAATGCAATGAACAGCAAGCGCCTAAATTTGTTACATGTCTCAAAGCCTAGATTGGACCTATACAAAACATGTTTCGCCTATTCTGGTGCTCACTTATGGAATGATCTGCCTCCAGATCTGAAAACTCCAATGAGTCCCTACACATTTAACCGAAAACTCTTTCAATACTTAATCCATACCGACTATATGCCACCATAATTCATTTACTGGTATAATTGTTCAGTATAATTGTTCAATATAATTGTTCATTATAATTGTTTAACTATAATTGTTCACTATATATGTGTGTGCGTGTAGGAGCGAGAGAGAGAGAGAGAGAGAGAGAGAGAGAGAGAGAGAGAGAGAGAGAGAGAGAGAAAGAGAGAGAGAGAGAGAGAGAGAGAGAAAGTGGGTGTCAGAGAGAGGGAGAGAGTGAATGCGTGTGTGCGCACGTGCATGCGTATGTGTGGAGAGAGTGATTGAGCGAGAAATGGTGGGGGAATGTGTCAGTGCATGCATTCGTACGTGTATGTGTGAGAGTGAGTGAGGGAGTGTGTGCGTGCGAGCATGCGTTCATGTGCATGCGTTCATGTGTATGTGTGAGAGAGTGTGATTGAGAGAGTGAGTGTGTGTGTGTGTGTGAAGGATTGTGTGTTAGAGAGTGAGACAGTGGGAGAGTTGATGTGTTAGTGTGTGTGTGTGTGAGCGCGCGCATGCGTGTGAGTGTGTGTATATGAAAGAATACAGACAGAGAGAGAGAGAGAGAGAGAGAGAGAGAGAGAGAGAGAGAGAGAGAGAGAGCTGAGCAGATGCATGTCATGTAACACGCATGTTATGTAACACGCGAATCCATATGTTTGTGTATTCTCATCTGTCATATTATCAGTTAAATACCATTTGATTTTATCATGCATAATATAAACTCCTGTTCATTACTGTAGTTTGAGTGAGAGAGTCAGTGAGTGTGAATGAGAGACAGAACGAGTGAGAGTGAATGAGTGAGCGGGAGAGTGAATGAGTGAGCGGGAGAGTGAATGAGTGAGCGCGAGAGTGAATGAGTGAGCGCGAGAGTGAATGAGCGGGAGAGTGAATGCGTGAGAGTGAATGAATGAGCGGAAGAGTGAATGTGTGAGAGTGAATGTGTGTGTGTGTGTGTGTGTGTGTGTGAGAGAGAGAGAGAGAGAGAGAGAGAGAGAGAGAGAGAGAGAGGGAGAGAGAGAGAGAGAGAGAGAGAGAGAGAGAGAGAGAGAGAGCATCACTATTTTTACGTCACATACATTTTATGAACACATTTTTCTCCATGTTTAACATTTGTATGAGACTGCTCATGACAAGTGTCAGTGTATGTGTGTGAGTAAAGTGTGGGAGTTTGTTCATACTAGTTTCAATACTAACGTGAGACATTTTGTATGTGTCTAGATGTGAGGAAGTGTGAGTGTATGTGGAGGATGTGTGTGAGTGTGGGGATATGTGTGGTTGGTGTGGGTGGGGGTATGCGTTTGGATGGGTTGGGGTGTGTGGGTTTTGGTTGGTAGTGGTATTTGTGGGTGTTGGTGGGATGTGTGGATGGATGTGTGGGGGTGAAAGTAGGGGTGTTGGAATGGGTGTGGGAGATGTGTGTATGGGTGGAGGATATGTGTATGGGACGGATGCGGGGGATGTGTGTTTATGTGGGTGGAGATGTGTGGATGGTTTGAGGAAGTATGTGTGGGAGGCGGGGTTGTGTGGGTAGGGGATTGTGTTGGGTGGATTGGGGATGCAAGGGCGGGTGGGGAGAAGTGTATGGTTTGTGGGTTTGAGATATGTGTGCAGTGTGTTGGTGGGGGATGTGTGAATGATGTGTGGGTGGAGGGTATGTTTGTGGTGATATGGGTGGAGGATAGTGTGTGGTGTGGGGGATGTGTGTGATGGGTGCGGGGAATGTGCGTATGGGTGGGGTATATGTGTGGGTGAGTAGGGGATTGTGGTGGTTGGGGGAAGTATTTGGGGGTGTGTGGGTGGGAGATGTGTGTGTGTGTGGATGGGGAATGTGTGTGTGGCTTAGGGATGTGAAGGTGGGTGAGGGAGTTGTATGTGTCGGGGTGGGATGTGTGAGTGGGTGGAGGATGTGTGTGGGTAGGGGTATTGTGATCGAGAGATGTTTGGTTGGGGTGGGTGGGTGGGGGATTTTTGTGGTCTGTGAGTGGGGGTATGTGGGGTGGATGGATAAGGGTGGGTGTGGGTGGGAATATTGTGTGGAATCTGGGTGGGGGATATGTGTGTGGTGTGTAAGTGGGGATGTGTTGGTGATTGATATGTGTGTGTGCGTGGTGCGTTGGTTGGGAATAGTGCGTGGTAGGGGGTCTATGTGATGTGCGGGTGGGGGATTGTGTGGTGGGGGATTAGGTTAAGGCATGTGTGGGTGGGTGGAAGTTGTATGTGTGGGTGGTGGGGTGTGTGTGAGTGGATTGGGGATGTATGGGTGGTTAGGGAGATTTGTGTGTGTGTGGGGGGGGGGGGGCGGGGACATATCAGTTGGTGGGGATGTGTGTGTATGATTTGGGGATGTGTGAGTGGATGTGCGATGTGTGGGTTGGTGGGGGATTGTGTGCATGGGTGGGGAATATGTTGTCGATGGAGATGTGGCTGGGGGATGGGTGGTTTGAGGTGTGGGGGGGGGGGGGAGAGAATGTGTGGGTTAGGATGTGTATGTTGATGGGCGTGGGATGTGTGAGTTGGTGGGGGAATGTTTGTGGGTGGCGAGTATGTTTTGGTTGGGGGATCAGGTGAGGGCAGTGTGTGTGGGTGGGGGATGTGCGGGAGGGGGATGGGTCGGTTGGTGGGGTATGTATGTGTCCCTTGGTGTGCGTGTGTGTGGGTAGGTGGGGGTGTGTATGTGTCCCTTGGTGCGCGTGTGTGTGGGTAGGTGGGGGTCTTGTGTGAGTGGGGTGATGTATGGATATGTGGGAAATGAGCTTCATAACATGGTAATTAGCCTTGTTTATGTTTACAACATTCATTTCACAATGTTTATTTTTCTTCCTATATAAATGTATAATGCTCTTGATGAACGAAAGACGAGTGATTGGAAGGGCCGAATGTAAGACGGGCCTGCGCGCCCAATTTGTAACCCTAATAAAGTTGATTTGATTTTATTTGATTTGATTTATCTAATTATACATCTAACAAACGAACGAATGAATGACCGAACGAACGAACAAAGTGTATTTACACAGTGTTAATTGGGCACGCAGGCCCGTCTAAACCTCTGCCCTTCTATCACTCTCTTGCATACATAATTTCATTAATACACCTTTATAATTATCCAGCTAACTAACAAAAATAGAAACCAACCAACCAACCAGCCAACTAACTAACTAACTAGCTAACTAACTAAGTAACTAACTAACTAACTAACCAATCAGCTTAGGTACTATCTAATTATGCAGCTAACAAACGAACGAACGATTGACCGAATGAACGACCAAAGTGTATTTACACAGTGTTAAGAATTGGGCACGTAGGCGCGTCTAACCCTCTGCACTCTCTTGCATACATAATTTCATTAATACATCTTTTATAATTATCCAGCTAACTAAATAAAAATAAAAAACAACAACGAGCCAACCAACCAACGAACCAACCAACCAGCCAACCAACAAACCAACCAACCAACTAACTAACTGAGTGGCACATTGCAGTCTTGACAGACCGAAGTATGTGAGTTGGAATGTTGCCAATATTCCATCACAATGCCTGGAAAGTGCTTTAGATAAACATGTGGTGCCCAAACAACATGTTCCCCCTCTCGACGTAACCATGTGTATTCCAGAGGAATCGGTAACCAATACGTCTGGCACATGATAGGCTGCAGACGCTGGCGTTAGCAGCGTTAAACCTCCGAGACCCTGCCTCCACGAGCAGGCGGGGAGTGGTGGCCAGACCCTGGAATCCTAGCTACCCGACTTAGACTACCAACCAATCAACCTACTAATTAACTAACTAACTAACTAACTAACTAACTAACTAACTAACTAACTAACTAACTAACTTTCTAACTAACTAACTAATTAACTAACTAACTAACTAACTGTCATATATTCTGAAGGGAGTGGGAAATCACTTTGGTGCATGCCCCATTTCTAATCAAAGAAGTTGGGCCCCCTCCTCTTCTATCTTCCATAACCCCAGAATATGACCCTCGAGTTATCTGCAGGCCTCGTTCTATTAAGTAGTCTAGGAGATATAGATTATGGCCCTGGTGAGAATGGTAATTACTAACTGGGAATCTGCCCCTTCTCCAAGGATTCTTTTAGCTTTGAGCCCACCTTTTTGTTGATCAAATCTGAGGAAAGTCTGGAGAATTTTCTCAGCCTGATTTATATTAAGAAAGCATGGATATTGAGCAGTTGATAGACCTTGAGTATCTCCCAATTTAATTCCTTCATGAGTTAATTTGGTTTTAAACAATTAAACACATAAGAAGTCACAATAGATCTTGACAACATGATGTACAAAGAAGATGGTGAATTTCAGATAGGTTGAACTAATAATCAACATAAGATCAATTCCACGTAATTATTTATTGAAGGGGCCTGTGTCTTCCGGCCTGTCATGTACATTTCTATTGTGGTGTACACAAGATAAATTAGAAACATGCATATAGGACCAATATTACAGACCATCAATAAACAAGCATCAATACATGAGATGTCAACAAGTGTGAAAACATGGTAAGTGTGAAGATGATGAATCAACAATTAAACATCAGTTTCCTGAAATTTGGGTGTGGTGTGTACCAATGAAAAATGTAACCTGGTGACTGGAAGATTTGGTAAGCCAGGGTCCATTGACTGATGGATCCACTTCAGGTATGCCCGTATAGCTCCTCTGAAGGCCTCCCCATACTCTGCTCATGGCCAAGTCATCTTCCATCTCACTTGTGGTTCATCCCTTTCTCTCGGCTTCCCTCTTTCAGGTCTGATTTATGTGGTTAATTTGCTGATGTGTTGGGTGGTTGTTGGTAGCCACCAAGATCACTGTTTAAAATTCACATAAATATATACAATCTTCCCAATACAATATTCTAGAAGTAGGTCGGAAGAAATCTAAATTCCTGAAGTAGGAACTAGTTCCCCTCCCCTCCTTTTTTCTATAATCTAGTGTTGGGTTAATTTGGGGTGGTCAGAGTTTATCTCACTGTGTACGCCTTGTATCAACTGGTTCCTGCTGTATGTAAGTTCTCATTGGACCTGGGGTCAGTGAGACGTGTACAGTAAGATAGTGACAAGAGTGAGAATGTGTCAAGATGCATGTAAATAAATGACATACATTTATAACATTTCTTCCACTCAATGGTGTTTATAGTGTGTATAAATAATTCTCTGTGTTTTCCCAATTAATCAACTTCTTCTTCTTCTTCTTCTGTGTCTAATAACTCTCTCCCATTATCTGTTGTTGTTGTGGTGTTGAGTGTTGGGTTGTGTGGTGTTGAGTGGTTAGTTAGTTAGTTAGTTAGTTAGTCATAGTTCCAACCTCATAGCAACGGGTTGTCCCCATTATGCTCCGTTCCTGTGCCAGTGAATATCGCACAAAACGCTCCCCACTGCCCAATGTGAAAAGTGGAAAAGACAGGAGTCTCGACAAACAACAGCCCGCACAGATACACTGTGCATAATGGCATTAATGCCGCTGCCAGAGTGTTGAGTGGTGTTGAGTAGTATGGTGTTGTGTTTTAAGTTATGTTGAGTAATGAGTTAAGTTCACTTCGTGTGATGGAGTTCCGCGAAGCACAACTTTTCTGATGTAATGCAGTTCATAAGTGCTCTTATCTAATTAAAATTTGACATAAATATAAATATGTATCCTTCAAACCCTATTTATTCAATAGATGAAGCATAAAGAAAAGATTGGATTTCTCTCTCAGCCTTCTAGATTGTAAGTAGACATAGATAAGTCTGTTTTAAAACAAGGCACTTATTCTAGTACACGAACTGTCATTTTAGCAGTAGATAGTGATATCATTTTTAGCAGTGTTTCTGGTGAAATGCACAAGATTGCTTTAGAATCATCACCTCGTACAGTTGTTCAGAATAGAATGTAGTATTATTATGCACTTCTTAAAGTTAATAATTATCTTTAAGAATATCAGAGATTGCAGTTTCATCGAAGAGAGTATTAGAGTGTCAGTTTGCCAGGGAACGGCTCTGCGTCGTCAGAATCTACAGTCGAGCATATTTACATTTCAGAGGTTTTAATTAATAATAATACATTTCAATTGACATTACAAACACTGGATACCATTACTTGAGACTTGATACATCTGGTTATTTCAATCTAAGGACTAACAAGCTCACCTGGGATCCAGACATTCTGCCGTCCTTATTTGGAAAACGGTCACACTTTCTTTCACGTCTGTTCATCAGGCATGTTTTAGGAAGAAGTGCGCTATTAACATATGCTAAACAGGCGTTGGCGCGAAAGTGGTGTCACATGTCTGTTTTGTCCAATGGTCTCCTGAGCTTTGTCTGATGAAATCTTTCTAAGAATCCACGTCATCTGTCACTTGTGCAGTTCCAGTTTTGATAGTGCGTTGAATTTTTAAGTCCTAGTTCCAGTTTGCGGTTGTGTAGTCAATTGTTTCATATTGTCTCCTCTTCTTGGCTTGCAGTCTTGTTAACTGAATAATGGTGGTTAGCAATTATGCTACACTAACTAACTAACTAACTAACTAACTAACTAACTAACTAACTAACTAACTAACTAACTAACTAACTAACTAACTAACTAACTAACAACTAACTAACAACTAACTAACTAACTAACTAACTACATTGGCACCTTGCCGTCTTGACAGACGATAGTTTGTGCTTTAAAAAGGCATAATAACTTTTAACTATGGCGGTAGCGAGTGTGACTGATAAGGCCAATTTGCGCTGTAAATGTCCGTTCACAGTGGGTGCATGTGAACACGTGGTCATTTCCACCATCATGCACCATCTTACGTCTCAAACGCTTGGTGTGTGACTTTTCTGCAATAATTTTCTCCTTTGACTTTATTCCATTTCTGATATTTGCCCTCCATGCAACACGTTCAGCGGCGACTTGCTCCCAATGTGCATTATCAATGCCTGTATCAATCATGTCCCGCTTACACACATCTTTGTATCGTAGTAGAGGCCGACCCTGAGATCTCTTACCCATCTGTAATTCACCAAAAAAGATATCCTTTGGTATTCTACCATCATCCATCCGCCTAAGATGTCCTATCCATCTAAGTCTACGAAGACTGAGCATGGAATACACCGTCACACAACCTGATCTTTCCAATACTTCAGTATTTGTGATTTTGTCTTGCCACTTAATACCAAGAATTTGAGAAAAATACCAAGAAACTAACTAACTAACTAACTAACTAACTAACTAACTAACTAACTAACTAACTAACTTTCTAACTAACTAACTAATTAACTAACTAACTAACTAACTAACTAACAACTAACTAACTAACTAACTTATTAAGTATCTATCTTTCTAGGTAACTATCTAACTAACTACAAACAATCTAACCGGCGAAATAACTTATTAACTAACCAATCGACTAACTATCTGGCTAACTGTGCGTCATAATTATATGATTATGGTACAGCGTTTTGACGACCTTCCTTCATATGTGCATTAATTCATAAACATTTATTTCTACCTATTCAGTGTTAAGTTTGCTTTTGAACGTTTTCTTTGATTTCCAGTTTCTTCAATTTCCCCTTAAGGTATATACGCCGCCTCTCCCTCCCCCATTTCCCTTTCCCAAAGTAAACCCACCCAATAGGTTTAGAACCACTGTTATAATGTCACTATGCCCCCCCCCCCCCCCCCCCCCAGAGGAGCAGATAGCATATTAGCAGAGACGAAGTAACCAGCCACAAACTTCGACTTACTAGAAACAATGTGCTGCACTGAGTATCCAGAATTCACTGATTATTGTCGCCCCGCAGTGAGTAGACCCAGGAGACGAAAGCGCGCCACGATGTATACGCACTTGCCAAGGCAACTCGCCATATTCGACAAACATGCCATTAGCAATTTTCATCATTCGTTCTGCCTTTGACATAAAGGTTCTTAATTTGGGGTTTTCTGTGACTGCTGGCTGACTTAAGCGTATCTGATCGTAAGGTCGTGTACCACATGTTGATACGCCTGTGAATTGTATTACAAAATAATCAGGTTAAAAATCTGTTATAATTTAATTTCACATAGTATTGAAATACAATATTCAAGGTCAATTAAAAACAACAAAAAATCAGGCCTTGACTGGGATGTGAACACATGATCGCCTGGATGACAGGCATTAGGGCTAACCACAAGGTAACAAGTTCTCATATCAAACGTGTGCAGCACAAAAGTGGCAAGAATCAATTGCCATTTTGTGCTACCTACCAATGAAGTGCAGGCCACAGAACTGGAGCAATGCCTAGAATCGGATGGCTAGCCTATATCAAACGTTCAGTTTCGTTCGTTGCTATGTTATTATGAATAATGTGGCAGTCTCATCAGTGCAAGATCTATTTGCTCCTTTAGGTGTATGTCAATGGTTTTTTTTCTTTTTACGCGCTTCCATCCTGTTTCAGGATATTGCGGTCAACACCAGCATCTTTCAGCTGTATGTTGTTTTCTAGGCTAGATTACGCTCATCAGCACGCCACGAATTTCTGAGCGACCGGCTCCATGCTCTCATAAATCACTGGCGCGACTCGAACCACTTCTAATTCTCGTGCGCTCACGTCAACCACGAGAGTATTTGGGGTTAACGGAGAAAGCTGCTAACTCCTCGGCCAGGGAGCCGGCGTATGTCAATGGTATCTTTTAATAATTTCGTTTTCTTAAAGGAATTTATAGAAAAATTACTTGTTTTTTTTAAAAATTCTACTCTGGTATTAAATTAATCGTTTGTTTTAATTTCACCATTCAATATTTCAAAGAAATGCAGTTACACTGAATACTCATCGAGCAGTTTAATTCACAGGAGCCGAGGTAGTGATTTGGCTAGACGCTAGGTTGTTGGCCTGGGTAATAGGTTCGAATATGCGTTTGGGCTGATGTTTAACAATTGACCTGTGTTCCTAGGTCAACCCATCCAAAATCTGGTACGTAGCAATGCCTTGGAAAGTAAAGGCTATGAGCGTAATAATGACTATATCACCCACGAATGTCGACTGGTGGCTTATACACATATGTATCTAGCACCATATGCCCATTACCTCTTAGGCATATAAAAGGGTCACACAAATAAATAATGTGACACGCTAATCACTTTAACGCTAGTTTTAAAAAAAAATGTCTGAAATTTAGACAATACATACATGCGGAAATGAAATGAACTCATCATCATCATCATCATCATCATCATCATCATCATCATCATCATCATCATCATCATCATCATCATCATCATCATCATCATCATCATCATCATCATCATCAAGTGCCCTGCCAGCTTGCATAGGCGTTCATGGCTCTCCACAAATCTCGGTATTTGGTGTTCTGGATCAACTCTGCTGATGATATTTCTCGATGCCACAGTCGCAATCTATCCAGCATCATTTCTCTGTATTTGTCTCTGCCCCTCTTTCCCTTAATCTTTCCAGTTGTCACGATGTTCTCCAATGTCTCTCTTCTCATCACATGACCAAAACGCTGTTTGTCTCTTCATATTGCTGTATATGATGTTCTAATTTCATTAGCCTCTTTCAGGCAATCGTTATTTAGTTACTATGGCAGTGCAAGGAATTCGCAACATTCGTCTCAAAAACCACATTTCTCTTGCTTCTAAGTTCTTCCTAATTTGTTCATTTACATTCCAAGATTCACTGCCACACAGCAACACTTGTTCTTTTTAGCATTTTAGCACTCTTTTTCTAACATTCATTGATAGTGACTTATTGCCTAATATAGTTTTCATTTTCTTAAATGCGGCTTTTGCCTGCCCTATTCTGTTCTTAATCTCAGTTGTGCGTCTTCCATCTGATGTTATAAATGCCCCTAGGTATTTAAAATTATCCACTTGGTTGAGAACTTTCCCTTCTTTTGCTATGTCCCATTTTGGTGTCACCATTTTCTTTGAAATCACCATTGTTACTGTTTTCTTGATATTCAAGGAGAGTCCTTTCTTTGCACTATCTGTTACTACAATGTCCAACAATTGTTGTAGATCTGTTGCATTATCGCCACCAACACTGTGTCATCTGCATAGCGTATATTGTTTATATTATATCCTCCGATTAGTATTCCTAGCTTCACTTTGATTTCTCTCATTATTACTTCGCTATAGAGGGAGAAGAGATCCGGTGACAAGACACCCCTGCCGTACTCCTAGCTTTATCTGTTCGTAATTACCCTCTTTATTTCCCATTATAATGGCTGCTACTTGGTAAATATTCTTTATTATTCTTAAATCTTTCCCATAACATGAACTAACACGAATTATGTAATAGCTTGAAATTAACAAGAACGCAAAGATATTTTATAAACTGCGAAACTGACAATATTTTCCCGAATGTTCAATACATGCTTAAACTTAATCCAAAAGTCTCCTAAAATGCTGTAAACATTACATCACGCAATTAATCTCGTGCCATTTCTACAAAGATGATTGGCTGCAATCAGTATCGACAGTTTTCTGTGACTCACTCTGGCAAACTGTTGTTCATTTATGTCTTGATGTTAATTGTCACTTGTGTCTCTGTCGGCCTCTTACTCACGCGCGCGCGATTTTCCCCTCCAGTATTATTTAAAACAAAAGTGTAAATTCTGTTGGCAGTCTGCGTGGCCGCGGAGCTTAATGCGAAGGAAATTCCGGTGCGCTGATGACGGGGTTGGAGAATCAAATCCTCAATCCATTAATCATGTGCCATGCCGGTAAGCGTGGGCGGTCATGACTCGCCATTTCACTCGATCACCAGAGTCGTGGATCAGTTCAGTGTTTCTGTCTCGACCATGCCACGTGTTCAAGCCATCCAGATATTTACTTCTCTGTCATCCCCTTGTTCTCGTTCCCTCACTCTTGCCAGTTGTCATCAAGTTCTCCAATGTATTTATTCTCATAACATGTCTAACAAATTTTGACTGTTTACGTCTAATTTCTATAATCAATTTACGATTTTCATTTGTTTCTTGTAGTACTTCGTCATTGGTTTTTCTATCTGCCCATGGTTATTCTTTGCATTCTCCTTAGAAACCACATTTCCACAGCTATCAGATGTTTATCAGCGTGACTGCTCATTGCCCAAGCTTCACATTAATACAAATGTACAGGCTCTATGTATCACCCAACACTCTTTTTCTCGTTTCAATTGACATCTGTTTATTGGTCAGTATGGTTTTAATTTTGCTAAAGGCTACTTTCACCATGGCGATTCTTGTTCAAATCTCTTCAAGGCACCCCCCCCCCCCCCCAACATATGCTATTACTGCTTCGAGATAATTGTACCTATTCACTTGTTAAAGAATATTCCCATTTACTTGTATATTACATTGTGGTATTTCGTTCTTCCAAGTGACGACCATAATGTGTGCCTTGTTACAATTTAATTATAACCCTAGTTGTTCACTGTGTGCAACAACCGCATCTACTAATTGTTGCAGATCCTGCTCATTGTCAATGTCAGTTACAGCTCACATACCCCATAAGTAAGCAACGCGTCGCGATCCGCTGCCGAATCTCGCGCAGCTGTGTTTCTCACATGGATATACGGGATTAAAAAACATCTATTGGAAACAACAAGATGCCATAAAGATTGATAATGAAATAGGTCATTAGCAGCCTATTAACAGCGGTGTGCGACATGGCTGTATAATGTTTCATGTTTTTTTTCCCTGTATAGTCAACATATTTTCAGAAATGTTTCAGAAGATATGAAAGGAATCACGATTGGGGGATGTAACATCAGTAAAAAAAAAAAAGATATATGGATGATACAGGATTAAATGCAGATATTGAGCAGGATCTGTAACATTTAGTAGGTGCGATTGTTGCACACAGTGAACAACTATAGTTAGAATTAAATTGTAAGAAGACAAAGATTATGGTCGTAACTAGGAAGAACGAAATACCACAATGTAATATACAAGTAAATGGGTATATTCTTAAACAAGTGAATCGGTACAATTATCGTGGAACAGTTATAACAGCTGATGCCTTGAAGAGATTAAAACAAGAATCGCCATGGCAAGATGGAAAACATACTGACCAATAAAATGATGTTATTTGCAACGAGACAAAGAGTGTTGAGGTGCTACGTAAAGCCTGTACTTTTGTATGGATGTGAAGCGTGGATAATGAGTAGACAAGCTGAAAAACACATGACGACTGTGGAAAAGACGACTGTGGACATGTAGGTTCTGAGGAAAATTCAAAAATACCATAGACATACCGAAAAACCAATGACCAAGTCCTACAAGAAACAAATGAGAACAGTCAACTGATTATAGCAATTAGACGTAGACATCACAATTGTTTAGACACGTTAATGGAAGAAATAAATTGGAGAACTTGGTGACAACTGGCAAGATTGAGGGAAAAAGAACAAAGGGAAGGCAGAGAAGCAAATACCTGGATGACTTAACCGTGTGGTATGGTTGAGACAAGAACATTGAACTGATCCACGACCCTGGTGATCGCGTTAGATGGCGAAACTCGACCGCCTACGCTTATCGGCATGTCACGTGATGATGATGAGTGCGTCCTCTAGTCTCTACTTCCTGTTCACTTCTATAAGCGCCAAACATGTCTATGTGCGTTTCTTTATGAACTGTCTTAGTGACCTCAAAGGGTTCGCCAATTGATATTCCTGTGCAATATAATACCTGCAGTAAACAGACAGTGCGATTAGCTGGCAAATTTTAACTAGACGAGAACGATTACATTTCACGAGAAAGAATTTTTAATTTACATTTCAAATAGAATATGCAAATAATGTATAGGCTATAATCATTTATATACTGATTAAATCTGATCTATTATTTACGTATAGACTGCCTCATAGTTGACTACTGCAATTGTTCTCTCATCTGTATTGATAAATCATGTTGTACACGCAGACTTACTATTTGTGTCATCTGTCACATCGGTTTGAATGGTTGTGACTCCTGTAGTTGGTGTAACTGCTGTAACTGGTTTAGCTGGTGCCTTGTTACAGACAGCTCCTGCCAGCTCGCTATAAACACAGTTATGTTTGTCAATACCCACAACACGCTGGCACTTGTTAAGTTCCGTCTCTGTACCTTGACAGTTTACGTTATCAAGGATGATGTCAATATTGAAGTCTGAGCCAAACTTTGAATTATGTGTGGCAACACCACCACTATGACAATATGACAACGCAGAAAAAAAAAGATGTGTAAGATTATGCTGATAAAATTTATTTTGGATTATGCATAACTATAAGTTAATATAATAAAATAAAATGGATGAGACAGGAACACTGAGCTGATCCACGACTCTGGTGATCGAGTGACATGGCGAGTCATGACCGCCCACGCTTTCCTGCATGGCAAATGATTGATTGAAGTTAAAATAAATTGTATTAATTTGTAACGCATACACAAATATTTGTATTTCGCTGTGGCGAAGGGTTTACAAATGCAATTCACAATCCCCGCATACCACGTTGGAAACAGCTGCGGGATATTTTGAAGCAGATCGCCCTGCGCTGGTTTTCATACTATGGCATGAGTGTTGAGCGTTCAGAAAGCAGTGGCAAATTATTGAACTTAAGAGTGCCAAGAAATCCATCCATCCATCATGTGTCATGCCGGTAAGCGTGGGCGGTCATGATTCGCCATTTCATTCCATCACCAGAGTCGTGGATCAGCTCAGTGTTCCTGTCTCGACCATGCCACGTGGTCAAGCCATCCAGATGTTTACTTCTCTGTCTTCCCCTTGTTCTCGTCCCCTCACTCTTGCCAGCTGTCACCAAGTTCTCCAATTTATTTCTTCTCATAACATGTCCAAAAATGTTGACCGTCTACGTCTAATTTCTCTAATCAATTTACTATTTTCATTGGTATCTTGTGGAGGAGCGGCTGGCCGAGAGGCTAGAACGCCGGACTCTCATTCGGGAGGCCCGGGTTCGATCCCTCGGTAAGGTGTCGGATTTTTTTCTGTCGGGGGCAAAAAGAAAATCCTAACCTGCACAGTTCGCGGCGACTGCACTAGCCAGGCGGCCTTTATTCATCAGGCTCAAAGACCCCTCTGCCATACACCGCAAAGTACTATATTGGCAGTAAATGACAGTAAATGACAGTTTATTGGTATCTTGTAGTACTTGGTCATTTATTTTTCCATCTGTCTATGGTATTCTTTGCATTCTCCTCTGAAACCACATTTCCACAGCCATCAGATGTTTTTCAGCTTGACTGCCAAGAAATCAAAAATAGCCAAAATATTATCTTTCGTTTCTTATTCCTACATAATAGTCATCAACCGCATCTTTCATTCTGTCCCTTCCTAATTTCGCGCTGAACTCTGGAACTATTTTTCGGACTTCTTGTTATTTTGTTCGAAAGATCGCCAATTTTATTTCATCATAAAATCAGTGTCATGAAAACAAATCCCCATTGAGCTGTCGGTCACTGTCATCTACTGCCTATAGTGCCTTGCAGTGTAGGCAAGGGGTGGGGGTGTGTCTTGAGCCTGGGGAATTAAGGCCGTCTGGCTAGTGCAGTCGCCGCGAACTGTGCAGGTTAGGATTTTCTTTTTACCCCGACAGAAAAAAATCGCACACCTTACCGAGGATTCGGAACCTGAATCTCCTGAAGGAAAATCCCCTTTGAGCAAAAGTTTAAAAATGTATCTGGGCTCCCAAGTCTTTATAGCTTAAAATGGGTACCATAAAATGAAATGGGAAGTAAGGTGGATATTTACCATATCATTTGTCGTGAGTGCTGGGTGGTCTATAACAATATGGGGCTAGCACCATATGTTCAGTATGTCCCAGGACATATAAAAGAGTGACATAAGACTGCTTGTTGTTTGTACATGTACAGTTTATATATATATATATATATATATATATATATATATATATATATATATATATATATATATTGCGTTTTCTCGCCTTGAACTCAAGCCTTGTCCACACACTGGTGTAGGGCTGATATTTGCTTGTGGATTAGCTTTCCCTTTTACCAGTGTCCCTCACCATCAGGTGAACCCACTCTGACATGGGCGGTTCTTGTAATTTAGTTCCCCAAGTCAACGATGAGAAGACATTTTAAGTTCAACTGACCGGTGTAGGTGTTCAACATGCTAACTCAGCATCTGCACACAGTATGTTTAAGAAAAGAGTGCTCTTTTAATGATGATATACTAATAGTTGCATGTTTTGGTTTGTCTTTGATGTTAACAATGATAACCCGTTCGGGAATACACTTGAGCTATTACCACTCGTTGATTTTAACAAGAATAATCCGTTCTAGAATATACTTTAGCTATTACCAGTCAGAAGGTAACACTTTACCTGTAGCCAAGCATTCTGCAAACAACAGTAGCGTCTTTGTTATCCCAGTTGTCATCGCAAACACGATACTTGACGTTGTTAATGACAATTTCCACATTGCCCTCGCTAGCATCTCTGCCCCCTACAAGCTGGACTGTGTTTGTTGCTACACGGCAAGAGATAAAGATGAACGATGTATACATTTATTAAGAAGGAAAATACATCACTATTCCAAATAGCTACACAGCACTTGATAAGGGCGGACAATGTATACACATATCAGAAAGAAAATGAAACACTAATCCATATTGCTGCTGATTTTTTACTTATTTGTTACATATTGCTGCACAAAAGATAATAGAAATTAAAAATTTACAAATCTCTTTAAATGAAAATGCAGCACTATTCCAAATTGCTATATAGTAGACAATAAAGATGAACAATTTAAACATATTTAAGAAGAAAAATGCAAAACTATCAAATTACTGCACAATAGATGATAACAGTGAACAATGTAAGCATTTCTTACGAAAGGAAAATGCAACTCGAGATTCCAAATTGCTACGAAGTAAATTATAAAGATGAACAATTAACACTTTTCCTTAAGGATAATACAACACCATGCCAAATAACTACGAAGTATATTCAAAACAATGTTTTCCCGTGATGAATTTGAATAACGAAGACACAAACAATAGATTGCACGATTTATTGCCTGGCATATTTCGCTGCATCTCGTCAGGTACATGCTGCAGAAATCACACAACTTACGTGAATTAACTAGATAAATCCTTCAAACTGAAATATACACATGTTCGCACAGTAATGTCGATTGTCTACCACGGTAATTTTAAACTGACTAACATGTCTTTCTGCTTGCACAAGGACGGCTTACGAAGGTTGATTATTATTTCTTCAGCAAACTTTAATAATCGACTACTTTGTGTGTTGAACAACACACAGAAGGCACTGTCTGTTTCAACCACGTGACCGCTCTCGAGCACATGTCTCACGACCGATGAAGCAGGACTGTTCCGGTGTGTCGGCCTACCTAGGCTACCATCTTCTGTGTGTAGTATCTTGTCCACCCAATTCGGAATGTGTTCCGAAACCCTGCAATGTAACTGTCGCTTAGTTCTACCAATGTAGAATGTATGCTAGGCCATCTACATAGGTAGAACTGAGCGACAGTTACATTGCTGGGTTTCGGAACACATTCTCTGTCTTACTCCAAATGGCTACACAACAGATTATAGCAATGACAATTTATAATGTGTACATAAAGAAAAGGCAACACCATTCGAAATTGTTATGCCACACAGAAGAACAATTTATATAATTCAACAGATTTCAAAATTATTCAAAAATGTATTAAAGGATAGAAGGAAAAGAAAACTAGTTTGTACATTTATTGAGAAGAGAGATGTTAAAATATTTGAAGATTGCTTCCAATTTTGCTAACATTGACATACAAAGATAATGAATGGCATTATAATTATTTATCCCTTGTAAAATAAAAATTAACAAAAAAACATTGATACGCAACAATTATGTCGCATTTAAATTAACGTTAATGGTATTCGTGTTTATACAAACCAGTCAGAAATGTGTCACTGTGATATATTAAAATTCATGTTTCCCCAGCAAAAGACTAAGACATGATGACGCCTAGACCGCAATGACAGCATCATTATCAAGTAGGATGCCGGCTGGCGCAGGCGTTCTTGACTCTCAACAGATCTCGGTCTTTGGTTTTCTGGATCAACTCCGCTGTTGATATTCCTCCATGTTACCTCAATATATCCAGCATCATTTCTCTTGGTCTGCCTCTGCCTCTCTTCCCCTCGATTTTTCCAGTTGTCACGATGCTCTCCAATGCCTCTCTTCTCATCACACGACCAAAAAAAAAGGCTGTGGTCTCTTTCTTATTGTTGTATAAAATGTTCTAGTTTCATTAGCCTGTTTCAGGCAGTCGTTGTTGGTTACTTTGGCAGTCCAAGGAATTTGCAACATTCGCCTCAGGAACCACATCACCGTTACTTCCAGTCTCTTCCTAATTTGTTCATTTACATTCCAAGATTCACAGCATACAGAAAAACAGGTTCTATATAGCACTTCGGCACTCTCTTTCTTACATTCAATGATAGTGATTTATTGCATACGATATTCTTAATTTTCTTAAATGCTGCCTTTGCTTGCCATTTTCAGCTCGTAATCTCTGTTGTACATCTTCCATTTATGTTATTAATACCCCTATGTATTTAAAACCATCCACTTGGTGAAGAATTTTCCTTTCTATCTCTATTTGGCATTTGGGTGTCACCTGTTTCTTTTATATCGTCATTGTTACTGTTTTCTTGGTATTCAAGGAGAGTCCTTTCTTTGCACTTTCTGTTAATACAATGTCCACCAATTGTTGTAGATCGTTTGCATTATCCGCCATCAATACTGTGTGATCTGCTTAGCGTGTATTTTTATATTATAACCTCCGAATAGTATTCCTGGCTTCTCTTTGATCTCTCTCATTAATACTTCGCTATAGAATGAGAAGAGATCTGGTGACAAAACATATTCCTTCATGTTGTTTCGATCTCATTGTGAGGTGGTAGTCTTCTGGAGAAGTTTGTGTTACTGAGGTTGTTCTTCTTGAGAGACGGTGACTAATATTGCAGGCAAAGTAGAACCATTTACTGTCATTGCAGGCAAAGTAGAACCATTTACTGTATGTCCTTGTCCCACCCCGTATTGTGCTTACTCCATAGCCAGCTCGAGGCCTTCTCCGCTGCCTCGCCCAGTCTTTTAAGTGCCTGGGTTCTTGCTTGTCCCTTTACACCTAGTTGTTTCACCACGTTGTATGCAGAGTTAGTAACAAGGCCTCCCACGCCCATCTCAATGACGAAAAGCCTGTCGGTATATCCTGATCATGTCACTGTATTTCTCCATCTTATAGATGTGCTGCTTCTCGTCTCTTGAACAGTCAGCTCGATTAGTACTAACTGTTGAGTCGACGCAGAGCATGCTACAATGTCTGGTCACAGCTGAAATTTCAAGATTTCTGTTTGGTATTCGCCACGGCCCTGCGGGTCTACCGTAAGCTCCTATTCTTCAGTCCCCCTAGGATGGATGGCAGGCTGTCAGGGCAGTCGAGTCTGCTGTTCGACTTTTGTCCAGCTTTCACGAAGCGTATCCACCAGGTTTTAACAAACGTCCCATTGTTCGCCTGGAGTCTTGCTACATCAACTATGGCTGCCAGTTAGGTGAGTACCATGTTGTGACGCCACGTGAATCGGCCTTGCCAAAGGGCCGCTCTGCACGCAGATAGTATGAGTTCTACAGTCTGAGTCCTCTTAGTCTGCGTGTTGCTACACAAGGGACAGTTTGAGTATTCAGATAAACCCCATCTGACCAGGTTAACAGCTGATTGCAGGAGGTTGTAAAGTAATCTGACAAGGAAGCTTATTCTCAATGGCGGCAAGCGCTATATCGTTCCACGAGAGGGACTTCTGCTGGGTTCCCTCCCATGACACCCACTGCCCTTGCTGCGGCTGCCGCAACGCTTTCTGCACTCGCTTCACGTCCTCGCTTAGCGAAACTCTTCGACTACCATGTCTCTCGCCTTTGACCACTATTGCGCGCCCCTTTGGTAGCCAATGCCTTATCTGTTGGACTGGGTATGTCCCATTACTTCCTTTGGCTTCAGCGAACTTTGCGTCGATTTGACTGCCTTTTCAACCTTCCATTTCCTCCCCGTCCTGAGCGTCGACTGGGAGCCGCTCACTGTGTCATCTTGGGACTCGCGAGGCATCATCGCGCGCCTGAATTTTCCAACTTTGTATTCCTCAACAGACTTGAACTGGAGCAGGAGGTTTGGACTTCTTTGCGTACAACGCTACGTCTATCAGACATGGTGACACTTCCAGCAATTTCCTTGTGGCTTTGTTGACCTTTTTCTCTCTAACGCCTCTACAGTCCTCGAGAGACAAGCAAGACATGCTAGGAATATCAATTGATTGGCATACTGTAAACAACCCGTGATAAGCGGCTGACGTGGATTTGGCCACTGAAAATAAGGCGCAGTTAAATAAAGGATAGAAATAATTGCAAAATAATGTCAAAACAACAGACTTATTCTTAGAAATAGAGAAACATAAGTAATGGTAAATGCAACAAAAACAAAATATATACCATCCCAAATGTAACATCGATGTGAACGGAACATGCATGAAATAAATTAATTACTTTTAACACTTTTTTTTTTTTTTCCCTCGCGTTTCCATCCTGTTTCAGGATATTGCGGTCAACACCAGCATCTTTCAGCTGTATGTTGATTCCTAGGCTAGATTACGCTCATCAGCACGCCACGACTTTCTGAGCGACCGGCTCCATACTCTCATAAGTCACTTTTGCGATTCGAACCACTACTTTTAACACTTGGGAAGTTTAAAAACATCAGATGGAAGTCGATGCAAGGGAGGTACGTGTAGAATAGCCGAAGCAAAAACACCATTTAACAAGAAAATGAATATTCTCGGCAATAATAACAAAGGCCAAGCGCCGTTTGGCTGCGATGAGGATGATGGCGGCAGAAAACTGTGAGCAGCGCCATCTATGACTCCTATATGAGGGGCTGGTCATGTCTGTTTTTGAGTATGCGATGGCGATCATGACTCTCAGCCGTAAGAAGATAGAAAGTATACAAAACGAAGCTATGCGTGTTATTCTTGGATGTACAAGAGGTACAGCATGCTGGGCAATGCGCTACTTTCTTGACTTTCCAACCATTGAATATAGACTACAAATATGCAGAGCACGTGCCTACCTCAGAGTTAACGCAAGCACACAACATCCACTGCATAGTGAAATTAGGAAGGTGAAGGGCAGCAGGTTAAAAAGAGGAAGGTCGTGGATGGGTCAAGCCGAAGACATTCTTCAACAGTTGTGTTAACTGGAGGACTTAGAACCTGGCGAGGAGTGGGTACAAGTGCCAACAGATTTCTGTACGTCCTTTTCAGTTTGCATCCAACTAGACAGAAGATGCAGACGCCTTTACTTCCCAGGTCAGGGGCAAACCAACAGATAAGATGCTGGATAGTTTGACATCATGGTTTGGAGAAACATCAATCTCAGACACAATTGACAAGTATTTGGACAGACGTGATCACCAACAACCCTACACGATATGGACTATAAGAAGAAACATAACACGAGTATTGCTGGTAGTAAGGGATTTAATAAAAATATAACATGAAAATAGTTTCCCTCACTTACTTTCTTGCTTGAGCTCATAGTAGTCATATTTCCTTGATTCTTCAATTTGACCAAGCCCAGAATTGAGGTTCCATTTTGACAAATAACATATCCTTAGACCAGGTCTATACATAAATGATTTGCACTTAAATTGGGTATGCTCAGCACATTTTTTGGCACACTGAAAAATAAGATTTAAAAGAAAGGCGTGCTCACAACTAAAAAATATAGTTTATCCAAGGCTTATATTTTATATGGAGGAAAGGAGGGGGAGGCTCGGCAGCGGAGTGGTCAATTATTATATTTTGGAGACCAAGATGGGTTTGTTGCTTGTTCTACGTAATTCGTGCTCTGTGAGTTATTTCTGCAGGCCGTTCTGGGTAAAGAGACTGAGTTATAGGCGATAAAAACCTGATGCTCTGAAGTCTATTCCCTTTTTGCCACTACACAAGTCCCGAAAGAGACAACTGCTACAGGCCTGTAATGTGATAGAGCCATCACATGTAGTAGGGCTGAATATGTAGCCAGTCTTAGCTAGACGATGAACGCATGCAGCGAACTCTCTTCCGACAGCGCTCATGGCATTATCAGAGCCATCATCATCACTCAGTGCCTTACTGACTGGCCTGGGAGATCATAATTCTTAACACATTGCGATCTCCAATTGATTAATTATGTGTTTACTCCCTTCCGTGTCATGAAACTGGTCTTTGAAGAATGTTCTCACGCTGTCATTATCTCTCCCTGATTCCACCTGTGTTTTCAATTTTCACAACATATTCTCATAACGTGGTAAAAAAAATAATGACTGCTTCTTTCTGATGTTTGTTATAAGTTGTCTTTGCGACTTGGCGAATCAGCGTTGCTTCCTATTAAATTCGATAATGGTCCCGCTTCGTTCATTTAAGAAGCATAGTAGTGTGTCGTATAGCAATAGCCTTCAGTCGTATGAAATGTATGAAACAATACATAATTACCATGCAATATATTCAGCAAGGAAGAATGTTTAGACATGCAATTATAATTCCAAAAAAATAAATAAATTATCTGATATTATCAGAAGGGTTGAATAGGATATCACTGATAAAATAACAACACAATGCACTATTTTTGTTTTGAAATATAGCAAGCGTATCCTTGAAAAATATCGAAGAGAAGAGAATAAGGGGACGAGCGAGAAGTAAACACCTGGATGGCTTGGCCACGTGGCATGGTCGAGACAGAAACACGGAACTGATTCACCACTATGGTGATCGAGTGAGATGACAAAACATGACCACCCACGCTTGTCGGCATGGCACATGATGGATGGATGGATCCTTTGAAATAATGGGGAAGAAAGCGTACTAATTACAAGCCATATCTATCTCTACAGCTGAAAGCAGCGAAAATAGCCTGTACACTTGGTATTGTGACCTTGAAGTGCAACAAATTAAAAAAAAAATGAATATTATATTCGGAAACTAGTTATCAGTTACCAGTTATCAGCTGGGGTATCTTCATTGCACTCCGGACAGGCCCATAGGTGCTCAGAACCTCCCCCCCCCCCCCCCCAGCACATGCATCAGTGTTCGGTGGCTAATAGTGCCAGTTCTGTGTTGGTTGACGAGGCACCTCGTTTTCCCGATGTACCTCTCGTGTCTGGCCGAGACAAGTCTTACTTTCAAGTCTTTCATCCTGGACAGCGATTTGGATTCACTGACGTCAAAATCCTCTGTTCTTGACATAACTTTAAGGACGTTAATAACATCGCCACGATCCAAGGGCTGGCCATCTGCAGGGGGTGCAGAGCCAGCTAGTTTATCAGCTAATTCAATTCCCTCGACTCCCGCATGTCCCTGGACAAAGATGAAGGCGAATTTAGAGACAACAGATTTCCGCAGCCAATGAGTCCACTGTCTACGTACAGATCCAGCTTCGACCTTCCGAATCATGCTCATTGAATCACTTAGTACACACACGTTGGTATAATGCTGTGATTCTAGCCATATGAAAGCCTATGTTACTGCCATCACATCCATCGTCATGCTGCTCGTGGTCACCACTGGATTCTTGAACTGTTCGGCCCGCTGAACGGGCTGCAAATGCCTATGCACTTCTCTGCTGCTTTAAAACAGATCCATCAGTATAGATAAAGCACTTCAGCGCTATCTGAGTGTTCATGGATGAGCGCGTTGTCCTCTGCATTGACAGTGGCAGGGTTCTGTTCTCTGCACCGTCTGTCGAGTGTGATAATGCAGGATAAAGTGCACTTAAAAGCTGGAGGCACCAGCACCCATTCCTTGCCGGGGTTGATACTGCAGACCTGTTTGACGACATCTTCCGCCCGACCCATCCATGATTTGCCCCTCTTTAGCCTGTCACTCTTTTCTCTGAATATAGCTTCATGCAGAGGGTGCCGCTCATCTGCACTTATTTTTAAGTATGCACGAGCTCTCCAGATTTTGATCTTGTTGTTCATTGTCGGGAAGTCAAGGAGGTATCTCATTGCTACACAGCTGTTGTCTCTCGTGCAGCCCAAACTCGGAAACTATTATGCTTAAGTGAAAACACCAACAAGATTGTTGCACAACAGGAATGTAAGGAAGAGATGGGCCTTATGAAAGTGAGGCACACATCAAAAGAGCATGATTTGGTTTTTGGAAAAAAAAGCAAGTTCCAGCAAAATATAAGACGATTATAGACGCGAAAGAATCCAGGCAAGAAGTTTAGAAATCATGCTGACTGCATTCTATTTTGACAAGAGCTTTTAAAACTACTTCTAAAGTCAAGACCGGCTCTGTGGCAAATACGTTACGGATGCAATGTTCGTAATCCCACATACTGCGAGTGAAACACAGCTAGTTAATTAGTTAGTAAGTGTCGTATTATATATGTGTCGTCCCTGGGGTGAGGGGAATCAACACCGACATTCTTTTAATCACATATCAATATCTTGAGGATCTCCCAGCGTTCTGTCCAAACACCCCGTCAGTCCCTGGATCTCTCTCTTTCTCTCTCTCTCTCTCTCTCTCTCTCTCTCTCTCTCTCTCTCTCTCTCTCTCTCTCTCTCTCTCTCTCTCTCTCTCTCTCTCTTACTCCAGAACCAAGCCCCCTCTCATTCTTTTCCCAAAACACACTACACAACACTGGCTCTAACAAAAACAACAAATTAGTTTAATAGAGAAAAGTATCATGTATGTGCAAAGTGTATGTGTAGAATGTCTGTCGTATAATCTAGTGTGTACGTAGAGTCAGACCGAATAGCTCAGGAGCAAAGTCTGTTTCATCACTGTACTGGCCACACAACAGCACCATATATGATGGACAGAAGACCTCACCCAAATGATGTGTCTCTCAGGCCAGGTGTCGACTTCCTCCGATAGCTCTTGGACAATCCGGATGCTTGGTCATCAATAGTGGAAACAGTCCCATATTGATCATCAATCTAACACACACCGTGTAACTACTCTGTTCATAAAAGTTCTGTGATCAGAGGATCTTAAAAATACTGTTACTGTCACTTTGGAAAACTCAATGTTAGTATTTAACTGTTCATAGGAATTCACCAATTGTAACACACACTATTAATTGGTAATGATAGGAATTCACCAAGTGTAACTCAAAATGTTAATTTACCAGGTATTTATATCTACTAGTGTTCCTGGTACAGGTGTTACTGTCAGTGTCTTGATTTTACTGCGATATAAACTATCACTCAGGAAACACACTTAAATAACCATCGTTTCCAGCTCGGCAGAGGCCAGGTTCCTGAGGACCCTCTGGGTTATGGGCCCAGTGCAAAAGCCTCTTAGTAAACTCTGCCTTCAATACTAGAGCCATGACTTTTCTTCTAGCTTCTTGGTAAACCTAGTGGAATCTGTTGAAGAGAGAACACACCTGGTGAGAGCAACCCGATTCCGACCTTTATTAGGTGAGTGTAGGCCGACGGTAGCACTCAGATATATAACAAAGAACCAGCCTCTGTCATAAGGCCGAGGCGCTCATCACATCGGTATGAGTCATGGTAAGACAAGGAAAGACTAGAGGAAAAGGGCAGAAACCCAGTATATACCCTACTGGAAGATCCTACTATTTGGCATTTCCCTCATTCCCCCCCCCCCAACCATCCTCAATCTCCCTAAATATTATCCCACTACATTGTCCTTAACTCACTGAGTTAAATGATATCTCACACCAGTTAGTTTAAGCTACGCGATAGGCTACTGTTGCCGACGCTCTTATAATACGTTCTTTCAACGCACATTACTACACTCGATTTCTAAGGATAATCTTATGTAGGTCTAGTTACTTAATTACTATATATTTATTCCGGTTTGAAAATTGGGACTAGTAAATCACACGAAGGTAACATGTCCGCCAATGTAAATCGACAGAAGACACTGTAGTCGCTCTCCAGAATCAAATTCGAAATAACCCTCACGTCTTAGTTGTTTCACAACATTTGGTCGACTTCCCCAAAGTCGTTTATCCCACTGTTTTAATACTGGGTCTGAATGACGTCACAAAACTGTCCAGACACTAGACAGTTTAGAAGCTATTTTTCTCTCTCCGTTTCCGACTTAATGTCAACAACTGGGTGGTTGTGCCTTTCATTTGGGAATTTGTCTCCGGTACTTCAAAATGCCTAGTAGTCCGTATCAACTCTTTCTCATTGGAGGTTCGATCTAGATGATCTATTCCTCTTCTTCATGAGCTGGGTGACTAGACAGGAAATCAGCTCCAACATTTGCCTTCCCAGGTATATACTCCACTGTGAAGTGGTAGGGCTGAAGCAGCAACGACCAACGCATTAAACGGGTGTTGAGCTTATGAGAAGTAGCCTGGAACATCAAGGATTGATGATCCGGGTGGACCCGAAACTGAATTCCATACAAATAAGGCTGGAATTTTTGTACGGCCCATACGAGAGACAAACACTCCCTCTCGACGGTCGAATAATTCCTTTCAGACGGGAGAAGTTTTTTGCTTGCGTATGCCACTGGTTTCATAACCGAAGCATCGTCTTTCCCTTCCTGTAACAAGGCTGCCCCAATTCCAATCTCACTCGCATCCGTTCTCAACACAAATGGCTTGGAAAGGTCGGGGAGCTATTAAACAGGTTTGCTGACCAAGGCCTCCCTCAACTGACTGTATGCACTCTCGCACTCGGGTGTCCATACGATTTGATCCGGGAATCCCCTTTTCAAGGTTTCCGTTAATGGAGCTCCCAGTTCAGTAAAATGCTGGATGAATTTTTGGTAATTCCCACACAACGAGAGAAAGGATCGCACATCCTTCTTCGTTTTTGGCCTTGGAGCACGTCTGATCTTTTCTAGGTTCTTCTCCTCTGGGACAATTTGTCCTGGAGTGATGGTGTGACCTAGAAATTCCAGAGTCTGGTAACCAATCATGCACTTGGTTGGGCGAGCGGTAAGCCCTGATTCCCTGAGCCTATTGAAAACTCTTTCCAAGGATTACAAATGGTCATCCATACTGTCACTAGCAATCAGTATATCATCCATGAACGAGATAATGGACGGATCCTGGAAGGGATCTAGCAAGGTCCTCATTATGCGAGTAAACACACTAGTTGTATTGCTGAGTCCAAAGGGCATGACCTTGAATTCGTAGTGTCCACTGGGAGTACTGAAAGCTAGCAGGGATCGAACCTCTGGTTTGACCGGGATCTGATAATAACCCCGACTCAGATCCACTTTTGAGAAGTACCTAGCCTTATGGAGCCTAGCGAATAACTGAGTTGGATTCGGCATAGGATCCACCTGAAAGTGAGTGTGACTGTTCAAGAATTGATAGTCTATACACAACCGGTGTTCTCCACTTGGTTTGCGTAACAAAACCACCCTCGCATTGTATGGGGATGTGGATGGCGCAATCACGTCATCCATCAGCAGTTTCTGTATTTCCTCATCCAGGGCCCTTTCTTTAGAGAATGGCACTGGGTAAACATTTTGTCGAACAGGCTCTTGCGTGGTTAAGGTCATCTCGAATTCGTTCGTCCTGGTTTATCAGTCAGTATCTCCTTATGAGACTCAAGAACTTGGGTAATCTTTTCCCTCTCCTGGGAAGTCAGATCAGCGTTCACCTGCACATCCTTATAGGTTTCCTGGTGTACCAATTGATATTCCCTTCCCTCGTTGGTTCCCGTTTCAGTCTCCACTGCAACTGCCATTCCCATTAGGTGGGCTGCTTTGTCTCCGGGTATCTCCTCGTACTTCCGCAGGTGATTATTATAGAAAATCTTTGACTTTCCCCGGACCGGATCTCATAGTTGGTTCTGGATACCACCCTTTCCACGGGAAATGGTCCTTGCCAACCTATCTCCTGTTTGTTGGTTCCCGATGGGAGTAGCAAGAAAACTTTGTCTCCCACCTCTAGAGATATGTCTTTAGACCTACGGTTGTAGTAAGCTGCATGCCTTTTTCTGGCCTTTCTCAAGATCTGAGTCGCCAGAGTCCATCCCTTGGTAGTTTTTCCTTCAGTTCCTCCACGTATTTATAAGAGGAGATCACTTTTTCTGACTCCCCTCTTCAGTCCAACTCCTCAACATGGCTTCCAGTGGTCCTTTGATTGGATGACCAAACAGCAACGTAGCGAGTGGTAGTCCTGTTGAGCCATGAAGTACTTACCGATAGGCGAAAAGTGCTGCTGGGATATATTCATCCCACCTATCAGGTTTTTCCTGTTCCAGTTTCCGGAGCATTGTCATCAACGTGCCGTTGAAATGCTCTACTTGTCCATTGGCTTGAGGGTTGTAAGGGCTGGTATGTATATGGTTAGAGTGGAACACCCTAAATACCTTCTCCATGAGTTTCCCACATAACTGGGACCCATTGTCCGTCAGAATCTGATTAGGGAAGCCTAATCTGGTAAAGGCCTCCATCAGGGCGTCAGCCACTCATTTCGAGTCAATTGTGGTCAATGGTATGGCTTAACCCCACATTGTACAGCAATCCACCATTGTGAGTATGTACATGTTCCTCTTCCTAGTCCTAGGAAGTGGACACACGATGTCGATGGCTACCCTCTCGAAAGGATAAATCATGATAGGCATTTCACCCAAGAACACCGACACTGTCCAGTGTTTCGGTGCCACCCTCTGGCACTTAGGGAATGACTTCACATACCGACGCACATCACTGGTCATTCCCGGCCAATAGTAATGGCAGGAAATTCGTTGCATGGTGGCGGCAATACTCATATGCCCACTAAATGAGATGGTATGCCCCATATGAAGAATTTGGGAACGGTAGGCCTTCGGGACCACCAACTGATCGTGTAGGTTGTCTCCCCTTCCGGCTCTCCTGTAGAGTATCCTATTCTTCATGTAGTACTGCGCCCGTTTTGGTGGATCAGCACTTCTCTGCAGCTTTTTATAGCAAGGACGTAAGGTTGCATCCTCACTCTGGGCCGTTCGCAACTCCCTCGGCAGTGGGTTAGTGACAATTGCTTCTGCCTGATCAGTTCTCGTCTGAGAGCGAGTCTGAATTGCTCCCATATGCATTGGCTCCTTGGGAATTCCCAGAAAGACATGCCGGCAACCGAGGATAACGGAAAAAATGGGATCGGTCAATACGGCGGCCTTGATTGTGCCTGTGACATATCTTGACCGAATCTCCACTTTGGCGATTGGCAACTTCATGGCTACAGTACTCTTCTGTGCAGGCTGTATCTCCATGGTCTCACCTGTGAATTGTTCTGGGTGTACCAGATCCGCAGAAATCACGGCCTCCCCGTCCAAGCCAGTGTCGAATAGACACTCAACTTGTCGGCCGTTAACCTCTATCAATTCCACTAAAGGTGGCTTATCCTGGTCTGGAGTCTCTTCCTCGGCCTCGACCTGTTCGGTGGGCTCCACCTTAGGTTCCACTGAGCACCCGACGAAATGAGTCTCCTTACTTAACCCTGCAGTCTTTAGCATTATGCGTGTTCGACCTGAAGTTCTTACACCATTTCCCTGTCCTAAATTTTTTCTCTTGCCGGACTTTGGTGAGCTCTCCTGGTTGTGAGCTTCCTTGTCGACCTCAGCATTTTCAGTGGCAACCTAATTTGGAGCCACTGTACACGCCATGAAGTGAGGGGTCATAGCCTTCGATTTGCATTCCCTCGTATTGTGAGAGGGCGACTTACAAATGTAACACCACTTCTCCGTCCATTGTCTTTTTGGTGAAGAGTTCTAGGTGCTCTTGCCTCCCTACTTCGTCTTCTCCAAACTCTCCTCTGAAGTTTTAACATATGGTTCCACTTTCTTAATTCCTGTACTTTTGGGTTTCTTCCGGTCATGTTTTTCCTGACTTTTGGTGTTTGTGGAAAGGTTTTCTCCCGCCTCCCCATGTACCTCGACAAACCGTTCTGCCAATTTTGTCACGATGTCAATACGTTCCACCCCTTGTTCTCCCAGGAATGTCTTGAGAGGTTTCGATGTTTGCTTTGCATCTGGTCCACTATCATGAACTCTTCCAGACTCTCATAGTTATGCGCGAACTCAGCCAAATCCATCCACTTATGGAGATAGGATTTCAGACGCAGACTGTAGGCGGAAAACAACTCTCCCGGTTCTCGTTTCGCTGCTCGAAATTTTTTCCGGTAGGTATGTGACGTAACTTTGAAACGTTTCAGCAGAGCCGTTTTCAATTCGCCGTAATTGTTCTAGTGTTCTGGTGGCTGGCGAGAATAGACCTCGTAACCTGTCCCGCGTAATCTCTGGGACAACTTAAGACACCATTTGTCACGATCCAGACCCATAGCAACAGACATGGCCTAGAAGCGTTGTAAGTACTGGTCGATCTTCTCTTTGTCTTCTTCATAGACAGCCAAAGGAAACTTCATAGCATGGTAGCTATGTCCACCCATTGGCGTTGAGCCAGGGAGAGAGGAACCTCCCAATTCTCCCTCAGTTTCCCCACCAGATTGCCTCTTAAGCTCGAGTTCCCGCATTCGGTACTCATGCTCCCTTTTCTGAGCTTCTTATTCAGCTTCCAATCTCTTAGCAGCTTGCTCCGCTTCAAGATTCCTAGCAGTTTGCTTAGCTTCAAGTTTCTTAGCAGTTTTCTCAGCTTCAAGTTTCTTAGCAACTTGCTCAGCTTCCAGTTCTAACCTTTTAGTGGCTTGCTCAGCTTCAAGTTCTTACCTTTTAGTCGCTTGCTCAGCTTCTATTCTCTTAGTCTCTAACTCCATCTTTCTTAATTCCATCTTGGCCTTCCAATCTTCCCTTTCTGCTTGACGAAAATCTCTCTCCACCTCCTGTATGTAATCTGTTAGTGCAGAACCCAACAAGCCAATTCCTTCCCCCTTGCCCTTATTTCTGCCAAATCTAATTTAGGAGTTGCCATATTTCAGAGAGGTGAGTCAGCAGGGTGAGTGTAAATTTCTTTAAACAATATATAGATATTTACTAGTTAAATTGTATCTATATATTTAACACCACATCACACAGCACAACACAAAACAATCTCTCAATCACAAGAGTAGAATTATGACCAAAGACCTATGTAGACGTGCGAAGTGTGAACAGGCAAGATATGTGTCTTAACTCCTATCAACATTCACCCTAGCTGGATCATCATTAATCTGATATCACCGTCCCGTGTCGAGATATCCCGCTTCAAACGATCCCGTGTCATGACATCCCGTGTCAGGCAATCCCGTGTCAAGATATCCCGTGTCGAGATATCCCGTGTCAAAATATCCCGTGTCGATCCCCCAGTAATGTCGTATTATATATGTGTCGTCCCTGGGGTGAGGGGAACCAACACCGACATTCTTTTAATCCCATATCAAAATCTTGAGGATCTCCCAGCGTTCTGTCCACAACACCCCGACAGTCCCTGGATCACCTCTCTCTCTCTCTCTCTCTCTCTCTCTCTCTCTCTCTCTCTCTCTCTCTCTCTTACTCCTGAACCAAGCCACCTCTCATTCTTTCCCCAAAACACACTACACAACACTGGCTCTAACAAAAACAACAAATTAGTTTAATAGAGAAAAGTGTCATGTATGTGCAAAGTGTATGTGTAGAAGGTCTGTCGTATAATCTAATGTGTATGTAGAGTCAGACCGAATAGCTCAGGAGCAAAGTCTGTTTCATCACTGTACTGGCCACACAACAGCAGCATATATGATGGATAGAAGACATCACCCAAATTATGTGTCTCTCAGGTCAGGTGTCGACTTCCTCCGATAGCTCTTGGACAATCTGGATGCTTGGTCATCAGTAGTGGAAACAGTCCAATACTGATCATCAATGTAACACATACAGTGTAACTACTCTGTTCATAAAAGTTATGTGATCAGAGAATCCTAAAAAAATACTGTTCCTGTCACTTTGGAAAACTCAATGTTAGTATTTAACTGTTCATAGGAATTCCCCAATTGTAACACACACTATTAATTGATAATGATAGGAATTCACCAAGTGTAACTCAAAATGTTAATTTACCAGGTATTTATATCTACTAGTGTTCCTGGTACAGGTGTTACTGTCAGTGTCTTGATTTTACTGCGATGTAAACTATCACTCAGGAAACACACTTAAATAACCATCGTTTCCAGCTCGGCAGAAGCCAGGTTCCTGCAGACCCTCTGGGTTATGGGCCCAGTGCAAAAGCCTCTTAGTAACTCTGCCTTCAATACTCGAGCCATGACTTTTCTTCTAGCTTCTTGGTAAACCTAGTGGAATCTGTTGAAGAGAGAACACACCTGGTGAGAGCAACCTGATTCCGACCTTTATTAGGTGAGTGTAGGCTGACGGCAGCACTCAGATAGATAACAGAGAACCAACCTCTGTCATAAGGCCGAGGCGCTCATCACATCGTTCTGAGTCATGGTAAGACAAGGAAAGACTAGAAGAAAAGGGCAGAAACCCAGTATATACCCTACTGGAAGATCCTACCATTTGGCATTTCCCCCATCCCCCCAACCATCCTCAATCTCCCTAAATATTATCCCACTACATTATCCTTAACTCACTGAGTTAAATGATATCTCACACCAGCTAGTTTAAGCTACGCGATAGGCTACTGTTGCCGACGCTCTTATAATACGTTCTATCAACGCACATTACTACCCTCGATTCCTAAGAATAATCTAATGTAGGTCTAGTTACTTAATTATCATATATTTATTCCGGTTTGAAAATTGGGACTACTAAATCACACGTAGGTAACATGTCAGCCAATGTAAATCGACAGAAGACACTGTAGTCCCTCTCCAGAATCAAACTCTAAATAACACGCACATCTTAGTTGTTTCACAACATTTTGTCGACTTCCCCAAAGTTGTTTATCCCACTGTTTTAGTACTGGGTCTGAATGATGTCACAAAACTGTCCAGACACTAGACAGTCTAGCAGCTATTTTTCTCTCTCCGTTTCTGACTTCATATCAACAACTGGCTGGTTGTCCCTTTCATCTGGGAATTTGTCTCCGGTACATCATAATGTCTTACTGGTCTGTAATCTATAGAATCTTGTCCCCACAACAAAAGATCCTGCCGACTTTTACCCAGACAGTCCGTCTACCACATCAAAGGATGGTTGCGCGATAGCCTTCCCTCGATCAACAACACATGAAAGAATGCCGGCTGTTTGTAGTCTTTTGGCGCGACATTCTGTCATCGATCGCCCTCCAAGATTATATGTGACAGTAAGTCGACAGGTCATCCTCATTGCACATCGAACCATTCAGTCCATAAGTGGCTCGGATCGCCTTCTCAGCAAATCCCACAGCGTGTAGCGGCTAACGACACCAGTTCTGTGTTAGTTAATCAATCTTCTTTGGCTTCCTGCGAAGTGATCTTGTTTGGCCACCCCTCTTTTGATTTGCTGTTTTCGCAGTCTGACCATGGTTGTAGATTCGCAGTCATCACTTGATTCTCGCACAAGTCTTACTTCTCGTAGAGCATTCAGAATATCAGCTTGGTCCATGGCGCGTCCGTCCTCCACCTTAGCCTTACCTGCGAGATTGTCAGCCCGCTCATTTCCTTGTACTCCCGCATGCCCTGGCACGAAAATGAAACTAATCTTTGTCAGCCGAGACCGCTCCAGAGACAGCAACCACTTTCTTCGGATCCACCCCATCTCTATCCTCTTGAGATTGCTCATTGAGTCGCTAAGGAAACATGCCCTATTGAATGTCTGTGTCTCGAGCCATGTTATTGCTTTACTTACTGCCATGACGTCCATAGTCAGGCTACATGTGGTAATGAATCACAGCTGTGAGCAGTTAGCAAGCAGAACACCTTGTGTTTGTTTTTCATGCAATAGAGTAAGTTCTGGTTGTTCAGAAGGCAATCACAATCTACTGAACGTAAACTTGCTCAGAAATCAAAAACTGCCAAAACATTATGGGATTGACTGTGACGTCATTTAAAGGCTATGCAACTAATTTTTAAAATCATAACATGTAATCACGTGTAGACTGTTCCAGTGATGTTAGAATAGTAATAAGAAAAATTCATTCAAAGTGAGCAAACGCTAAAAAATGATCATGCAACATTAACATTTAAAAGAAAATACAGATTTGTTGCTTTGCCTGATCTTGAAATTCTATATCCAGTTGTCAATTAACATTGGGGCATATTGAACAACACAGGCTGGATGCAGAAATCATAATACGTAAACCCATGAAAATAGACCATTCATAATCAATGACAGATCACATTTCAAAACGAATGGAAGAAAGAAGAAACGCCAAAGAAGTTTTTGTGTATGCGATGGCAATCCTGACTCTCAGCAGTAAGCAGTTAGAAATGATGGAAAGGATAAAGAATGAAGTTATGCGCATTATTCTTGGATGTGCAAGAGATATAGCATGCAGGGTGATGCGCTACCTTCTTGATTTTCCAACCATTGAAGACAGAATACAAGTTTGCAGAGCACCATCCTACCTCAGAGTTAACGCAAACATACAACATCCACTGCATAGTGAAATTAGGTGAAGGGCAGCAGGTTAAAAAGAGGACGGTCGTGAATGGGTCAAGCCGATGACATTCTTCAACAGGTGTGTTAACTTGAGGACTTAGAACCTGGCGAGGAGTGGGTACAAGTGCCAACCGAATTCTGCACGTCCTTATCAGTTTGTATCCAACTAGATAGGAAATGCAGACAAGAAAATCCGGCTGCTGCGGAGGCTGAAGTACAAGCGTTGATTTTCGAGAATTCAATAGACGATGATACCGTGATGCTGTCATTTACACAGATGGGTCGGTCGTTCGACGCGCGAGAAGCTCATGGGTCTTTACGGCTCTTGCCGGAGGGAGGATTGTGAAGGAGGACACTGGTGCTTTTGCTGAGACCACAAGTAGCCTGACTATGGAAGTTACTGTCAGTTAAGTAAAGCAATAACAAGGCTTGAGACACATACATTAACTAGGGCATGTTTTCTTAGCGACTCAATGAGTATGTTCAAGAGGATAGAGATGGGGTGGATCCGAAGAGAATGGTTGCTGTCTCTGGAGCGGTCTCTGCTGGAAAAGATTAGTTTCATCTTCGTGCCAGGGCATGCGGGAGTACAAGGAAATGAGCGGGCTGACAAGCTCGCAGGTAAGGCTACTGCGGAGGGCGGACTCGCCATGGACCAGACTGAAATTCTGAATGTTCTACGAGAAGTAAGACTTGTGCGTGAACCAAGTGATGACTGTGAATCTACAACCATGGCCAGACTGCGAGAACACCAAATTAAAAGAGGGGTGGCTGTCAGAGTCTAACAGGGGACAGCGATGCAGGGACAGCGATGCAGGGACATCGTTACGACCGCCAGGCGACTTAGCTCCCAGTAAGGGATGCAACAACTTCGTTGCGCCGCCAGGCGAATAGGAGTTACCGGCCTGCGAGATCGCTGGCTGACCAGCGGTCAGGCCGCCAACGCAAGACGCACGCCTGCCACGTGACGCCACGTCAGGCAGGAGGCAAGTTGCGAACCAGGTCCAGACAGCTCTGGGGACACGGTACAGGACGGACGTGTGATTGAGAGAAAGGCGTTGTATGGTTTCTGTATTGAAAGGCGAGTGTCTGGACATCTTGCGAGTCAGACTTGTGAACTGTATTGTGGATGTAAGTTGTAAAGTATCCATTATATATTGTTGTGATCATCATTCTGTATTTGATATGTTAATAAATCCATTGAATGGTGTATCGTTGAGTCTTACGTCAAATCACGTTGTATTTGTACTGTCTCACACTTGTTAGGAAAGCGAGCCAAGTTTAAGACTCTGACATGTGTGAACGTGGGGGCTCGTCCGGGATGAACGTGGGTAGCTCGACCTTGTTGAACGTGGAGGGCTCGTCCCACTTTAATTTAGTTAGATTTGAACGTAGCTCGTCCTTTTTGAACGTGAAGGTCTCGTCCAGCTTTAATTTAGTTAGATTTAAACCTAAATGTGATCATGGAAGGCTCATTTTGATTGTTACTACATTATTTAAACATGTGTAAGACCATTTGTAAACGTACAATGCATACATTTTGTTTGATCCTGTAAACGTGTAAAACATTTGTGATTTGTGAAACTTGTCACCGTTTTGACCTTGTCGACATTGTGATCTTGTCGCCATTTTGACCTTGTCGCCATCTTGTAAACTTGATGTCTATGTCCTTACTGAATGTCATCTTGATGTAAGTGATGTGTCATCAATGTTGTAGAGTGTTAAGATACTTGTAGATTGTCTTTGTGCATTGAGTTTGTGGAACGCGGAAAGTGTTTGGAAAGAAAGTAACGTGTATTGTAAAAAAACTGTTGACGGACAAACTTACGACATACAATTACACTCAACGCCATACAAACCTAATCAACACTTAGTGACAAGCAGGCACACACCAACAAATAGACGCTAATTTATCTTCTTCCAAAATAACAGCAGGTTTTTCCGTACCATCCGAAACCTTGCCGTAGAGGTCATTTACGATTCGAAGTAGCGACCCTACAGTTCCTAGCCCGATTTTCAACCGTTCTTCACCGCATCCAGGGCACTTGAGTATAATTTTTTTTCTTTTCGTATACTTTAAAAATGCATTTTTAGGCACATATCGTCCATTTAAACAAATTGTAAATTGTTGATTACTAACCACTTATTACATATTGTGTGTGGCTGGTATTTCATTGACATTTTTCCATCATGTCTTCATTATTTGATTTCATTGATATGGGCATAAAGTTACAGTTACATGGTGATGAACTAACACGTTGGAGTGAGCAGAAGTACGCTGAATACCTACTAGTACAGGAGAAAGCTACCGAACGCGATGACAGGGCAGCAGAACGCGAAGAAAGAGCAGCAGAAAGGGCTGCCAAGCAAGCCGAATTAGAACTGGCTGCAAAGACAAAGCAAGCTGAGATGGATAGCGAACTAAAGAAGGCAGAAATAGCAGCTCAGAGTAAGAGAGAAGAACTGGAGTTACAGTTGAAGATAAAACAACTTGACACTGAGACTGCAATTAACAAAGAGGCTAAGAAATCTGAGAGACTGGAGAAAGAAAACCAGTTTAAGAAATATCAAGGTATTGTACATAATTATACCTCGGGTGACTGCATCGCAGCCTTTACCCAAAATTTTGAAACTTTAATGGAACATTATCAAGTTCCACTGTCTGAATGGAATATTGTGTACATGAGGAGTTTGTCAGGGGAACCTCTTAAAGTTATTGAAACCATCCCCAAAGACCTCAGAAAAGATTACCATTATCTGAAATCTAAGATTATGGCACATTTTATGTTAGATGAGGCAGGTTACAGAGAACAATTCAGTAAATTGAGCCCAAAACCGACTCAAACGTTCTCTGACTACCTCTGCTTAGTCCGAGATATTTTCACCAAATGGACGTCAGCAGCCAAAATTGAAAAAAGTTATCAGAGATTGGAAGATCTAATCATTAGAGACAAAATTGTATCATCTATTCCTTCAGCCTTTGCTAAATTTTTGTTAGAGAATGAATGCTCTAGTGTGGATGAGATTGAAAGACGTGGGTCGGCTTACTACACAGCCAACAAACATTGCTTTGCTACTGAAGATACTAACATTAACTTTGTAGCAGCGGCTAATTATGACAAACAACCCTATAGTAGGCAGAAACCTCATAGGCCTACCTCTGAGAAATTTAATCATTGCATTTATTGTAAATATTCACATCATCAGGGTGAAATGTGCGATCAGAACCCAGGGTACCATACTTACTTATTAAACATGGTAAACAGACAAGACAAAGAACGTAAATCCTTTAAAAACTCACGAAAATGTTTCCTCTGCAAGGCATGGGGACACCACCGGAAAGATTGTAAGGGCAGGCATATGACCAACAAAGCAAATGCCGCCTTGTTTGATAGTTCGTCTTCTGATGAAGAAGAGCCAGAGAAACATCCTGTGAACTCAGCACAGGCGTTTGACATATTCAACGCAAACCATTGCTCTGTTTGTAACACCTTCTATGAAGATGGTATTTTAACATGCGGTCATGCCATCCCTATTGCCAATGAAGAAGCTAATTTGGTAGTAGACTCAAAAGGCAGAATAAACATCCATCACGGATATGTAAATGGCAAATCTGCTACAGTCCTTCGCGACACGGGGAGTTCACTCATTGGCCTGAAGAGAACGTTCATAATGCCTACAGACTATACAGGCAGGCACGTAACATGTAGAACATTCTCAGGCAATATTGTGAAATACCCATTAGCATGGGCATATATTGAAACACCTTTCCTCACTGGGAAAGTAAAGTGCGCTGCACTAACCAGTCCAGTTTGTGATATCCATCCATCCATCATGTGCCATGCCGGTAAGCGTGGGCGGTCATGTTCTGCCATCTCACTCGATCAACAGAGTCGTGGATCAATTCCGTGTTTTTGTCTCGACCATGCCACAAGGCCAAGCCATCCAGATACTTGTTTCTAGGTCTTCCCCTTGGTCTGTTCCACTCGATCTTACCAGTTGTCACCAAGTTCTCCAAATCATTTCTTCTCATAACATGCCCAAAAAATTGTGACTGTCTACGTCTAATGTCTCTGATCAGTTTACGATCTTCATTTGTTTCTTGAAGGACTTGTTCATTGGTCTTTCTGGCTGTCCATGGTATTCTTTGCATTTTCCTCAGAAACCACATTTCTACAGCCATCAGATATTTTTCAGCCTGGCTGCTCATTGTCCAAGCTTCACATCCATATAAAAGTACAGGTTCTATGTAGCATCTCAACACTCTTTTTCTCGTTTCAATTGACATCTTTTTATTGGTCAGTATGTTTTTCATCTTGCTAAAGGCTACTTTTGCCATGGCGATTCTTGTTCTAATCTCTTCAAGGCATCTCCCATCAGATGTTATTACTGTTCCGAGGTAATTGTACCTATTCACTTGTTGAAGAGTATTCCCATTTACTTGTATATTACACTGTGGTATTTCGTTCTTCTTAGTGACGACCATAATCTGTGTCTTTTTACAATTTAATTCTAACCCTTGTTGTTCACTATGTGTAACAACCGCATCTACTAAATTTTGCAGGTCCTGTTCATTGTCTGCAATCAAGACTGTATCATCTGCATATCTAATGTTATTGATGCATCGTCCCCCAATGTTGATTCCTTCCATATTTTCAATATTTCTGAAAATATTTTCACTGTACAGGGAAAACAGATCTGGAGACATTACACATCCCTGTCTCACACCTCTCTTAATAGGCTGATATTGGCTTACTTCATTATCAACTCTTATGGCAGCTTGTTGTTTCCAATATATGTTTTTTACAAGTCTAAGGTCTTTCCCATCAATTTGTAGATCTTCAAGCATCCTTATCATGTTGACATGTCTCACTTTATCAAAAGCCTTTGTGTAGTCAATGAAGCAAAGGTGTAGATCTTTGTTTACTTCTATAGAACGTTCGATTACGGTTCTCAGTATATACACAGAATTTACTGTACCCTTGCCTACTACAAACCCACATTGTTCTTCTCCTATTTCAGGTTGTATTTTCCTCCTAACTCTTTGCATGATAATTCTTAGCAAAATCTTCGTGATGTGACTCATTATACTAATTGTTCGATGTTGATCACATTCCAAGGCTCCTGATTTCTTTGGGATTGCAATAAATACAGAATTACATAACTCATGAGGTATGTTTCCAGTATCATATATTGTATTAAGCAGACTGGTAACTTTATCTATTCCATATTCTTCTAAAGCATTAATCATTTCTGTTGTGACGCTGTCTGGACCGGGGGTTTTGCCAGATTTCATATGATTAAGAGCATTCTGAACCTCCATCTTCAAAATTGCTGGCCCTTCATTGTTATTTTGAACAATATATTGTTCGCCTCTGCTATCGTCATAAAGGTTTTTCACGTAATCTGACCATACATGTAAAATCTGATCTTTTTCTATTATGACTCTTCCATCTTTTGTCTTTAGGCAGCCTGCTGATGTACGTGTTCTTTGATTAGTAATCTCCTGAATTATTTTGTGCATTAGTTTCGCATTTTTACTGTTGTGTTGTTTTTCAATTTCTCTGCAATTTTTCTCAAGCCATGTTTCTTTAGCCTCCTTACATAAGGTTCTGACTTTTCTGTGAATTTCTTCACATTTGGCAGGATTATTTTTGTTCTGTCTTCTTGTTTCCATTAGTTGTAAAATTTCTTCAGTCATCCATGTCTTACGGCCAACTTTCTTTACTTTTGGAATAGTTTTTTCTGCTGCACAACTGATTGAATTCTTCAGCATTTCCCATTGATCATCTACATCTTGAAATAGGATCTCTAGATCAGACAATAAATCAAATTTGTTCTTTACTTCTATGTTAAAATTATCTTGTATTTCTTTGTCAGTTTTCAATTTGCACAAGTTTGTGATATAATTATTGGTAATTTACCTGAGGTAAATGATAAACCTCATGACATAACATCTGTATGTATTGATGATACCATAACATCACCATCAAATGTCATCAGTGAAAATGTCACACCACCTATTGATTATAAAGTAGCTAATGTAGCACTAAGTTCTCATGACATCATTGAAACTGTTGTTCCATCATCATCTGACATCATTGAGTGTGTGAACGCAGTAACGAGAGCTACTGCTAGAGTGCAAGATGAAATAAATCAAACTGAGGCGATACAATTGCTCAGCCCAGTTTCACTACCTACTAACACCATGAAGAAAGCATTTATAACAGCCCAAAAAGCTGATCCTTCATTGTCAAAATACTTTGACCTGATCGGCCGAAAGCCAAAAGTAACCAAGAATGCAAAATGGCATTTTGCTATGAAAAATGATATACTCACCAGGTATTACACCAGAGGTGACAATACCACAGAGCAAACTGTTTTGCCAACTAGTTATCGCAAGCAAGCCTTACATCTTGCACACGATATACCTCTTGCAGGACATATGGCATACGTTAAGACCAGATCAAGGTTATTGACACAATTTCACTGGCCAAAATTTTGCAATGACATTAAAGAATATTGCAGAAGTTGTGACACCTGCCAGAAACTGGTTAAAAAAGGTAAACACCCACAGGCAAAGTTAAAAGTTACCGACTTAGCCAGTCGACCTTTTGAAAAGTTATCGGTTGACATAGTGGGCCCTCTTAGTCATACAACAACTAGAGGGAATAAATTCATTCTAACTGTTATTGATACATGTAGTCGCTGGCCAGAAGCTATTCCGTTAAAGAACATAACTGCCAATGACATAATGGAAGTGTTCTTCCATATGTTTTCTAGGATAGGTTTTCCAGATACTATCCAATCTGATAGGGGCACTCAGTTTATTGCCGCATCCACCCAAGCTTTCACCAAAATGTTGGGAGTGAAGCAGTGTTTCAATTCACCCTACCATCCTCACAGTAGCGGAGTAATAGAGAAGTTTAACGGGGATCTCAAGCACATGCTTGCAAAAGTAACGCAAGAACACCCCAACAACTGGGATGTATATCTACCAGCTATTCTTTTTGCTTATCGCGAGGTACCACATGCTAGCACCGGTTTCTCTCATTTTGAACTCATCTATGGTGCCAAACCACGTGGCCCATTGACCATTTACCACCAAATGTTAACTAACTCTACACCAATACTTAAACCCATATCATCATACTTATATGTTACATCATTGCGTGAAAGAATCATCAAATCTTGTGTTATTGCAAAGAATGCACTAAAACTATCTGGTGCTACTTATAGACAGTATGCTGACAAAGGTAACCGGACAATAACATTGACACCTGGACAGGACATTCTTCTGCTACTACCTAGTGACAGACACCTACTGACTGATTCTTGGCAGGGACCTTTTAAAGTGACGAGACAGATTTCACCTGTAGACTACGAAATCCTTATAAAAGACAAACACAAAATATTTCACATAAATATGCTAAGACCATACCACAACAGAGACAACGAACAGGACGATACGACAGCTTGTACAGTGATAATAGATCACGAAGACGACGATGCTAGTGACGAAATTCCAACACCTGCATTAGACACGACAGACTGCTTGAAGGAGATCAAAATCAACCCAAAGTTAACTCAAGCAGAGACAAACAGGTGCAAACAACTTATACAACAGTACAACACCATCTTTTCCAACAACCCAGGACAAACAGAATTAGTACAGCATCACATCACACTCACATCAAACACACCCATTAGATGCAGACCATACACCATCCCATTACATTACAAAGAGCAGTTACATCTAGAAATCATCAACTTAGAGAAAAATAACATCATAAGACGATCCCAATCAGACTACTCATCTCCCATGGTCATAGTACGCAAAAAGGACAATACAATAAGACTTTGCATCGACTACCGAAAACTGAATAAAATAACTGTTCTAGATCTTGAGCCAATGGCAAACACTGACGATCTTTTGACAGAACTGACAGACGCTAGGTTCTTTACGACGGTAGACATGACGAAAGGTTATTGACAGATTGCTGTAGACGAACAGAGCAGACATCTGACAGCATTTGCCACACCTTGGGGACTGTACGAATGGTGCAAACTTCCATTTGGGCTTGTTAACGCCCCAGCCACATTTTTACGGATGACACGACTACTTCTAGTAGACATTCCTAACATAATCTGCTATATCGACGACATATGTATTTACACAGAGACAATGACTGAGCACATTAAGACTTTAGACCAGACATTTGAACGGATCAGACAGCACGGACTGACAGTGAAGCCTGCAAAAGTAGACATAGCCTACCAGGAAATAACATTCTTGGGTTACAAAATATCCAATGGCTTTGTCACGACAGACGATAAAATTGTGTCCAAGATACTAAAACTCTCACTTCCGACTACTAAAAAACAAGTCAGAAGTTTGTTGGGCTTAATAAATTACTACCGGCAGTTTATTCCTGATTTTTCTGAACTGACCGAGGTATTTACTAATCTACTAACAAAAGATAAACCAGAGAAAATTGTACACGATCAATGCCTAAAAATTGCATTTCATAAAGTTCTATCATGTTTTTCTGATAAGAATGAACGCAATCTTATCCTTAAATTGCCCGATATCCGTTTACCTTTCAGATTACGCACAGATGCTAGCTCCGTGGCGATTGGAGCAGTCCTGTTGCAGGAGTATAACAACATTCTCCACCCCGTTTATTTTGTATCCAGGAAGCTGAAGGCCCGAGAGCGGGCATGGTCCATTCCTCAATTGGAAGCCCTAGCTTTAGTAGTAGGTATTACAAAATTGTCTAGATTTCTTCTAGGACGCCATTTCATCGTAGAATCGGACAGCAGCCCCTTACGATGGATGAATTCAGGAGTGCCGTCGAACCATATGGTAGCGCGTTGGTCTTTGAAACTCCAAGATTATAGCTTTGAGGTTCGACACATCCCAGGCAAAACCAATTCAATTGCCGATCTTTTGTCACGTTTCCCGACCGACCCAGTGAGCACCAATGTCTGAGTGCAGTATGTAGAAATACACTCAGACCGACACAGCCATTTAGCAGTGAATAGTGGTTTTTTTTCATTCACAAAAAAAACTGTGTAATGTCTACAATATTGTGATAGGGATTACTCCCGTTATATATAGTGTTCTTATTTTACTAGTTCATGTAGTGATTGTCGTGTATAAATGTGCAGTATGTGGTAGAAAGCGAACTATATTAATTGTAGATAATACGTACAAGAACAGTGTCACATTCGAACTTACCTGAAGCGAATTATCCAACTTCACAGTGACAACTTCGTGTGGAATCTTCCAGGAATATTTTAATTACGAGTGTGAAAGTAAAAACTGAACAGTGACGACTTTTCTACACCTTTGCAGTGAACCGAAATCTTTAATGTTCGACTGAAACATCTAACACATGAACATTCGATCCTAATCCAGAAGATTGTGTAGCAACATCTAACACGAACTTTGAGAACATTGTACCTTCCTTAAACTACATCAAACCGGAACAGGTGTGTTCTACGAGCTTTACCATCAGCTGATTTTAGTGTTCGTGTGTACTTACGGATTAATTAGAAATTTAGAACAAAAATAGCAGACAACATATAAAAGAAAAAAAAGTTTTGACGATTCTAAAATGTTTAGGATTCTATAAAATTGAATACACGAATTGTGTGTTTATTTATTTCTCTAATGTAATCTTAGAATCATATCTTGATAAACGTATTCATATTACCGACTTTTTTCTCGTTAATATGAAGAAACGTCAAGCAATGACACTAAGAAATTAAATAGTTATTGTAAATTATTGTGTGTCACTAATGTTAAAATTACTTCCCTTTCATTTATTGTTATTACATTTTCACACAAAGGGCCATAATTTGAAATGTATATGCTAATGTGTTGTGTGTAATATAACATGTTGTTGTTAAAGTGTTGACACCACAGGCAGGCATCTACTGGGCATGGCAGAGTGTTGCCAACATTGTATGCCAACACAAGAACTCCTGGCCAAGTAGGGACAGGGTGGGAGTGTTTTATACGACTTATATAAAGCCGTATTTCAGTCTGGCTAGATGGTTTTTGTTCCAAGAACCATATTATTCTTTTTTTTTCAAATTGCTGCGAGGTAGATGCGTGAAGCTGTTACTACTGATCTGACTGGGTGATAATACAATTGAGGTAACCAGCCATCGAGAGGGTGAAGCCTGATATGTGTTAAACATGAAGCACCACATGTCTTTGTACCCAACTCCCAGTGCTTATATATTTCTATGCCATGTGTGTATTTTGATAACGTTGTGTATAACAATAGAAAGGTAGACTCTGACAAGGGTATACTATTAACCCAACAGGTACAGACATTATACATGAAAGACGACATCTTTCATGGATTTTACCGGGGGAGCGTGTCAGAGTCTAACAGGGGACAGCGATGCAGGGACATCGTTACGACCGCCAGGCGACTTAGCTCCCAGTAAGGGATGCAACAACTTCGTTGCACCGCCAGGCGAATAGGAGTTACCGGCCTGCGAGATCGCTGGCTGACCAGCGGTCAGGCCGCCAACGCAAGACGCACGCCTGCCACGTGACGCCACGTCAGGCAGGAGGCAAGTTGCGAACCAGGTCCAGACAGCTCTGGGGACACGGTACAGGACGGACGTGTGATTGAGAGAAAGGCGTTGTATGGTTTCTGTATTGAAAGGCGAGTGTCTGGACATCTTGCGAGTCAGACTTGTGAACTGTATTGTGGATGTAAGTTGTAAAGTATCCATTATATATTGTTGTGATCATCATTCTGTATTTGATATGTTAATAAATCCATTGAATGGTGTATCGTTGAGTCTTACGTCAAATCACGTTGTATTTGTACTGTCTCACACTTGTTAGGAAAGTGAGCCAAGTTTAAGACTCTGACAGTGGCCAAACAAGAACACTACACAGGAAGAACATTGATAAACCAACACAGAACTGGTGTCGTTAGCCGCTATACGCTGCGGGATTTGCTGAGGAGGGGATCCGAGCACTTATAGACTGAATGGTTCGATGTGCAATGAGAATGATCTGTCGACTAACTAACTAATTATCTAACCAACTGACGACCATAATCTGTGTCTTTTTACAATGTAATTCTAACCGTAGTTGTTCACTGTGTGGAACAACAGCACTTACTAATTGTTGCAGATCCTGCTCATTGTGTGCTGCAATCAATACTGTATCATCCGCATAATGGTAACCAATGATGATTTATTTCATATATTCTACATTTCTGAAAACATTTTCACTGTACGGACAAAACAGATCTGGAGACATTACACATCATTTGTCGCACACCACATTCGACAGGCTGATATTGACCTGCTCCATTACCAATCCTTTTGGCAGCTTGTTGATTCCAATATATGTTATTTTACAAGTCTAACGTCTTTCTTATCAATTTGTTCGTCTGAAAGCATCTTTATCACGATGACATGGCTTACCTTATAGAAATCCTTTGTATGGTAAATAAAGCAAAGATGTAGGTCTTTGTTTACTTCTGTAGAATGTTCAATTAATTAATATACACAGCGTTTACTGTGCCCTTGCCTTCTAGACATCTACATTGTTCTTCTCGTATTTCGGGTTGTATTTTCTTCCCAACTCTTTGCTTGATAAATCTTAGAAGCCTACCACTTTTCTGTTGCGACCACTGACACAACTATTCACCCAACGAATCACTGGAGTTGAAAAAAAAAGTGGACGAAGAAACTGCAAATGAGTCACTGTTGAATATATTTCTATTCATATCTGAATATTAGAACAAGTGGTATAAAAAATTCAGGGCTATCTTAGACACTTACTAAGTCATCTGAGATCTGCATGTGTGTTTCACTCGAATATAACACTCTGTCGTTATAAAGCGCGAAAAAATGGCCCCGAGATTTCTGGAAGTTATTCGGAGAAGAGACTGAAACACGTTTGTTGTACATATTGAGTATTCTTTTGACATGTTTAAGGCATTCTTAAAGACATTGAAACAAAATAAAAGATATAAAACTGATTAAACGGTATATTTAAAATATAAGCTATGTGGTCGTCATCATAATATGAGAAACAAAGGCACTATTGATAACACTGGAGAGGAACATGCAGGGAAACAACTGCGTCACACAGACATGCAAGGAACGACTATATAACACGGACATGCTATTAACAACCATATCACACACACGTTCAGGAATCAACTAAACCGCACAAGTATAAAGAAACGGCTACATCACCCAGGCATGCATGAAACAAAACATCACACAAGCATTTAGAAATAGCTACAAAGCGCGGATATGTAAGAAGCAACTAAATCTCACTGGCAAAAAGAAACAACTACACCATACAGACATGCAAGAAACAACTACACCATACAGACATGCAAGAAACAACTACACCATACAGACATGCAAGAAACAACATTACACAGACGTGAAGAGACAACTACATCTGACAGACGTAAGGACACTAATATATCTATAAAACATTTCCAAAAACAAACAAACAAACAAACACACAAGAACATCACATAGACATGACGAAGCAACAACATGACATAGATATGACGAAGAAACAATATAACATAGACATGACGAAGCAACAACATGACATAGACATGACGAAGCAAACAACGTGACATAGACATGACGAAGCAACAAGATAACATAGACATGACGAAGCAACAACATCACATAGACATGACGAAGCAACAACATAACACAGACATGACGAAACAACAACATGACATAGACATGACGAAGCAACAACGTGACATAGACATGAGGAAGCAACAATATAACATAGACATGACGAAGCAACAACGTGACATAGACATGACGAAGCAACAATATAACATAGACATGACGAAGCAACAACATGACATAGACATGACGAAGCAATAACATAACATAGACATGACGAAGCAACAACATAACATAGACATGACGAAGCAACAACATGACATAGACATGACGAAGCAAAAAAATGACATAGACATGACGAAGCAACAACATAACATAGACATGACGAAGCAACAACATGACACAGACATGACGAAGCAACAACATGACATAGACATGACGAAGCAACAACATGACACAGACATGACGAAGCAACAACATGACATAGACATGACGAAGCAACAACATGACATAGACATGACGAAGCAACAACATGACATAGACATGACGAAGCAACAACATGACATAGACATGACGAAGCAACAACATGACACAGACATGACGAAGCAACAACATGACATAGACATGACGAAGCAACAACATGACATAGACATGACGAAGCAACAACATGACATAGACATGACGAAGCAACAACATGACATAGACATGACGAAGCAACAACATGACATAGACATGACGAAGCAACAACATGACATAGACATGACGAAGCAACAACATAACATAGACATGACGAAGCAACAACATGACATAGACATGACGAAGCAACAACATGACATAGACATGACGAAGCAACAACATGACATAGACATGACGAAGCAACAACATGACATAGACATGACGAAGCAACAACATGACATAGACATGACGAAGCAACAACATGACATAGGCATGATGAAGCAACAACATGACATAGACATGACGAAGCAACAACATGACATAGACATGACGAAGCAACAACATGACACAGACATGACGAAGCAACAACATAACATAGACATGACGAAGCAACAACATGACACAGACATGACGAAGCAACAACATGACATAGACATGACGAAGCAACAACGTAACACAGACATGACGAAGCAACAACATGACATAGACATGACGAAGTAACAACATGACATAGACATGACGAAGCAACAACATGACATAGACATGACGATGCAACAACATGACATAGACATGACGAAGCAACAACATGACATAGACATGACGAAGCAACAACATAACATAGACATGACGAAGCAACAACATAACATAGACATGACGAAGCAACAACATGACATAGACATGACGAAGCAACAACGTGACACAGACATGAAGAAACAACTACTTCATACAGACATGAAGACAATCCTGCATCACACAGCAATAAAGAGGAATATTCTCTGCAATTTACCTGTCAATCGAAGTAAGGAAAATCATTTTCTAAAGCTATTTTGAGCCTATCCTGATGTACAATTAATCGAATCAAGGGTAATTATATTACGCAAGTAATTCTGTGGAGCCGGCCTCCCTGGCGCAGGGCTTAAGGACGTTCTTCGTAATCACGTATACTTCCGTACGAAACACAGCTGCGCGAGATTCGACAGCGGATCTCGTCGCGTTTGTTACTTACTGAGGTATGTGAGCCTGTCGTTTAGAAAGCAATGGCAATCTACAGAACGTAACACTTGCCAAGACATCAACAGCAGCTGACAAATGCTGGTGTTGACTGCAATGTCCTGTAAAGGATATGGAGAAAACAAATTATGTGGAAGCTGTAGAAATGTTTTATAGAACAATTATAAGAACGTCATGGGCAGATAGAACAAGTATCTTGAAAGAAGTTAATTCCCACAGATGCTGGATAGTTTGGCATCATGGTATGATAAAACATGCTTGCTTGCTTGTGTTCGTTGGCTTGAGCTCCAACGCAAAGTCCTGTATGTCGGATGAAGGCATCCTGTTGTCCAACATCAGTGTGATGTCATACAGGACCTGAAGTTTGCGTGAGTATCCGTTGTCCCATGTCTGGCTTATTGGTGTGCAGACTGGTGGTTCCTCGCCATACAGGCAGACACTCTCCGACTTCAGAGGAATCGGTGATCCTATTGACTTCAGCCAGGACCCCGAAGGGACCTGTTGCCCAGGACGCTCGACGAGGACGCGTCAATAGGTCTTGGCCAGTATATAACCCGGCCCTGGTGCCTAGGAAACACCTCTGCGTCCCATGAAACATGATCACCAACGCCACATGACATGCACTATACGTTGAAAGAGAGCTGGAGTAAAGCTGGCAGTAAGAGATTTAATGAAAATATAACTGACAATTGTTTCCCTGACTTACTTTCTTGATTCAGCTCGTAGTAGTCATATCCCTCTAATGGTAAAATTACCCCAGAATCGGAGTTCCATTTTGACAAGTAACACTTCCTTACAACAGACACATGTAAAAATGATTTGCACTTAAATTTTGTATGCTGAGCACACCTTTTGGCACACTGAAAAATAAGATATAAAAGAATTGCGTGCACACAAATGAAATTTAAAAAAAAATAAAAACAGCTTATCCTAGGCTTATATTTTATATGGAGGAAAAGTTAGGGTGGGGTGGGGGGGGGGGGAGGGGAGGACGGAGTGGTCAGTGGTCATGCCGTTTACCTCACTCCCCGAAGGTCGTAGGTTCATTTTCGGGGTCCGCCATTCGGTTTCCAAACGCAACCTGTATGTTTCGGAGACCTAAATGGGTTGTTGCTGGAACTACCTAGTTCGTGCTGTGTGAGTCATTTCGGCAGGTCGCTCTGTGGAAAGTGACCGAGTCATAGGAGATAAAAACCTGATGCAATGAAGTCTATACCCTTTTGCCATTACACAAGTCCCGAAAGAGAAAACTGCTACAGGCCTGTAATGTGGTAGAGCCATCACATGTGGTAGGCCTGAATGCAGGAAGGAATAGGTGGCCGGTCTTTCCCTCACTTAGCTAGACGACGAACGCAGGCGAAGTACCCTCGTCCGACAGCGCTCATAGCATTATCAGCGCATCATCATCATCATCATCATCATCATCATCATCATCATCATCATCATCATCATCATCATCCAGTGCCTTGCCTATCATACTTTTCCAAACATTGCCTTCTTCGACGGCATGCACCAATGCGTGTGTTTATTCCTTTCCATGCCATGACACAAAACTTTAGATTTTCTCACACTGTTTTTCTCTATCTCTCTTACCACAAAACTGTCCGGTTTTCACTACATGTTCCAGTTGTTGCCTTCTCATAATGTGGTCAAACATGATAACTGCTTCTTTCTAATGTTTGTGATAAGAAGTCTTTACGACTTAGTGTATCAGCGTAGCTTCTTATTAAATCCGCTGACAGTCCCACTTCGTTCATTTAAAGAGCTTAGTTGTGTATCTTATAGGAATAGCTTTCAGTCGTGTGAAATGTATGAAACAATACAAAACAACCATGTAATATATTCAACTTGGAAATGTGTTTTAACATACGATGTTAATTCCACACACACACACACACAAAAGGCATTATCTGAAATTATCAGAAGGGTTGATTAGGATATCATTGCTAAAATGCAACATATTAAGGACATTTGTTTTGAAATATAGCATGCATATAATTTGAAAATGGGGACTAAAGCATACTAAATTAAAAGTCACATCTGTCCCTACAGCTGAAAGCAGCAACAATAGCACATATCCTTTTAATGGCAACCTGTATAATACCTTGACGAAGTGCAAGAAATCAGAAATGAATATTACATTCGCAAGTTCTTCTTCTTCTTCAGCGTTCCGAGCCATTGAGGTTCTTTGCTGCAAATACAATCCGTCTCCATTCGTCTCTCTGGTGGACCTTCTCTTGCCAGTCGTTGATTCCAAGTGCTTGTAGGTCTGTACATGTATTATCTCTCCACCGCCTTCTTGGTCTACCTCGGGGTCTTCGGTCATTTATTTCCTGAGTGTAAGCGAGTTTTGTTTCCCTATTATCTTCCATTCTTTCTATATGCCCCAGCCATTGTAGTCTATTAGCCTTCATGATACCAGTGATTAGCGGGGACTTAAACAGATCATAAATGTCTTTGTTACTTCTTCTTTTCCACTCTCCACTTTGTGTATCCCTAATGGGTCCAAAGATGCGTCTTAAAATTTTGTTCTCAAAGGTTTGTAACAAGGCTTCGTCTCCCTTCGTTGTACTCCATGTTTCAGAGCCATACAGCACAACTGGTCTGATCAGTGTTTTGTATATTGTGATTTTGGTGTTACGAGATAGCGCCTTTGATTTTAGTAGATGTTGTAGTGCATAGTATATCTTATTTCCAGAGTTGATTCTAGTTTGTATTTCTTCCCTTATGATGTTGGAGCAGTTGAAGATTGTACCCAGGTATTTGTATGTTTCCGTTCTTTTAATGGTCATATTATCTATTTGTATGTGGCCAGAGTTTCTAGCCATTCCGTCTCTTGAAATTACCATATATTCTGTCTTATCTTGGTTGATAACCAGCCCCATCTGTTGGGCTTTTCCCTTTAAGTGAGTCAATATTTCCAATGTCTTTTGTTCGCAAGTTATTATGCTTAATTGGAAAACCAACAAGATGTTTGCACAACAGGGAATCTAAGGACTAGGAGGGACTTATGAAATGTAAGGCAAATATGTAGAGTGGGCAAAAATGCATTATTTTATTTTTGGAAAAAAAAATGGACCAGCAAAAAAAGAAAAAAAAAAATAAGACGGTTATGGACGCGGAAGAGTCCAGGCAAAACGTTCAGAAACCATACTGATTGTATTCTCTTTTGATAGGAGACTTTTTAAACTGCTTTCAAAGTCAAAGCGGCTCTGTGGTGAATTACAAACGCAATTCGTAATCCCGCATACCGCGTACAAAACATAGATGCCAGCGATTAGGAAGCAGAACCCCTTGCGTTGATTGTTCATTATGTGATATGGGCGCCGGTTGTCGAGAAAGCAGTCGCAATCCACTGAACGTAAACATGCCAATAAATCACAAACTGCCAAACAATTATGGGGTTGACTGCGGCGTCCTGTAACGGATATGCAACTAATTTTTAAAGTCATAAAACCTAGCAACATGTAGACTGTTCCAGTGATTATAGATTAGCAATAAGAATAATGCATTCAAAGCGAACGAATCCAAAGCGAGAGCGTGTTGATGTAACGGTTAGGAACTTACGCTGACAGTGAGATAAGCTCTGTCAGAGGAAGGTTTGATGTCAGCTCTGTCATTCGTTATGGTAGGAAAAGACTGATCCACCATTCCTCCATGCACTCAGGCCTACGAAATAGGATGATCCTAACACAAGATAAACACCATTCTTGTTACGATATTGTTGTTTATTAAACGGAGGAAAATATTCATCGATAGGTTGCCTGACAATCACAGAAGGCAACATTACAATGGCCAAGAATAAGATGTTAGATACATGGCCAGAATATTTGAAAGGTCTTTACACCTATTTACGAGGTCATGTGGTGGTCCCAATAACAATGAATGGCGTTATTGTAGCGCAATGGATCAATGGTGTGTGTTTAGACGCCCTTTAGGTCGACAGGTGGATCCTGACTTTAAAATACAATTGTCTGGTTAGTAAAAGTGAAATTGACACTACTGCATATTCGAAGTCGATTGTCCTAAACATATGAAAAAGTCGCTTAAAAGTCGACAGGGTCGACTTCATTGCACCGGGTTTTATCCCATATGGCTCGGTCTCTTTCCGCAGTGCGGAAAGCGTCGCACAAAGCACGAACTCCATAGCTCTGGCGACGACCCACAGGAGTCTCCGAAAAATCTAACTCGTGAATCGAAGGACGCGGCCCGGAATCGAACCCACAACCTCCGAGTTAAACGGATTGATCACTTCGCCACGAAGACTCCCTAAACATATGAGGCTGACACTGTGCACCAACTATGCCTCATGTCATAAAATTATTCAATTACTTATACTTTACCTCAGTAAACAAAGCGGTGTGCTAATGACGTTGATAGGGATCTGAGCTAATCATGTCATGGTTCGAGGCCTGTGTTCGTCGTCTCGCCAAGTGAGAGAAAGACCGGTCACCTACACCTACATGCATTCAGGCTCATAAAAAGTGATATCTCTATCACAGAACAGACCCGTAGCGGTTAATTGCTTCAGGAAATGTTTTTAGAAAATGTGTGTATTAACAGTGAAGGACCACCCATTTTGGAGATGGAAATTCAGAATGCTCCTAACCATATTAAATACTCCATGACCAAATAAAGAGTGCTCTTAGCCATATGAACTACTGCATGACCTTGGATCCAGACAATACCATTATTTCATTCAGTAGCATGTTCTTTACAAAACCTCGCTCACATATCAACCTACAGGAAAATCGTTTGATTTTAAGCCAGATGTCTCGTGTCCGATACACCCATCTAAAGATCATAGTAACGTCCCGGGAAACTTCTCCATCATAAGCAAGATGTCCCGCGTCCGATACACCCATCTGGATATCAATCATCCGCCACATTCTGCACCCATCTTCTCTTTGGCCGTCCTCTTCATCTCTTCCCATGCATTATATCCCCCCCCCCCCCCATTATTGTTCTCTCCAAACTTACGTGACGTTTCAAGTGACCAAAATATTTCACATTTCTGTGTTTTCAATATTCAGCTCTTGATGTATGGGTGCATTTGTTCTCTTCTTTATCCAAGATATTCTTACAACTCGTCTATAACAATTATTTTCAAAGGAATTTATGCTCTGTTCAGCTTGTTTAGTAAGTGTCCAGATCTCGCAGGCGTATATTGCAATAGGAAAGATAATAAAATAAGATACCGTAGAATGAGATGGACAGCGACAAATTAGCTTAGTGAGTCACATCACACATAGGTCGCCAAGAACAATAATGCAAAGACTTCGGAAGAACACACCACTCGAAATAGAGGCGGAACAATGTGGGTGTGTAGATGGCAGGGGCACAGCAGTAGCTGTGTATTTACTGATAATAATAACTGATTATGATGTATGGGATGATTAATCGTCTGAAGACACTTCCCTTATCAGCCACGGGTTTATATATCGGTGAAATATTGTCATTGCATTATAATACACTATGACACTGTCACACACTGTCATTTACTGCCAATATAGTACCTTGCGGTGTATGGCAGAGGGGTCTTTGAGCCTGAGGAATTAAGGCCGCCTGGCTAGTGCAGTCGCCGCAAACTGTGCAGGTTAGGATTTTCTTTTTGCCCCCGACAGAAACAAATCCCACACCTTACCGAGGGATCGAACCCGGGTCTCCCGAATGAGAGTCCGGCATTCTAGCCACTCAACCAGCCGCTCCTCATTACACATATGTATACACAGCCGCCCATACACCATGACATTTTACCATATTAACAACGTTTAAGTTATTACTGTGACACACCCCTACTTCCAATTTTCGTCATTCATTTTTATTTGGTCCAAACCTACTTTTTATTTGGCACAAAATCTGTTATTGTCTACGCAGAAGCTTCCGAAAGAGTAGGACACGCCGTTATGATAAAAATAATCTTGTCATTGTGAAGTACTAGTCGATATAGTGTTACCACGGACTCATCGTAATCTTGTAAGGAGTGTTTAAATACTGCTGCTGTGTGAAACCATCAGGTATATGACTCTGGCCTTCACTATATGTTGATGCTATTAAGACGGCTTTTCGAAACTATCCAGTACATGCATATAGTCCTGTCTGGAAATATCACATCATCACTAAGTTGTATATAAGAGCCATAAAATGTCCTCCTAACAATGGGTAAATACCCAGTTTGTGAACATTAACCCAATCTGTGGTCGAGGCACAAGTCCAGAGTAGTTCAGTAAAGAGACACTATTGATTCCAGTGAGTGGGATCCAGATTTAGAAGGAGATTCCAACGTAACCAATAACCGATGTGCTTCGAGAGGTCACAATAATACCATCAAGACACTACGAGAAGACTGCATAAACCTATTGATGTGACGTATTCTCTGACGGATACACGTTTTTGTGTGTATGTGTGCTTCCCTTTCTTCGTTGTGTCCAGTGATGATGTTTAGTTAGGTTAATTAATTTCTGAAGACACTGGTCTTGTACACCCTAGTGTGTATCTTATCTATCAATCTCTGTCGACCAGTATATATTGATTGGGGGACCAAATTTTTTTTTACTGATATTTACAACGAGCTATTCTTATATCCTGGCCATCTGCTGATCTCAGAGAGCTGGATTATATAGAGATTGACCATGTTTCACCTGCCAAATTTCAATACTGAGTAGTCAGGGGTCGACGCGCAAAACAGAGATTAGAATCGGCATCGATGTGGCAAAAGTATCTTTGCAATATGGAAAACACAAACGCTAATACTCAAAGAAGGCGTTTACACTATCACTATATCCATACATTTTTTTTTTTTTTGGTTTTTTTTTTTTTGGTTGCATATCCTTTTACAGGACAACGCTGTCAACACCAACAACATCTTTCAGCTGTATGTTGATTTCTTGGCAAGATTACGCTCAGTAGTTTGCCATTGCTGTCTGAGCGGCCGGTTCACATACCCCGTAAGTTACAGATGCGATTCGAACAACTGCTGATTCTCACCGTCATCACGTTACCGACGAGAGTATACGACATTACGGAGAAAAGTCATAACCTCTAAGCCACGAAGCCGGCATATCCATACATACTTGTAATTAATTAATGTTTTTCTTAAATACCTAAAATATACAAATTGCAACAAATTTATTAGTAGTGCACTGGCAATGATTATTGAATGTGTTGCATATAATTCTGTTTATATCTGAATATTAGAACAAGTGATATAATAACAATCTGGGCACGTGTTGTATTATTATATTAGGCACTTACCCTTTCATCTGACATCCGTTTGTATGCTTGACTCGCATATGACTGTCTGTCGTCATAAAGTCTGAGTGAAAAGCCACGTATTTTCTTGAACTTATTCAGAGAATATACTGAAATGAGTTTGTTATACAGAATGAGTATTCTTTTCACATATTTCAAGCTTTCTCAAAATTAGAGGGGGAAAAACACAGAAAACTATTTAAGCTGAATATATATATATATATATATATATATATATATATATATATAATATATATATATATATATATATATATATTGATTGCAGACAATGAAGGACCGCCAGTTTTAGAGATTAAGGTTCGAAATGTTCTTAAGGAGTTAAGCATATTAAAGCTGGCAAGGCCCCCGGTGCAGGTAACATCACAACAGAAATGATTAAAGCTTTAGAAGAATTTGGACTAGAGCAAGTGTGCCATATTAAAACGTCCTTACCCTTTCCTAGCATTGACTCCCTTAAAAATAACAATCCCTTACAACTACTGTTGAAGTATCTTACTTAATGTAGGAGAAAGGAAAAGTAGCACAGCCAAATTTAATTGACATTAATTAAATTTTGGCCTTATTTTGGTCCACGTACCTGGCCAAGACCGGCTAGATTTCAAACAAAGGCATTACAGTGTCCATTTTGGTCAGTGGAGACAAAGGAGGAAGACGTCGGGATTTTTTCCCCGTGTGGGGAAGGCATTTTTGCCTTAAAAATATATTATTCTCTGCAAGCCATTGGTATGTTAAAAATCTACATTATTAAGATTTATTCACGTATTCATGTATTACATATACCAGTATGTTTAATTAAGAATTAGTTAGAATGATAATTCGACAGTTCTTGTAAACTAGAGTCTGATTTGATTTTTAGTACTGAAGCACATGTGGGTGCCACGCTGTAATTTTTCCTATGTTTTACAATTTCAAATCCCTATGTTAAAACCTTTTATAGGCATTATGAACTTATATCTAACTAATAGTGCTTATAACCTATAAATATTATGTGTACTGTAGAGTATCAACTCTCATGAAACACATTCAGAAACTCTTCTCAATTTGGGAGAAAACTCCAGATTCATACTTCATAGCAGATATCTCGTTTCTGTCAATTTCATATTCCTATGAATAATAACTTCTATGCATGGTGAACTATATCTCACTATCTATGCTTAGAAATCTGCAAATAATCTATGTACTGTAGAGATTGAACTCTAAAGAACATTTTCAAAGAAACAATTTCTTAATGTGGGAACAGACTCTTGATTACATACTTCATAGTAGAGAACTGGTGTCTGCCACTTTCAAATATCCTATGTAGTGTTAATTCACTGTTAAGGATATTTCTTAACTTGTTTTATCCATGCGGGGACATGCAAGTGATTACGCATATTCCTGACTCTTAGTCAAGGGATAAAATGCTTTGCCACATTCTAATCTGTAATTTAGTACTATAGTGCTAAATTTTAGTACAATCCTTTTGTTAACAGATTAGGAACCACTCCACATGAGTTATGAACATATAATCATTTCACAAAATATTGCTAGGGAAATACCATGTTTAAGAATATAAATTCAAGAACAAAGAAAACAAACGCTTGATATAACTGAATGTTCGGATAGGATGTGCCGTCAAACCGCATCACCTCCCTGTAGTAGGAACAGAAGCGAAGATTGATGTGAGTAAATTGCTTGCAATATTCAGAAGACTGGACCATGCGGCATAAGTTATTCTAATAAATACACTCCGTATAATAGCAGTAATTGGCAAAATATATCACAGCGGTCACTATCCTTATACTGTTGAAAGCAGTGTGGGGGGGGGGGGGGGAACAATGTCAGTTTTAGTTATGGATTAAACCCTGAGAAAATTCAAAAACATAGGCTCCTTGCATCATCATTATGATTAATTATTATGAATGATTATCATGTACTTAATATCAGAGAAATGTATGTTTGTTTTCTCTGTTATGAGAACTTTTCTATGTCCTGATTGTTACTCCTTACTGTGGAAACTTGAGATGAAGTATGAAACCTGTTTATGTCAGTAATTAAGAAGACAATGTTGAAAAGCCTTGGCCTAATGCTGATTATAGTGCCGGAAGGAATACGCGGCATTAGAAACCACAGAAATTAAGTATAGGCTATTCTCTTCAAGAATGAGAGATACAATATCAACATGTTGGATGGACAGAATGGCTTCACTCATAAAAAAAGTTCCCATTAACAATCGCAGAACAAAACATAGAGTGAAAAGATATCTCAATCACTATCAGAGCTAGAAAAGCTTTACAACACACGACGAGGGACAGGGAACTGGGAAACCTACTCCTATCTCCTTCCCCTTTTTTGTTTGTAATTGTGTGTGAAATGTAAACACATCGCAGTAGGTTAATGCTTGGTTGTATTCTTTGTCATCCCTTTTCTGTAGCGAGTGGTGGACTTGGTGGGACTGCGTTGCCACCTTATCAACTGGAAACTGGGTCATCAGCCAGTCAATAATAAAGGACAACCTGTCCTAAAGCAAAGTCTGGGCCAACACAACCATGTTTACTGCTGCACTCATTAGCTCCAAAGCGAGCAACAGACAAATTCGAAAACTGACAGGGTGAGTGATTAAGTCCTATTTTAGGAGGAATATCCAGGATGGACTTCTGAATCTAATAATCTACAAAGATGAAGATCAACAGAGTAACTGACAACAGTGTATCGTCTGATTTACTTCTGAGAAGTACCACCTGAAGCCTCATCACTCAGCAAAATCAGTGAAACTATGGGACAATCTTACTACAAGTTTAATAAAACTAACAACAGTGAGTAACCTTCAACTGTTGGTTGGATTACCAAGTTAATATCCAACAATGGATAAGTCTTCGAAAGAACGTCTCACAGCTGCAACAGTCAAACACAAAGGTTCAGCCACTCAACACCAAGTTTTAGCTATGAACACCAACTCAAACAAATGGGAAGAGACACTGAAATCAAATAAGCCAATACAACCAAGGTACCAACTGAAAACCATAACTACACCAGATTACCTCAAGGTTCCAAAATCTGAAACACCTGAAATAAGCCAGATCAACTGCAGATCTCAGACCTAAACACCATTAAAAGACCATATGAAAGCAACTAAATGCCTCTACATCTGCAAAACATGGGGAATCATCTAATTGTTTGCAACCCTGTTACTGTGCTGGATTTATTCATCTTTGGATATATGTAGGTATGGGTCAATTGTGGCCCTAGTCACAGATACTACCATGAGATGCCTCTCATTCATATAAGTTTCTACACTGGACTAGATAACGACTAATTCCTTGGTGGTCCAATGCCAACCTAAATGCCATGGGTTATAGACTCGCGACTTGGTGGGTGTAACATCTTTGTGAACATTGGGATTCTGATATTAGAAGCAGAGCAGCTGAATGGCGGTCTACTTGGCACCATGTATGGTGAGATGGGAAAGTACCTTCTGCAGAGCTTGAGTGAAAATTCCGAAAGTTAAACCAACCTGAGGCCCCAAATTTCAAAAAGACACCGAGCCTACTGCAACAGAGTACTAGAAAATTCTAGCCCGCGGAGGGATATGTGATTGTATGTAATTTCTATTCTTGGATTATAGAGTATGATTTGCAGCAGCCAATTCCAAGTGGATATACATATTAGGAACACAACTGGGTGCATTATTTCGGTACCCAGATAATGTGAATAGGATCTAATCTACATAGGAGATGAACACTTAACCGCACACCAGGAGATAAAGGACTCTATTAATTAGTTTAAGTAGTAGTACCAACTGCTTTTATATGTGTGTTTTTCTATGCCATGGATGTAACAGGTCAGTAGCTTTTTTTCAATGAAGGTTATGGTAAATATTGTATTTTGACACCAACTCATTATTTTTAAAATATGAGACTTGTAAAAGGGTGTCAAAACAACTGTTTTATATGTTAGGTTTTCTGCTCTTAGACCAATGTTGTGCTTTTATCTAGGTAAAATAAGTCAAGTTAGCAGAACCAATTTGTGGTTGTTTGTAATAATATTGTTGGTTTCTTGGGGCAAAAAGGGTGTAAATGTATTGAGATAATGCAAATCATTCCCATGCCTGTCTGAAAATGCATAGTGTTTATTACACATATATATGTAACTGCAGATTTTGATTTAATACTTGAACTGTTTGTCCAAAAATGTGTTGATGTGTACATCAAGTAAATGTGGTGTTCATCAGTGGTTGTTTATATGTTGTGAACAATCAATATCCTTCTAGCACTATAGTAAATTTAAAGGGTGATGAAGTGGGAAGGGAAACCTACACACAGATGCCATTGTTTAAAGGATTGAATTGCTTTCTCCTGAGGTTTGTGGTAAATATCCCTAATCACCCTGCATTCTAACAAGAGACCAGAGAATCAATAAATCCCCTAAACAGCTTAACATAATATTCTCATAAATTAAAATCCACACCCCACGGCAAGTCACCAGACTGCTGAACACATTATATGAAACTGGAGATATACCTTCTGAATTATGTAACTCTGTATTTATTGCAATCTCAAAGAAATCAGGAGCCTTGGAATGTGATCAACATAGAACAATTAGTAAAATGAGTCACATCACAAAGATTGTGCTACGAATTATCATGCAAAGAGTGATGAAGTAAATAAACCTGAAACAGGGAGAGAAAAATGTGGGTTTGTAGAAGGAAAGGGTACAGTAAATGCTGTGTATATGCTGCGAACAGTTATTGAATGGACTATAGAAGTAAACAAGGATATACGTCTTTGCTTTATTGACTACACAACGGTTTTTGATAGAACTAGACATGTCAACATGTTGGATATGCTTGCAGATCTACAAATTGATGGGAAAGACATTAGAATTATAAAAAAAAACATATATTGGAAACAACAAGCTGCAATAAGGATTGATAATGAAGTGGGACAATATCAGCCTATTAAGAGAGGTGTTAGGCAGTGATGTGTATTGTCTCTAGATCTTTTTTCCTTGTACAGTGAAAATATTTACAGAAATTTAGAGGATATAAATGGAATCAGCATTGGAGGACGAAACATCAATCACATTAGATATGCAGATTATACAGTATTGATTGCAGACAATGCGTAGGATCTGCAACAATTAGTGGATGCGGTTGTTGTTCACAGTGAGCAACTGGGGTTAGAATCAAATTGTGAAAAGACACAGGATATGGTCGTCACTAGGAAGAACGAAGTGCCACAATGTAATATACAAGTAAATGAAAATATTCTTCAACTAGTGAATCGGTACAATTATCTATGAAAAACAGTCATAACATCTAATGGGAGATGCCTTGAAGAGATTAGAACAAGAATCGCCATGGCGAAAGTAGCCTTTAGCCAGATGAAAAACATTTTGACTAATAATAAAAAGATGTCAATTGAAACAAGAAAAAGAGTGTTAAGGGGATACATAGAGCCTGTTCTTTTGCATGGATGTAAAACTTGGACAATGAGCAGTCAAGCTGAAAAACATCTGATGGCTGCAGAAATGTTGTTTCTGAGGAAAACGCAAAGAATACCACGGAAAGACAGAAAAATCAATAACCAAGTACTACAGGAGACAGATGAAAATCGTAAATTGATTGGAGAAATTAGACGTTAGTTAGTTAGTATTTCCTATTGAGTCTAAGTCGGCGCATAGGGCAGAAGTCATGGCTCTACGTGTCTGGCGGTTCGCTGCTACCTGTTGTAGATCTTCGATGTTCACTTGGCCGTTGAATGAGACTTCTCTGATGATGGTTCTACGCAGCGTCTCTCTTGGTCTTCCCCGTTTTCTTTTCCCTACTGGTGACCATATGAGGGTTTGGTAGGGGAGTATTGCCTTGTCCATTCTGAGTACATGGCCGATGTAGTTCCAACGGCGTTTTCTTATAAAATTTGATACAATATCTTGCTTAGTTTCTTGTCTTATTTGCGCATTGGTTTTTAAATCTGTCCACTGGATGTTTAGAATTCATCTAAGACTTTTGTTCTAAAAAATTTCTAATTATTTTTAATCTAAAGCTACCGTTGATTTCCAACTCTCACATCTATACGTTAGCACGTTGGATGTTTGACAGTTTATTGAAGGCACCAGATGCCAGTGAGATTCTAGATAATATTTCTGGTGTTGAGTCCCCTGTAGATGTCATTTTGCTTCCTAGGTATGTGAAGCTGTTGACTTTTTCAAGAACATGGTTGATTAATTTGGTGTCGTCTGAACTGTTGGTAAGATCAATAGTTTTTGTTTTTGTGGTGTTAATTTGGAGACCAATTTGTCCTGAAACATTTTGGAGATGGTTTATTTTCTCTTGGGCATCTTGGTGTGTTGAACTCAAAAGCACTATGTCGTCGGCAAAGTCCAGGTCTTCTAGAATTTTGTCAACCAAATTGATACCCCAAGTGTGTTGTTTGTGCATTTGCGCATGACGCAATCCATAGCTATTCCAAATATATATAAATTAGACGTAGACAGTCAAAGGTTTTTGGACATGTTATAAGAAGAAATGGATTGTAGAACTTAGTGACAACGGGCAAGATCGAAGGGAACAGACCAAGAGGAAGACCGAGAGGAAAATACCTGGATGTCTTGGCCAAATGGCATGGACGGGACAGGAACACTGAGCTGATCCACGACTCTGGTGATCGAGTGAAATGGCGAGTCATCACCGCCCACGTTTTCCGGCATGGCACATCATATATATATATATATATATATATATATATATATATATATATATATATATATATATATATATATATATATATATATATATATAATATAAGATGTATGGTCGTCATCACAATGTGAGTCATAAAGGTCTACTATTGATAGGACTGGAGATCAACATAAAAGGCAACACCTACATCACACAGACATCCAAGAAACAAATACATCTCACAGACATGCAAGAAACATCTACAAAACACATGTATGCAAGGAACAACTACATCACACAAATATGCAAGGAACAACTACATGACACAAACATGAAAGGAAAATGTACATCACACAGGCAAGCAAGAATCAACTAATCACACTAACATGCAAAGAAAAACTACATCACACAAACAAGCAAGGAAGAACTACATGACACAAACATGCAAGGATCAACTACATCACACACACATGCAAGGAACAACATCACACAAACATGCAAGGAACAACTAGATTTCATAAACATGCACGGAACATCTACATCACACAGACATGCAAGAATAAACTAATCATACAAACATGCAAGGAAAAACTACATCACACAAACATGCAAGGCACAACATCACGCAAACATGCAAGGAACAACTACAGCACACAAACATGCAAGGAACAACTACATCACACAAACACGCAACGAACAAATTCACACATTAACATGCAAGGAACAACTACATCACACAAACATGCAAGGAACAACTACATCACACAAACATGTAACAAACAACCACATCACACTAACATGCAAGGATCAACTACATCACACAAACATGCAAGGAACTACTTCATCACACAGACAAGCAAGGAACAACATCATCACACAAGCATGCAACGAACAAATCCATGACACTAACATGCAAGGAACAACTACATCAGACAAACATGCAAGGAACAACTACATCATACAAACATGTAACAAACAACTACATCACACAAACATGTAACAAACAACTACATCACACAAACATGTAACAAACAACTACATAACACTAACATGCAAGTAACAACTACATCACACAAACAACTAAATCACACAAACATGCAAGGATCAACTACATCACACAAACATGCAAGGAACTACTTCATCACACAGACAAGCAAGGAAAAATTACAACACACAAGTATACATGAAAAAAGTCAACTATATGACGCAAATATGAAGAAGCTGTTACATGACACAGACCTTAAGAAATAACAACATCTCACAGCCATTATGAAACAGCAACACCACACAGACAGGAAGAAACTACTACATCACACAGACATGAAGACACTACTACAGAACACATACATGAAGACATTACTACAGAACACAGACAGGAAGATACTACTACATCACACAGACATGAAGACACTACTACATAACACAGACGTGAAGACACTACTACAGACCACAGACATGAAGACACTACTACAGAACACAGACATGAAGACACTACTACATAACACAGACGTGAAGACACTACTACAGACCACAGACAGGAAGACACTACTACAGAACACAGACATGAAGTAACTACTACAGAACACAGACGTGAAGACACTACTACAGAACACAGACGTGAAGAAACAACTACAGAACACAGACATGAAGAAACAACTACAGAACACAGACATGAAGAAAGAACAACAGAACACAGACATGAAGAAACAACTACAGAACACAGACATGAAGAAAGAACAACAGAACTCAGACATGAAGACACTACTACAGAACACAGACATGAAGAAAGAACAACAGAACACAGACATGAAGACACTACTACAGAACACAGACATGAAGACACTATTACAGAACACAGACATGAAGACACTACTACAGAACACAGACATGAAGAAACTACTACAGAACACAGACATGAAGTAACTACTACATAACACAGACGTGAAGACACTACTACAGAACACAGACATAAAGAAACTACTACAACTAACAGACATGAAATAACTGCTAAAGAACACAGCCTTAAATGTTAATAATTTGCCC
>OY992880.1:99687869-99817869 GCA_963921405.1 Cepaea hortensis | reverse complement strand
GTAGCAAATTATCCCTAGATCAGGAAATCAACATCCAGATTGGTAAGGCAGCAACAACAATGAACAGGTTAAGAAAAAGAGTCTGGGAGAACAGAAAGCTTACTGCCAAAACAAAAGTCCTTGTCTATCAAGCCTGTGTCCTTAGTACTCTTCTTTATGGCAATGAAACCTGGACAACTTACTCACACCAAGAGAAACATTTAAACAGCTTTTATATGCGGTGTCTGCGAAGAATTCTTGGTATTAAGTGGCAAGACAAAATCACAAATACTGAAGTATTGGAAAGATCAGGTTGTGTGACGGTTTATTCTATGCTTATTCTTCGAAGACTTGGATGGATAGGACATCTTAGGAGGATGGATGATGGTAGAATACCAAAGGACATCTTTTTTGGTGAATTACAGATGGGTAAGAGATCTCAGGGTTGACCTCTACTTCGATACAAAGATGTGTGTAAGCGGGACATGATTGATACAGGCATTGATAATGCACATTGGGAGCAAGTCACCGCTGAACGTGTTGCATGGAGGGCAAATATCAGAAATGGAATAAAGACAAAGGAGAAAATTATTGCAGATAAATCACACACCGAGCGTGTGAGACGTACGATGGTGCATGATGATGGAAATGACCAAGTGTTCACATGCACCCACTGTGAACGAACATTTATAGCGCGAATTGGCCTTATAAGTCACATTCGGTACCGCCATAGGTAAAAGTTATTATGCTTTTTAAAGCACAAACTATCGTCTGTCAAGACGGCAAGGTGCCAATGTCATGTGTCATATATATATATATATATATATATATATATATATATATATATATATATATATATATATATATATATATATATATATATAAAGCGAATGTACTGACAACTGTCAAACCTGATGCATGCATGGGACCCAGATCTAATTATCAGCAAATAAAGAGATTTGTACCTATCAGATTAAAAACAAAAACCCTAAATCCTACGTCTAAATATTACATGACGACAGTCGTCTTTACTTCATCATCATCATCATCATCATCATCATCATCATCATCATCATCATGTGACCTGCCGATTGGCGGGCGTATTATGTCGCTTCACAGATCTTGTTCTAGAGTGTTCTGGATCAACTCTTCATGATGGTATATTCAACCATGCCACTGTCTCAGTCCATCAATCATGATTTCTCTCGGTCTGCCTCTGCCTCTTTTCCCCATTGATATTTCCAGTCCTTGCGATGCTTTTCAATGCCTTTCCTCTCGCGTTATATGACCAAAACATGCTATTTGTCTTTTTCTCCTTAACCTCTTCCAAGCAAACGTTACCATGGCAGTTCAAGGCATTAGTAAAATTCGTCTTACGATCCACATATGCGTTGCTTGCAAGCTATTTCTAATTTGTTCATTCGTGTTCAATGATTCACTACCAAAACCAAAACTCGAAACAATATATTCCCTTCGTTAAACACTAGCCACAATAACTATATTGCACAATTCCTCGATTGATATTATCAAGTAAGCGGTTCTAGCCAGTTCTAGTCGTCAACTTATTCTCACTGCATAATGGATCATTCAGTCTATAACTCTATACGCGCTGCCGTCCCTTCCTCAGTATCTTTCACAGTGAAGATCTGAAGATCTCATCATCACGGCACATGGGAGACTGCTGCCAAAGACCGAAATTCCTGGTATTCATCATTACGCAAGGGTGCAGTCACATGTTAAGCATACATGACTGCAAGAGCTGTGATAAAAAAGGCTGATCAAACAACCAAACAAACACACTGCAGGAGATCCTTCTCCTTGAACGTCAAGCATTCTTTACCCACATTGCCAAAGAACATTTCCAGCCAGTTTAGTTTAGTCGACGACGGATCAACATCATGACACATGGGTGTAACCCATAATTGCTCCTCTCAACTCCTAATCAAGCGGAGAATCTTATCTCAGTGCACGAACTCCGTAGCACCGGCGAGGATCCTGAAATACTTTGGGTAGATTTTTAACTCGATTTTTTTGTTATTGCCTGGGCAGCGCGGTTAGATTACTCTTTTTCGATTCCCAACTGCCAAGGGTCTTTTACGTGTGCACCAATTCACACGTGCGCCCGATCTCACTATCCAGAGACAAGGGGAAAGTTTGCTACTAGAATAAAATCCCGGCTCTCACCGGAGCTTGAACCCGAGACCTCCAGCATTCGAGGCGGACAGCATACCTCGAGACCACACTGCCCCCAAATTTTGAGACAAAATATGCATTACTAGCCATTTTAGAACTCACGGCTCCAAACGCTCAAAACCAATGGACTAAATAAATAGTCATCATCATTCTTAATGGACAAGCCCCGTCTCTTACACTGCATAGCGGTTGTGATTCATGAGCAAGATTACGTTCAGTATTTTGCCATGCTTTTTGAATTATCTATGCATTTCATAAAAAAAACCAACACAAGGCAGTCTGCTGCAAAATCGACCGCAGCTGTGTTTTGAAAACGGTATGCGGTATTATGAACTGCGTCCGTAAGCCCTTCGCCACGGAGCCGGCCACATAAACGCTTTATAAAATTAATACATATTGTAACACATGCAATTTGTTTCAATACTTGAAACATGTTTCGAAGAATATATCCAACTGAGTCTTTCACGGTTATTGTAAACAACGGGTATTTTAAACATACTTTTTTTGTCTGGAACAATAGAATTGTCCTGCCTTGCATTTGGGAACTGAAGATAAAAGACCAATATTTATTATCCAATATGGGTATTTACATAAAAGGTAAAGGTAACTTCATGGCATATATTATCATAAAATGTGAAGTGTTTATTATTCACATATTCTAAGTCACGAAATATGAGGTTCCGGTGGCCAGTTCCTTTTCTCGTCACAATTTCTTCCGTGATAATTTCTAGAAAATTCTCTGTTACCCATTTTCGTGAGACTGGGATGACCTAGGAGCCATAATGGTAGGAAATTAAAAAACTAAACAACAACAAAAAAGCCTACTACTGCAAAGGATTGAACCTCGATCAATGTCTTGACATAAAGACACACTAAACACTCTGCCACGACGGCTGGTATCGTATAGGAAAACCAATGCCTTGCTTCGTTCTCAAAACAAAAAAGTATCACCAGCTACACAAAAGCGGGTAGTAATAACGACAACAAAGTCTAAGTTATAATATTACTTGAAAAGGCGCTAAATATATACAACCCGCGTGTCGAGTTTGTTAACAATGAATTAGCGCCATACCTCGGTTTTTGTTGACTTCGGTTAACATCTGTTTCGGTTTTCGTCGATGTTTTCTGCGAAAAGATTCGTCTCGGTTTTCGTCGGTTGCCTCGGATTTCGTCTGCGTGCCCAGGTGCTTTAGATGCTAATTTTGCGATAAAAATGAACCCAGGCGTTCTTCTTCTCGATTTGACGTTGTTTCTCGTTGTGTGAGCATCACCTCGCGCAGCTGGCCAAACAAATCCATTGCTGTCCATTGTTGTTGTGGTTTATATTTTTTAGTTGCCTCAGTTTTCGCGGGTTTCGTATTTCGCCGATTGCTTTCGGACGGATTATTGACGAAAACCGAAATATCACTATACCTTAAACCTATGGAGGAAAGATTGCTAACATAGACCTGATTCCAGCTAGTCTGTATGTGTCGTGGGGAATTATGACCTGGTTATTATTATTATTATTATTATTATTATTATTATTATTATTATTATTATTATTATTATTATTATTATTATTATTATTATTATTATTATGCCTCTCTGCACATGTTATATTCCAGTAATGGTTTTATAGAGTCAGCTAGCTTCTGGGCTTGTAGAGGGGAAATATAGCCCTGCAACTCAGTTCACGAGAAGATGGTACTTCAGAACCGAGTCAAGAGTAAAGCAACAACACCAGCCTCACTCCTATAGATGCAAGGCCGTTTCAGAGCTTATCCAGCCTAAGCAACAATACAGTGGACTTAAAACTCTCAATATTATAGTGTCACGAAATACGCCACCTTCTAATTTGTCGAATTAGGGCATGCATCATCGTGACCTATATCCTGATATCAATTGATATTAACTGTAAATGTATAAGGAATTCATTTGATATATACTTAGTACTATATATTTTACTGATATCAGTGGTTGAATGGGAGAGATATATGTTCTGAACTGAAAGGTTAATGTATGCACACACACCAAATGGTTACTAAAAGGAATTACAATAAGACGCTGTAAAAGTTCTGAAGTTCTAATTCTATATCTTATAATTCTTGTGGACGATCTTTAGAAATATTGAACTGAGGAAGTTAAGTCTATTCTCATGTCATCTTGTATGAAGAAAATCAATCTTGTTTTTGTGTCTAGATTTAGAATGTTTTAAGTTTGTTTCGTTGTTTTTGACTGAACTTTTTTTTTTTTTTAAATTCGCATATCCTTTACAGGACATCGCTTTCAACAGTAACATCTTTCAGCTGTCTGTTGATTTCTTGGCAAGATTACGCTCAGTAGTTTGCCATTGCTTTCTGAGCGGCCGGCTCAGTTATCCCGCAAGTCACCACCTGGGGTAGAACCGCTTCCAGTTCTCGCCCGCTACGAGACTCTGCGTGATAAACGGGATTACGGAGAAAGTGGTGTAACTCCTCGGCCAGAGAGACCGGCTTTTGACTAACTACGTTAATAATATGTATTACGCATAACATCATAGCCTCAATCTAAGATAACGATAACCATCATTTGTATTATTTGCTTTTTAAATTTAAATTACGCACTATATACAAGTCAACTAGATATGAGTTATACCGTGTTCCGAAGGAACCCCCTTTTATTCCAGTATTAAGGACATGCAACAGTTGTGAATATGAATGGTAACTACGTTTATACAAAAACTGGGTACAACAGGAATTTCAACAGTTGAAAGGTTGGAGCGCATACAGAATGCTGCCATGCGGTTAATCCTGGGGTGCACAAAGGACACACCAATTATATGCATGAGGCATATCCTGGCGCTTCCAACAATGACGGATAGGCATAGGGTACTTAAGGCCAAATGGTACCTGAGAGTTGCTGCAGATAAGGGATCGCCCGCTGCATGAAGCAATGGATATGGTCAAGGGTCATAGACTAAGACTAGGCAGGTCCTGGATGGCACAAGCAGAACTTTCTATACGTCAGGTGTGATCTAGAGACCATCAATCGTGAAAGAGAGTGGGTTGAAGTTCCGGAAGACATGACGGACTGACACAACGTAATAATAACACTGGGTCGTGAGTGCAGAGAATGGGAAGCGGGCCGCATTGAGTTTGAAGTGCAACAGTTGATCCAGAGTAACACACATCAAGGTGGTAGGAGTACTGCATTGGAATGTATGATATGAGTGACAGTGAGGATATGAATGAGATACATGAGCCAACGACAGCAGAGACAGAACCTGAACCCTCATTAGATGAAATTGCATGGACAATAAAGAACCTGAAGGTTGGTAAATCACCTGGATGTGATGAGATACCAGCTGAACTAATTAAAGCGGGAAGAGAAGAACAATGATTCTAATTATTTTACTCTATGTCGTGTGACATCTGCAGTAAGTACTTGACGAGATGCAGCGAAATGTGCCAGGCAATAAATCCAACTATATATGGTTTGTGTCTTCATTATTCTAATTCATTACGGGAAAAGATTGTTTTGATGTTTAAAATCAGTCAGGAGAATGTAAATCACAGTTATGGTTTAAGTTTCATTCACAGCATACTCACGCCACTCACTACATAAGCATTTTGATATGATGATGATACTCTCAAATTGACTGTCTTAATCGCTGAAGATCGACAGTCAAAGGAGTCTCAAATGTGCTTAATCTACTTTTTCCAGTGACATTCAATGTGTTGAACCGTGGTCTGTAAAGTTCATTTTCTTACTATCTGTCTGATTAAAGATAATATTCTACATTTGTTCTTTACAGAAAGTGTTGTTAAATTATGTGCATGGGTTTATCAGGATCAGCCTTGATTCGAATGCTCGTCATCTGGTACGAATTGTCCGCTCTCTTATCTAACAATCTGTATTTATGTCTCCTTTGTAATTGTGTAGTACTTTCATATTCTCTAAGAAACTGCCTTACTCTTAACTTTATTATTGGTGTTGTGGAGACATGTTTTAGTCTGAGTATTAGAGCGTCGTAAATTATATAATTGTATTCATATAATGAGGGTTAACAGAGGAGCGGCTGGTCGAGTGGCTAGAATGCCGGATTCTCCTTCGAGAGACCCGGGTTCGATCCCTCGGTAAGATGTTGGATGTTTTTCTGTCGGGGAGTAGTATGTCATGTTGTATTTACTTCGAATTTTAGGTGCAGCACCTATATTTTTTACTATATAAAAAGTCTATCACCTCAAGCGAAACGTCACAAAACTGCTCCTACAGCGACCACATTTTCAAGGGATGCAACTCATGAATAAACAATCCTACGTATTTTTGCACTGTTACATCCATTTTTGTGTGATAAATTGCATGTCTTTAAAATGTAATAATTACCGTTATTATTGATTGTAGCGGGGTGGGGCTTAAAAAACTATCATCATACCAGTGATGGTGTTAAGGTACAATGCTCTTCCTCCTCGTTTTTTTATCGTCTGTCTTTATCTGTATTTGGCATAAATTAAATTAAATGTTTTGCGTATCCTTTTACAGGACTTAGCTGTCAACAGCAGCATCTTTCAGCTGTCTGTTGATCTCTTGGCAAGATTACGCTCAGTAGTTTGCCTTTGCTTTCTGAGCGGCCGGCTCAGTATCCGCAAGTCACGAGCGGGGGTCGAACCACCTCAGTTCTCGCTCCGCTGCGAGACTCTGCGTGATAAACGGGATTACAGAGAGAAAGTGTTGTAACCCCACAGCCAGAGAGACCGGCATTTGGCATAAACAATATCATAATTCCATTGGTGGTGTGTAAGGATTAGGGTTACAGTGTATTTGCTCGCGGTGGTCAAGGGGCGGGCGGGCGTGGGGTGGGAACTCAGGGGTGGGGCGCGGGTGTCAGCGTGTGGGATAGGGCTAGGTGGTTCGAACCTCGTGTCGTGACGGGCGTCATATGAATGCATTAATAAGTAAGAATGTAAATATGACAGGTATATGATCTGTAGAGGGTCATAGTGGTGTAAACACTATCATCATACAAATGAAAACCTTAAAAAGTGAAGATGGTCGGTGTTATTGATTGTAGCTGGTGTAACTTAGTGAAATTCGTTGGTAAGGGGTGGGTAGTGGTTATTAGTGGTCTGTAGAGGGTCACAATGGCTTATTCACTATCATCATACAGGTTACAAATGAAAACCTTAAAAAGTAAAGATGGCCGATATTAATTATTTGAACGGGTATAGCTTAGTGAAATTTGTTGGTGAGGGGTGGCTAGCGGCTATTAGTGATCTGTAGCGTGTCGTAGTGGCCAATACACTATCATCGAACGGGTTGCAAATGAAAACATTAAAAAGTAAAAATGGTCGATATTATTGGTTGTCTCGGATATGGCTTAGTGAAAGTCTTTGGTAAGGGGTGGGTAGCGGCTATTACTGATGTGTAGAGGGTCGTAGTGGTGTAAACACTATCACCATATGGGTTACAAATGAAAACCTTAAAAAGTAAAAATAGCCAATAATATTGATTGCGGCGGGTATAGCTTAGTGAAATTTATTGGTAAGGGGTGGGTAGCAATTATTAGTGGTATGTAAAATGCCAGAGCGGTGTAAACACTACCATCACAAGGTTACATATGAAAACCTTAAAAAGTAAAAATGACCAATAATATTGAGTGCAGCGGATATAGCTTAGTGAAATTCATTGGTAAGGGTGGATAGCAGTTATTAGTGGTATGTAGAGTGTCGTAGTGGCCTCTACACTATCATTATTCAGGTTAGAAACGAAAACCTTAAATAGTAAAGATGGCCGATATTAATGATTTTAGCGAGTATAGCTTAGTGAAATTCATTAGTATCAATATGTCTTTTGTTCTTGTGTGAGTTTGGTCTTGTCTCACTGTTCCATTGTGTGTGTATGTGTGTGTCAATTTTTACACAGCTTTTTGCCACATTAAACATGAAAAACAAGCTCGCGCAGCAATCACCATGAAAATAAGTAAAGGCTTAAAAGACGAAAATAAGAAAAAGAAACAGAAAGACGAAAACAAGCCAAGCATAACACTGGAAAAAAAGCCAACAAAAAAGAAATTTTCGTTTTCATAACTTTTATTTTTTCCATCAAAATCAGTATTTTCATGTGTACAACATTCAATATCTTTTATTGTCAATACAAAAAGCATTTTAATGATCGGTGAGAAAATGTGACAGATATTGACACATAATATTGAGTCTTTTATTTTCAATTATATAGACAATTCACTGTACCACAATACAAGGATATCACACACATGACCTCTTTACCTTTTAATAGAGCATATTATAGACAGCAATCAACTTAGCAGGTGTTCAGTGATGTGGTATATATAAAAACTAATCGCGGGGATTGTCTGTACCATGTACTTAGTGTCAGGTCTGTTGTGTAGGGCGTAATTAAACATGTCACTGTCCTGAACTATTTCTATAAAATCGTCAAAGTCTTTTTCGTTGTTAACTAGGTGGGGGACGTCGAGTTCACATGCATTATTTGAAGATAAGTTGAAAAATCTAAGTTCTTTTGTCTCCTTATGACGTAAGATCGTGTGATGAGAATAATTTACCTTAAACCTGGAAGTCTGACTAGCTAATATTGGGTTTAAAGTCTCGGTTCAGTCAATTGGTTGTGTTGAGTCTGGTCGATGAAATATATTGTATGTCGATACATGTTTGTGGATGTTCTGATGTGTCCTAAGGTAGGGCCAGACGTCTCTATATTTCTGCTGGACTTCGTCGTCGCGGATGGTGTCCACGTCTTTAGTTCATCATCTACTTCCTCATCTAGCTCCACTATGTCGGCTTCCTATACCTCCACTTGATCAAGTTTCTGTTTATTAGCTGCTTGTGTGTCTACTGGTCCTTTTCTTTTTCTTGAGGCAGGTGTAGTATTTGATGGCGTAGTGGTTGATGATGTAGTGGTAACAGGTGTTGGTGTTGATGTCTGGTGATCAATTGTTATGTGTCGTTGTAGGTTGCCTTTCCTATTGTATAGATTACCGCAAATGTGGCATGTGTGCATTGTGGTAGTGTGTACTGTAACAATGTGGCATGTAAGACTGCGGTTTCCTGTAAACACTTTACCACAGATAGAGCAGAGATATATATTTTTCTGCCTAATGGCCATAATGATAGAAAAAATGTAGTGGTGAAAAAAACAATAAGTAGCTTCTGGTTTTAGATACTGGCTTTGTGATAGCTCAGTAATATTTCCAACACGCTTATAGCTTCGGGTATTATATAATGTCTCGTGTGTGTAGCTTCTCTGGATAAGGTATAGTGATCACTATAAAATTGTGTAGTCTTCCACTAGTTCAAACCTTTCACAATCGTTGTAATTACTGACCGTCAAACAGCTGTGAAGAAAAGACAACATGTGAGTCATGATGATAGCATATCTACAGAAAAAAAAAAATATTTCATATCACATACATTGTTAGGAAATATCAAAAGAAAAAAAGGATTTGAGGCTTATGATGTCACACATTGTAAATTATTTAATTTTCTTTTTTATCCTTACAGAGGGTCTTCTCGGTGACTATATTTTTGTGGTGATGGTTGGCAACGTCCTGGTTCCTAATTATGTTCTTTGTGCTGTTTTATATTGTATGACACAGAGTTGTACTATATTAGTGAAAATGCTGACTACATTTAATGGTGCCCACCACTTAGAGGTGAAAATATTTAGTGATGACCAACTGTTAGTGAGAAATGATGAAAGCATACATACCAATATTTTGTGCTAGACCGTTCGTTGCCTTACTTTTCTTATACACAGCTCAACACCTTCGAGTTTTCACTTCTTGTATGCAATAGCCTCGAGATTTCACTTCTTGTAAGCCACTCAATAGTCTCGATATTTTTTCTGTGTCTGCAAAATTTCAGTCTGGAGAAAGGATAAAGATGATATAACAAGGGACAGTAATAATTTCACATACTGAATTTGACACCACATAATTGACTTTTATATAGCTTTGACACCTTTTGAAGAGAAAGAGTATTTTGAGATCGTGTACATTAGTAATATACATTCATTTAATACATTATTGACCACAGAGCATGACTATAGTTTCTCCTGTGTCAGCACATTATTTTTTACTCTGTAGAGTGATCGGGATAATGATCAATACTGACTGGTTGAATATAGCTTGTTTCCATACATTGAAAAGAAAGAGGACATGGTCGTAGACGCATATATGTTACACTACACTTAGTGGAGACCTGATATGTACACATAGATTTGTGGGTTCCAGAATCTATGTGGTCCACATGTCAATGAGGGACTGATCGTCTTGGTTTGAATCTATAGAGGGACAAAAGCATAATACGTTTTAGTGAACAGAGAAAGCATGCTTTAATGAAAAACATGTTCATATGTACACAATTCTAATGCACCACAGCAGCTACCCTAACGGATTACAGCAGATGACGCCTGAGAATACAGACAATCACCCGGCATGACACTATTCAGTGCCACTCATCGAGTTGTAAGGTGTCATTTCTCTCCACTTCACTTGACGACAAAAGTGAAGCTGCTGATGATTACGACCGTCATTAGTATCTATATTAGTATTCCTATACCGAGCGGCTATACCTTACGGCGTATTCTTGTTAGTTGCCCCATGTAGCTTCTGAGATATACACTAGTGACAGCACTATACCGACTTGACGATGTGTAACGAGACAATATAGCATACACACAGTACTACTTACCACTGTGGTCTATTCGGTGAGTTGTTTTCGATAGGTCGTGTCGCACGGGTAGTGTCTTAAGCCCGTCTTTGTGGTCCTTTTCATACAGACTGTTATTATACAGGCTGATGCATCATAGAAAACATGTCTAAACATGTTCAAGCAGGTTTACCTCGGTCAGTACACTCTGTGTCATCCTCCTTTTTTCCCCAAAGGCATGTCTGAACACGTTCACGTACTTTCACACCCATCGACATAGCCCTGTTGTGAGTCACCCACGAGGTAACCCTCAGCTCAGTTCGTGCCTCCGACTTTAATATGAGACGCAACCTTCGGCTCTTTTTAAAGAACGGACGTATTTATCTAACCACCCGTCACTCTACCAACCCTTAACATTGATCAGAAGCACCTATTTAACCTTTACTCCACTCACAAACCCCTTACCAACGAATTTCACTAAGCTATACTCGCTACATCTGATAATACCGGCCATCTGTACCTTTCTAAGGTTTTCATTTGTAACCCGTATGATGATAGTTTATAGGCCACTACGACACTCTACAGATCACTAATAACCACTACCCACCTCTCACTAATGAATTTCACTAAGCTATACCAGCTAAAATCATTAATATCGACCATCTTTACTATTTAAGGTTTTTGTTTCTAACCTGAATGATGATAGTCTATAGGCCACTACGACACTCTACTATACATACCACTAATAACTGCCATCCACCCTTACAAATGAATTTCACTAAGCTATATCCGCTGCACTCAATATTATTGGCCATTTTTACTTTTATTGGTTTTCATTTGTAACCCATATGGTGATAGTGTTTACACAACTACGACCCTCTACACGTCAGTAATAGCCGCTACCCACCCCTTACCAACGAATTTCACTAAGCCATATCCGAGACAATCAATAATATCGACCATCTTTACTTTTTAATGTTTTCATTTGTAACCCGTACGATGATAGTGTATTGGCCTCTACGACACGCTACATGTCATTAATAGCCGCTACCCACCCCTCACCAACACATTTCACTAAGCTATACCCGTTGAAATAATTAATATCGGCCTTCTTTACTTTTTAAGGTTTTCATTTGTAACCTGTATGATGATAGTGAATAAGCCAATGTGACCCTCTACAGACCACTAATAACCACTACCCATCCCTTACCAGCGAATTTCACTAAGTTATACCAGCTACAATCAATAACACAGACCATCTTCACTTTTTAAGGTTTTCATTTGTAACCCGTATGATGATAGTGTTTACACCACTACGACCCTCTACAGATCATATTCCTGTCATATTTACATTCTTACTTATTAAGGCTTTCATATGACGCCATTCACGACACGAGACGAGGTTCGAACCACCTAGCCCTATCCCACACACTGACACCCGTGCCCCACCCCTGACCTCCCACCCCCACGCCCGCCCGCCCCCTTGACCACCCCGAGGAAATACACTGTAACCCTAAGCCTTACACACCACCAATGGAATGATGATATTGTTTATGCCAAATACAGATAAAGACAGAAGACAAACAAAAAAAAAACCGAGGAGGAAGAGCATTGTACCTTAACACCATCACTAGTATGATGATAGTTTTTTTAAAGCCCCACCCCGCTACAATCAATAATAACGGTAATTATTTCATTTTTAAAGACATTCAATGTATCACACAAAAAGGGATGTAACAGTGCAAAAATACGTAGGATTGTTTATTCATGAGTTGCATACCTTGAAAATGTGGTCGCCGTAGGTGCAGTTTTGTGACGATTCGCTTGAGGTGATAGACTTTTTATATAGTTAAAAAATATTGGTGCTGCACCTAAAATTCGAAATAAATACAACATGACATACTACTTCGTGGGCAAAAAGAAAATCCTAACCTGCACAGTTCGCGACGACTGCACTAGCCAGGCGGCCTTATTTCTTAAGGCTCAAAGACCCCTCTGCCATACACCGCAAGGTACTATATTGGCAGTAAATGACTGTTTTTTTTTTTAAAATAAAGGTTCATTCATGTGATTACTTCCAGAAAAGTGCATTTTGAATTAATGACAGTAATGACTGCACTGAACCGGAGAATCATCTGCAGGCTGTGTTTAACACCAACCCTGGCGTGACACAGAAGAACCGCTAGCAACAAAACCAACCCACTAACCAAACGTAAGAAGTGTAATGACAAATGATATATTGAATGGCACACACGAAGGATAGCGAATCAGTATTTTGGCTGTTCGTGATTCCTGGGCAAGTTTTTACGTTCAGTGGTTTGCCATAGCTTTCTGAACGACCGGCTCCTATACTTTTTTCGAAAAAAAAAAAAAAAAAAACAGCATCGCTGAGTTTCAAACCCGGGTTTACGGGCTTACAAATCGTGTTCGCAAACTCTTAGCCACGGAGGTCGGTGTATGATATATGAAGCATAAATATATGTCTTTCTGTATCTCTATTGACCTTTCTATTAGTGTTCGTAATATATATATATATATATATATATATATATATATATATATATATATATATATATATATATATATATATATATATATAAGCCGGCTTCGTGGCTTAGAGGTTATGACCTTTCTCCGTAATCTCGTATACTCTCGTCAGGTAACGTAATGACGGTTCAAATCAGCAGTGGTTCGAATCGCATCGGTAACTTACGGGGTATGTGAGCCAGCCGCTCAGAAAGCAATGGCAAACTACTGAGCGTAATCTTGCCAAGAGATCAACATACAGCTGAAAGATGCTGGTGTTGACAGCTAAGTCCTGTAAAAGGATATGCTTAATATATATATATATATATATATATATATATATATATATATATATATATATATATATATATATATATATATATAATTGTCAGATCACAAGGCGAGATCCAAAATAGATGTAATAAGGCAAATCAACTCATTGGACAAATGGCACCAATGCTAAAGAGCAAACATGTATCAATAACTACCAAGAAAGCACTTTACAACACAATCTTCCTACCAACTCTATGCTTTCAATGCCAAACCTGGACAATGATAGAAAAAGAGAAAAGAAAAATCACAACAACATAAATGAGGTTCCGGAGAAGAATACTCAACGTATCAAGAAGAGATAAGATCAGAAAAGAAGAAACCAGGACTAAAGTAGGGGTTAAAGCAGCACTAGATTTTATTAGAAAGCAGCAAGTCAAATGGATTGGCAATGCAAGTAGGTTACCATTCAACAGCATACCACAACAAGCAATGATGTACATACCAGATGGAAATAGAGGAAGAGGCCGACCACGTAAACGTTAGACGGAGGAAATAGCAGTGTCCATGGGAATATCGATATATGAAGCCCATAATCGGGGAGCACTCTCACGAAGTTTATATTTCACCTCGACACAGCAAGGTACAAGAGGGACATGATGAGATGATAAGATTATATATATATATATATATATATATATATATATATATATATATATATATATATATATATATATATATATATATATATATCTTATATATAAAAAAGACTTGTGCGTCCGTATTTATGTATCTGTGTATGTATGTATATATCTATGTATGTCCTTTATCCGTTCGCGAACGGCCCATCCGATTGAGATGAAATTTTCTACACGCCTTCCTTTCATTCCAGAGCTGTCAACTGTGATATTTTGTTAGTGTGAAATCGCCTGCTTACTCAGTATTATTTCATTTTTCATTTTTCATCATAATTTCATATATCTCAGGGGACCTAACTCTGTAAAAGTTATTTCAAGGGGCATAACTTTTCTGTATAACTTATAGTCATTATTGTGGCATCGTTTTCAAAGATTTATAAACTCTTTGTCCATAGTTATGTACCGGCATATGAGTTATAATAAATAATGATACAATCTGTAAGGCATTTTCAAAGTTTTCATAAAAATGATGCACAATGCATAACATTGTAACTCATCTTTTTTTGCTTAAGAAGTTACTGTAGTCATGCAGGTGATTAGAAAGAGTTTTCATTAAAAATAATGGATGGTGTGTGGTAGAACGTTCTTTTAAGTTACATTTTTTTTGTTGTATGAATTTAATGAAGCCGGGCAGGGTCAGGCAGACAGATAGACAGACAGATAGACAGTCGGGAACAGGAACTTATATGACTACTTATATACATTAAATGAGATGCTTCACACCAGGAGCTGGGCGATGTCGGGCCGGGTCAGACAGACAGACAGACAGACAGACAGATAGTCGGTAACGGGAACGGGAACTTATATGACTACTTATATGAATTAAATGAGATGCTCCCCACCAGGGACTGGGCGAAGCCGGGCAGGGTCAGCTAGTATATATATATATACTAGCTGATCCGGCCGGCTTCGCCCAGTCCCTAGCAGTGATCTGTCTGTCTGTCTGTCTGTCTGTCTGTCTGTCTGTCTGATCCGGCCCGGCTTCGCCCAGCCCCTGATGGTGAGCATCTCATTTAATTAATATAAGTAGTCATATAAGCTCCCGTTCCCGTTCCCGACTATCTGTATGTCTTTCCATCCATCTGTTTGTCTGTCTGACCCGGCACAGATACCGCCAGCCCCTGATGGGCAGCATCTCATTTAATTCATATAAGTAGTCATATAAGTTCCCGTTCCCGACTGCCTGTCTGTCTGTCTGTATGTCCGTCCGTCCGTCCATCCGTCCGTCCGTCCGTCTGTCTGTCTGTCTGTCTGTCTGTCTGTCTGTCTGTCTGACCCGGCCCGGCTTCACCCAGTCCCTGGTGGGGAGCATCTAATTTAATTCATATAAGCTCCCGTTCCCGTCTGTCTGTCTGTCTGTCTGTCTGTCTGTCTGTCTGTCTGTCTGACCCGGCCCGGCTTCGCCCAGCCTCTGGTGGGGAGCATCTCATTTAATTCATATAAGCTCCCGTTCCCGACTGTCTGTCTGTCTGTCTGTCTGTCTGTCTGTCTGACCCGGCCCGGTTTCGCCCAGCCTCTGGTGGGGAGCATCTCATTTAATTCATATAAGTAGTCACATACGCTGCCGTTCCCGACTATCTGTCTGTCTGTCTATCTATCTGACCCGGCGCGGCTTCGCCCAGCTCCTGGCGGGGAGCGTCTCATTAAATTCATATTTTAAAAAAAACATAACTTAAGAATGTCCTTCCACATACCATACATTATATTTAATGAAAACTATTTTTAAATCACCTACATGACTGTAGATAACTTCTTTAAACATAAAAAAGATGAGTTAGAAAATTTTCACTATTTAAATAGATGCATTATTTTTATGAAAACTTTGAAAATGCCTTAAAGATTATATCATTATTTATTATATCTCATATGCCTGTAAATAACTATAGACAAAGAATTTATAAATCTTTGAAAACAATGCAACAATAAAATAATAGCAATGTTATTAAAAGTTATGACCCTTGAAATAATTTTTCTTATGTTAAGTCCCCTCGCTATATATAAATTATAATGCAAATTTATATTAAGTAATATTAAGTAAATAACTGTTGGTACACTAAAATAATCTATGACAGTTGGCAGCGCGGGAATGAGAGGAAGACGTGTAGAAATTTTCATCTCAGTCGGATGGACCGTTCATGAACGCATAAAGAACATACAGACGGAGATTGCCTTATATATATATATATATATATATATATATATATATATATATATATATATATATATATATATATATATATATATATATTGCATTGTTTGTACCCTTTCCTTCCATTAAACCGTACTGTTCTTCACTAATTTAAAATGTTTTTCTTTCTTGTTCTTCTCATTATAATTCTGAGTAGAAGCTTAGTGACATGGTTTATGAGGTTAATTGTACGAAAATCTTCGCTTTCAATTGCTCCTGGTCTCTTTGGTATTGCTCTAAATACAGATTTCTGCATATCGCTCGGTAAATATCCACTGTTGTAAATATCATTCAGCATTTTGGTTAATATATCTACCCCTAATTCTCCCAATACTTCTAATTCTTCTACTGTGATTTCATCAGGCCCAGCTGTTTTTCCTTTCTTCATATGTTTCATAGCGTCAGCGATTTCTTCTTTTAGAATAGATGGGTCTTCTAAGTTACTTTCTTCGATTAATTCTTCCCTTTCTCCATTATATAATTCTCTTATATACACACCTTGTATTTATTCTTATTTTTCGTTCTGTGAGCTCACTGGTTTGTCTGTGCATACTTTTTGATCTTTAATGGAATTTAATTCAATTTATTTTTTTGCATTGCTCGTTTAACCAATTTTCTTTTGCCTTCACACATTTATATCTTATTTATTCATTTATCTTAGCATACTCTTGTTTGACATTTTTGTTCTGTTTCCTTTTGTCCATCAGCATTAGGTTGTCTTCATGCATCCATTTTTTCTTAGCTGTTTGGCTTCTCTCCGGTAATATTTCTTTGCTAGTTTGATGAATGGAGTCCCTTAACATTTCCCATTATTCATTTATACTATGTATTTAAGCTATTGCATTGTTTCTATTTTTCACAGTCACTCTATATTGTTCTTGAATTTATGTATGTACTTTAGAGCCTCTTTATTAAGTCTCAAGTTAATAATCATTTTCCCCTCTCTCTAATCTTACTTTTATTTGTCCACATAGTAGTACATGATAACTATTACCATCAGCATCAGGCATTGTCTTTACATTAATAAATGCATTTCTAAATCTTTTATTAATAAGTATGTAGTCAATTTGGTTGCGTATTTTCATGTCAGAGCTTTTCCATGTGACAGTCGTCTTTTATGGTGTTTAAACCATGTGTTTTCAATTATCATATCATTAATAATTGCCCATTCTATTAGTTTCTCTCCTCGTTCATTTCTTGTACCTAAACCGTAATTCCCCACTATATCCACTATTTTTCCCTTTCCTACTTTTGCATTAAAATCTCCCAGTATTATTTTTATTTCTTGAGATCCAATTTGAACTATTGCCATTTCTGCTTCATCGTAAAAGTGTTGTATTTCTTCATCACTACTGCTTGTTGTTGGTGCATATACTTGTATAATATTTATATCTATTGGTTTGCCTGTGATTTTGACCATTATAACTCTATCTGAAATACACCAGTATCCATTCATATATTTGGATGTGTTTTTTTCTTCATAAAATCAAAAAACAATATGACACACATATGAAATAAACATTCATGTATCAAAGCAATTTAATGGTTACATTTTTACATCACCATCTATCGTGTAAAACAGTTGTGAAACATATGAGTTTTACTATATATGTAGAAATTTTTCAAAACCGTAATGATGAGACACATGCCATTTATAGGTATTTAAATAGCCCATTTTCCATTGGATAAAACTGGCTTGGGACTATATTTATGCTGATCATAACATAAACACATCCAACTCTGACACCAAAAATGATTGAACCACATCAACCTGGTACCCAGTTAGTGCACCAATCACTACACTTGTATGGCTCTTTTACTACGAAATATCGTGAATAAAAATATGTACTGAAAAACATAAGCTTCATTTATTAAGTTCTTAAAGTATACTTGACATACCATAGGTGGTAGTCACCTCAGAACATTTTGGCACTTTACAATATCCATATTTGATAATAGCATGGTTAACCCAACACCATGGTTTAACACCATTATCAGGGTTGCGGCAGTAATTGGAACGCAAATCCTGTAGAAAAGTATTACAAATAAAAATAAATATTGCTCAAACTGAGTCAAATTAAACAGATTTAATTAAAAAGAAATGTGCCGATGCTGCATTTTCACGACAATAACACCTACAAAAAATAACAAATAACCAGAAATTAAATATATTATGATAACAATTAATAAAATTTCTTTTAACAATACTTAAATCATTTTGTTTTGTGTACATTAGTTGTTTAATTAAACAAAATAAAAACAAGACTCTGTGTGTGTGCAAGTGAGAAACGGGTGTGTATTAATAAACAAACGCACTAACTAACTTAGTTCTAAGTAGCTTGTTTATCTAAATTTACCTCGGCATGTTCTCGAAAGCAGATCCGAATAAAGAAATCAAGAGGTGAAATAATGTATTGAAGAATGAGTAATCTTGTAAAATTCGTTGCACCCATTAGTGACAAGAAATACAGGTCGAAGTACCCAGTTTAAAACTATATAAGTAACCTCGTGTCCCCAGGTAGATGGGGCACGTTATCTAAGAACAGCAGCCCATCTAGTACATGAAATACTCCAGTTATAAACCTCCAAGTTCAAGGTGGACCAACATGCCGAGGACTGAATGGCCACGGGTGAGCTGGTTGAGAACGTGGAACGTCTGATATGCGGGCGGGGCGGCGCCAGGCGTATGGACTCCTGAGTGACACCCCCTGTCCCTTCTTTAGCAGGCAGACTCTACTAAGGTAACCGGTTAGTTCCTACTTTCACTCCAATACAACTACATAAATTTTAAAAAAAAATGATCCCAGGGCAATGGAGCGCATGCTCTGTGCTCCATACCTTTTATAACAGCCAGCGGGGAGAATGAAACGGGGCAGAAGATTTCTGGGGGGGGGGCGAGGGGGGGGGGGAGAAGAAAGAAGAGGACTCGAGCCAGAAGGGGTAGGAGTAAAACGGATCGTTGTAGGACTTAAACATGTACGGGTTCGGTATAGGAACTGCTGTAGTGCAAAGCAGATAGGACCATTAGTGGAAAATATTGGTCTACAATTTTGACAACCTCAGGCTGCAAGAACTGAAGAAAACTCTTTGTAGTGCCCTTCTATTCATGTTACATTAACCCACCCGGGCAGGGAACAAGGGCAGTCTCTGGTTTACAATGATGGCTTACAAATGGATATGACAATAATAATTTGATAATTGGTTCAGATGGTACAATTGTGCTTCCGGTAAAAATGGCGACGACGTTACGTTCATTCTTCGGAAGACGCTGTTTTGTGTGTTTTCCTGTGGATTAAGTGGTGTTATTTCGTATTCGTTTAATGGAAGTGTTCACAAGAAGCCACGGAAGGCAGGTAGTGGATGTAACTTTGAGGGCAGCCGACAGATAGATGTTGGATATGGTCTGAAGTTTCGCGACGGTAGGCAGAAGATCTCTTTTACGAGACAATAGCTGGCGTCACCGACCAGCATGGTCACTGCCAAGGAAGGAAAGCAACGGCAAACTACATTCTTTAATAGTGCCTAGTTCATTATGATTCGCCTAACTACAGATCACTGCAAGACAAGGACAGAGACATTAAAATTAGCAACATGGAATGTTAGGACGTTAAAAGACGACGAAAAATTAGATAACATCAAACAAGAAATAGAAAGAGAGAAAATTAATATTTTAGGGATATGCGTAACGAGATGGACAGGAGCAGGCATTAAGATAGGTGAAGACTTTAAGATTATTTATTCTGGAGGAGAAGATCGACAGAGAGGTGTAGCAATTATCTTGGATAGGCAAAACATCAAAATTTGTTCAAGGATATTGGGCGATGTCAGACAGAGTTTTAATAGTTAAATTAAGCGGCAGACCTTTTAACATAAACGTTATTCAAATATATTTAAATATTGAGCACAACCCACTACTGGCAACGCCGATCGCATTCTGGTATGAACCTAAGGCCTATCCACGTCAATATGGAAGCACTATACTCGAGTTTCGCCCTCGTTTGAGCTCGTCAGTAGTGCATATCCCTGACTGGATCTGGAAACAGTCCCGGATCACGCGTGTGAAGCGGGTGTGTAACCACGCGGCACACACTGGACACACCAAATTATCACAACAGAACATCACAACGCTACCCATCGTAGGCTATGCTCAAGATTGCCCAATCGCCGCGACCGACGTCCGTCAATCGATGGGACCCGAACGATCAGGTCTTCTCACTGGCAAGGAACACCAGGCCTCCTAAATCCAGTGAGCAATAATAAATTGATTATGTGGTTATGGTACAACTACCCACCCGCTTCACACGCGTGATCCGGGACTGTTTCCAGATCCGGTCAGGGATATGCACTACTGACGAGCTCAAACGAGGGCGAAACTCGAGTATAGTGCTTCCATATTGACGTGGATAGGCCTTAGGTTCATACCAGAATGCGATCGGCGTTGCCAGTAGTGGGTTGTGCTCAATATTTAAATTTCAAATCCCGAAACAACCACATAATCAATTCAAATATATGCCCCAACAGGAGAATCCAGTGAAGATAGCGTAGAGGAATTTTATAATGACATTGAGTCTGCTTTAAAGAAATGTAAAAATTCAGAAATAAACATCATAATAGGGGACTTTAATGCAAAAGTAGGAAACGAGGTGATAAATACACAGTAGGAAACCATTGTTTGGGAGAGAGAAACGAAAGAGGATACAGACTTGTAAAGTGGGCAAAAGAGCAGGAAATGATTGTAGAAAACACATGATTTAAACAGCACCCTAGAAGATTATGGACATGGATGAGTCCTGATAGCAGGATTAGAAACCAGATTGACTTCATTTTGATTAGCAGAAGATTTCGAAATGCATTAACAGTTGCAAGAACAGTTCGCAGTGCTAATTTTTATAATGACCACAGATTACTTACAGGTACACAGAGGGTAAAGTTAAAGAAAGTCAAGTATATAACAGGAAACACTAAATATGATCTGTGTACATTGAGAAATGACATGTAAATACAAAACAAATTCAACATAGAAGTACAGAACAGATATGATGTATTGTCTGATCTAGAGATCCTATTTCAGGGTGTGGATGATCAATGGGAAATGTTGAAGAATTCAGTTAATTTGGCTGCAAAAACAGCTATTCCATAATTAAAGAAGGTGGGTCGTAAGAAATGGATAACTGAAGAAAATTTACAACTAATGGAAACACGAAGTCTCAACAAAAATAATCCTGCCAAATATAAAGAAATTCACAGAAAAGTCAGAGTATTATGTAAGGAGGCAAAAGAAGCATGGCTTGCGAAAAATTGCATTGAAATTGAAAAACAACACAACAGTAAAATACAAAATTAGTGCACAAAAGAATTCAGGAACTTACTAATAAAAGAACAAGAAAATCAGCAGGCTGTCTAACAACTAAAGATGGCAAAATCATAAAGAAAAAGATCAGATTCTAAATGAATGGTCAGATTATGTGAAAAACCTGTATGATGATAACAGAGATGAACAGTATGCTATTCGATCGAACTAAAAATGAAGGACATCCGATTTTAAAGATGGAGATTCGGGATGTTCTTAAACATATGAAAGCTGGCAAGACACCCGGTATTGGTATCTTTCCGTCGTGGCAAACGATAGTTTGGTACATTGTGCTTCAAAAAGGCTTAACAACTACAACCCATGGCAGTGGCGAGTGTGGCTGATAAGGCCAACTCGTGCTGCATATGTTTGTCCACAGTGGATGCATGTGAAAACATGGTCATGGTCATTTCCACCATCATGCACCATCTTAGGTCTCTCACGCTCTGTGTGTGCTTTATCTGCAATCCTTTTCCCCTTTGTCTTTATTCCTTTTCTGATAGTTGCCCTCCATGCAACACGTTCAGCAAATACTTTGCTCCAAATGTGCATTATCAATGCCTGTATTAATAATGTCCCGCTTACACACATCTTTGTATCGTAGTAGAAGCGGACCATGAGATCTCCTACCCGTCTGTAATTCACCAAAAAAGATGTCCTTTGGTATTCTACAATCATCCATTCTCCTAACATGTCCTATCCGTCTAAGTCTACGAAGACTGATCATGGAACACACCGTCACACAACCTGATCTTTCCAATACTTAGTATTTGTGATTTTGTCTTGCCACTTAATACCAAGCATTCTTCACAGACACCGCATATGAAAGCTGTTTAAAAGTTCCTCTTGATGTGAGTAATTTGTCCAGGTTTCATTGCCATAAAGAAGAGTACTAAGGACTCAGGCTTGGTAGATGAGGACTTATATTTTGGCAGTAAGCTTCCTGTTATCCCAGACTCTTTTTGCTAACATGTTTATTGTTGTTGCTGCCTTACCAATCCTGATATTGATTTCCTTATCTAGGGATAATTTGCTATTCATATCTGATGCTAGATATGTAAAATAGTCTACTATCTCTAGTTTGGCGTCGTCAAAAAAGATTGATGGTACACCTTGTGCACCTTGTGACATAATCTGTGTCTACTTTTTGTTAATTGTTAAACCAAATTTAGAACAAGCATTGGAGAATGCAGATAGTAAATGTTGTATCTCTTCCTCAGAGTGGGTCGTAATTGCAACATCATCCGCAAAAAGCAACTCTCTGATTAGTACCCTCCTAATGTTGGTCTTGGCCTTCAATCTCTGAGCATTATAGAGGCCGCATATGAGCGTGAGTGAATGTATATACCGGTATCCTGATCACGAAAGACATATTTCAGTAGAAGTGAAAAGTATATTCCAAAGAGGGTGGGAGCTAGTACACAACCTTGCTTAACTCCACTCTTAATTTCAAACTCTTCTGAAGTTGCTCCATCAAATTTGATTATACCCTTCATGCCTGTGTGGAACGATTCCACAATGGACAAAAGAGTTGGAGGGCAGCCAAGTTTCTTTTGTGCTTTGAACAGACCCTCACGACTGACCAAATCGAATGGAATTTTGAGGTCGATGAAGACAATAAACAGTGGTTGAGTTTGTTCCCGGCATTTTTCTTGCATCTGTCGCAATGAGAGTATCATATCAATGGTAGACCGATTCTGTCGGAGGCCGCTCTGTGATTCGGGGTAGACTTGATCTCCCAGGACTTGAAGCCTGCGCAGAACAATTCTGGCAAACACTTTTGCAACAATACACAGAAGTGAGATACCCCTATAGTTGTTGCAGTCGCTCCGATCGTCCTTGTTCTTGTACAGTGTTATGATGCTTGAATCTTTGAAATCTTGTGGGAATTGTCCTTCTCGCCAACGTAGCTCTATTACCTGGTGGATCTGTAGAGTGAGTGTATCCTGCCCACTCCTGATTACCTCTACTGAAATCCCATCCTTACCTGGAGTGTTGCCAGATGCAAGTTCATTTATAGCACACTTAACTTCTGTTATGGTGGGAAGTGTGTCCAGGTGGTCAAGAGTTGGCAGGTCCACTATGGCGTTGAGGGCGTCATCCGCTAGTTTGGTCTCACTTGAGTAAAGCTCTAAATAGTGCTCTACCCATCTATCCATCTGCTGTTTCTTATCAGTGATAATTTCTCCAGTTAAGGTATTTAGTGGTGCACTTCTTTTGATCATTGGACCACAGGCATTCTTTATCCCTCCATACATGCTTCTGATGTTTCCTTTATCACTTGCGATTGGAAAGGACTCACATAACTTAATCCAATAGTCATTCACACACTGCCTGGCAGCCTTTTGCACATCCTTACTAGCTTGCTTCAGCTCACTCAGAGTGTTACACGTTGTTAGTTCCTTGTTTCTTCAGAGAGCTATCTTCTTTTTATCAATCAAAGGCTGCAGTATCTGGCTGTTTGGCGCAAACCAGTCCTGCCTCTTATGATCTACAATGCTGTAAGCCCCTACCGCTGTTTTATAAATAGTTTCCTTAAGTTTACTCCATTTTTCATTTACTGTACAATTTTCTGATGTATCAGTGAAAGCGTCTTCAAGTTGCTGTTGAAATTCAAAGCACTTTCCAGGATCGTGCGTGTTAATAATATTAATCCTGAGGTTAGATTTGTGTTTAGCTGTGTAGATTCTCTTTGGTCTCAGTCTACCCCTTGCAACAACCAAATAATGATCCGTATCACAGTCAGCACTGTGGTAACTTCGGGTTACTGAAGTATGGTTTAGATATCTCCGTGTGATAATGAAGTCCAGCTGATGCCAATGGCCGAATCCTGGATGTGTCCATGTGACTTTATGCGCTTCTTTTGTTAAGGAAAAAAAAAGGAATTTGTATTACATAGGTCATTTCTGGTGCAATGCTCCAGCAGCCTTTGCCAATTTTCATTCATGCGACCGATGATGTATTTTCCAAGCCACGCTGGCCATGAACTCGAGTCCTTGCTCACACGAGCATTGAAATCGCCGAGCATATAAATGTAGTCGGATTTTGGAACTGCCTTGATCACAGAGTCTAGCTTCTCATAGAACGTATCATTCTCATCATCAGTGGAAGCGAGTGTCGGTGCATATGCAGTGATAATGGTGGCAAAACCACAAGAGGTTGCAAAGCGCAGGGATAATAGTCTTTTATTACCTCCAGCTGGGATATCAATCATTCCCAGTAGCGAATTTTTCACTGCAAAGCCCACTCAATGTTGCCTTTTTTTCTGCCTGCCCTCTACCCTTCCAAAAAAGGTGTAATTTTTTCCCCCTGAGTGACCCTTCCTCAGCGAGGCGAGTCTCCTGCAGGCCAGCAATATCAATGTTAAGACGACTGAGTTCAGCATCAATCACAGCCGTTTTTCTCACATCATCATTATTTGTTAAGTCAGTCAAAAATCTTGGACACATGGTTCTCACGTTCCATGTTGCAAGCCGTAGCTTGAGGTTTCTAATTTTATTTTTTTAGTACCTGGTGCATTGGATTTACAGCCTGCGATTCAGAATTTGTCTAGCCCCAAGCACCCATTGAAGCAGACAAGCTGTGGCGGATCAGAACCTGCGGCTGCCCAGCTTGAGGCGGGTGGTAGCTGATCAGTGACACCTGCAGGTGTCTCCCACAGTCAGAGGCAACGCGTGGCGCCCCATGTCTACGCCAATTGACAAAGACTTATAACCCGTAACAGTTACCTCTCGCTTTGATTCCGAGACCGGTTAAGACAAGGGATGGAGTTATTGCCTCTCCATAGCACAAAGCTTGGGCTAAAATAAAGAAACCATGTGTTGCCCATGCAGCATGATCCCTCTCTCGGCCTGCCTAGTTCACTCAAGAGGAAAGGTAACTCCTGTACATCTGGAACAAGACAAGCTGCAGAAGCTGCCGGATCAGCAAAGCAATGCTCTAGCTGTCCGCTTGTTGGAGTTTTGATCCTAGATCACCTGCCAACCAAGGCATGACATGTTGTCTTTAGGTTGCATCTCCTCGCACCAGGAAAAGGCTTGAACCCTCCGAATTGCACTGTTAAGCCCGAAATCGTTGGCGCAATGCGGGATGTCGGGTTTGGTAATCACCGCCCAACATTCGGCGCTGACAGAAGGCAGGTAGTACCGTCTACTGTCATACGGTAGCTCAGTCATATCTGACTAAGACCTGACCAACAGATAACATCACAAAACTATTATTAAAGCCTTAGATGAATATAGAATAGATCAAGTCACCTGGCTGCTGAACACATTATATGATACCGGAGATAGACTTTCTGAATTATGTAATTCTGTATTTATTGCAATCCCAAAGAAATCAGGAGCTTTGGAATGTGATCAACATAGAACAAATAGTATAATGAGTCACATCACGAAGATTTTGATACGAATTATTATGCAAAGAGTGAGAAAGAAAATACAACCTGAAATAGGGGAAGAACAATGTGGGTTTGTAGAAGGAAAGGGAACATTAAATGCTGTGTATACGCTGTGATCAGTTATTGAATGTTCTATAGAAGTAAACAAAGATATACATCTTTGCTTTATTGACTTCACACAGGCTTTCGATAGAGTAAGACATGTTAACATGGTAGATATGCTTGCAGACCTACAAATTGATGGGACAGCCATTAGACTTATTAAAAACATATATTGGAAACAATAAGCTGCCATAAGTAATGATAATGAAGTAGGACAATATCAGCCTGTTAAGAGAGGTGGGAGACAGAGATGTGTAATGTCTGAAGAACTTTTTTCCCCTATAGAGTGAAAATAATTTCAGAAATTTAGAAGATATAAATGGAATTATCATTGGAGGACGAAACATCAATAACAATAGATATGAGGATGATACATTATTGATTGCAGACAATGAGCAGGGATCTTCAACAATTAGTAGATGCGGTTGTTGCATACAGTGAACAACTGGGTTAGAATTAAATTGTAAAAAGGCACAGATTATGGTCGTCACTAGGAAGAAAGAAGTACCACAATGTAATATACAAGTAAATGGGAATATTCTTCAACAAGTGAATCGGTACAATTATCTCGGAACAGCCATTTTATCTGATGGAAGATGACTTAAGAGATTTATTGACTGATTGATTGATATATTTATTTACTTATTTATTTAGGAACCGACATCACAGCATTCGCAGCATTCCAAAAAGTGCTCCGTCCCCATCCTCAGTTGCCAGCGTAGACTTCCAACACTAATAGTTCCAGTAGCATTCTGATTTTATGTCCGTCTCGCGTTTCCTCTGAGCGTCGAGCGTTGGCCAGATCCCCTCGTCACACCTCGCTGCCTCATTCTTACTAGACTATGGTGATCCATTTGCTCCTCCGAGGTGTACACGTGCTCCCACAAGACCGCAACCACGTATGCCTTGTCATGCATCAATACTCCACCAAATTTTGCCGAGCCAGCCAATCTATCCGTCTGTTCATTCCCCAGCACACCGGCATGCCCCGGAGAAAAGATCCAGGTGATGCTTGCTACCATTGACCTCCGAAGCGAAGCAAGCCACTCTGCGCGAAGCCTACCTGTTCTCACCCTTCTCAGCATGCTTTCTGAGTCAGTTACAATCACAATGTGTGTATGTATCGTGTTCTCCATCCAGCGGAAAGCTGCACTGACCGCCTCCACCTCATTTCTTAAGCTAGATGTTGTGGTATCATACGCCAGGCTCTCCTGCACCAAACGTCGACCATTAGCTGTTGCTAAGAATTCCCAGGCACTTCTTCTGCCTCTCAACACCGAACCATCCGTGTAGATAATCACATCACCCGGGCGAGCATTATCCTGAATTAGTTGCTGGATTTCCACTTCCGTGGCCCCTGCTGGCTACTCTCTGCACTCCCGGCTCAATGTGATTATAATTTTGCACAAGTCTGACAGCTCCGCTGGCACTCTGACCCACTCCTCTCCTCGCCTAATGTCCTCTAAGATGCATACCTGTCTGATCGTATCCTACGCTGAGCCACCCATGATTTCCCTCTTATCAGTCTCTGATTAGAACAAGAAAGACCACAGCGAAAGCAGCTTTTGGCAAGATGAAAAACATACTGACCAATACAAATATGCCATATGAAACGAGAAAAAAGAGTGTTGAGGTGCTACATAGAGCCTGTACTTTTGTATGGATGTGAAACTTGGACAATGAGCAGTCGAGCTGAAAAACATCTGATGGCTGTTTTTTCCGAGGAGAATGCAAAGAATTACATGGACGGACAGAAAAACAAATGACCAAGTACTATAGGAAACAAATGAAAATCGTAAATTGACTAGAGAAATTAGACGTAGACAGTCAACAATTCTGTTATGAGAAGAAATGAATTGGAGAACTTGATGACAACTGGCAAGATCGAAGGGAACAGACCAAGGGGAGACCGAGAAGTAAATACCTGGATGGCTTGGCCATATGGCATGGTCGAGACAGGAACACTGAGCTGATCCACGACTCATGTGATCGAGTGAAATGACGAGTCATGACCGCCCACGCTTTCCGGCATGGCATATGATGGATGGATGGATGGTACAATAAATGATGCGCACTTTTTGAATGTATTTTATTTTTGGAGGGGGATGCAACTGTTTTTCTCAATGCTTTGTTACAGATATTAGCACGCAGTGAGTAGTACACACGTTGATGGTTTCTTCTCCTGCCTTTGCTCGTAAATCATCACAACGTGACTGACGATTTACCTTCCTTAAACCGTATTGCTGAACATACATCCTATACTAAAGGGTCTGATACATTCTCTTCGCCGTCATGCATATTACCCTGGTACTTTGTCGTGTGTTCTTGCTTTTCAACATAATACTCCTATATCTTTGCTTTCTGTTCAAGTAATTTATTACATGTAATGATAAAATAAATTCGCATGTTATAACGCGTCTAAATTTTTTCCTTGCAACTGGGAAAGCTACATTATATTATAAGTGCTCATGATGAATTGTTACTGGTCTTCTATGATCACATGTTTGATATTTTTTCGTCATATTTTTCAGTATTGGACAGTTTGTTTGTTACCCCTTTTGTACTTTAATTTTGTACTTTTTTTCTTCTAGCACGAACGTTTTCCTCTGTGAGAAATATCCCTTCATCTTGTTCTAATTTTCACCTCATCAACCTTGTCTTAAAGCAGATTAGACTTAAAGAGTTAAAGTAAGCTATAGTCGATTAACCTGATTATTTCCTGGCACGCCGTTATGCCCCAGCAGAGCATCAATGATACGGTTTTGATATTTGTCTTGTCCAATTAAATCGAACTCTATGCTATTTGAGGTATAAGTACCAGAGTAAGATCGGTAATTTGTTAGGTCTCTTTTAATCTCAGCTAACACATAGCTTACCTCACGTACTTAAAAATAGTTTAAATCTAATATAAACGTAACTTTGCATTATAAGGCTCACTAAGTAAGGACTCACTTTTCCTGGATGGGTTCTTTTATTTACTTCAGAAGATAGGGACCACTGGAGGCAGCGAGCACCTCTCTCTGTAAGTGTAGCAGTTCCTCTGTACGAAGACCCATTGCCCTCATAACAGTCTTAGGACATATAGTCATGATAAACATATCAATTGATGACTTTAACAACAATTAAAAGGTGCATTATATTTGCCAAGTAAGAATTAAATAAACAAAGTTTGACACTTATAAAGTAGAAGAAGGAAGTAGAGGCTTGATGGTACTTTCTTCTACTTTCATAAGTGCCAAACAATACATGTATGTTTATTTATGAACAGTCTTAGTGACCTCAAAGGCTTCCCCAATTGATATTTATTGTTAATAAAGAAGATTGCCTGACCAACTGGTTTAAAGGTGCCACTGGGAGAGACTTCTGCGAATGCACGCCTTTATCAGTGACACTATTAACTGTCTTACAAGTGCACACTATTATGGTTTCAAACACAAGACATTGAGTACACCACACACCAAGTGCTTAGAGGGACAACGTATGGTGTGTTTTCTTCAATATCTGGGCCACAAAGACATCTGAAAAAAAAATGTGAATGAGAGATACAGAAAAGAAGAGAAATATCCAATGATTCTTTTATAAGAATGAGCAACGTCATCATCATCATCATCATCATCATCATCATCATCATCATCATCATCATCATCATCATCATCATCATCATCATCATCATCATCATCATCATCATCATCATCATCATCATCATCATCATCATCATCATCAACTATCATAGTCCTTCACGCAAATCCGTAGATCAGGGACAATTATGTTATTAATATTCCTCAATGCCACCATCCACAGTTAGTACAGCAGTACTTCTCTCAGCATTTCCTGCCTCTTGTACTGCTGATATTTACATTTCGCACGATGTTTTTTCAAACAACGTCTTGGGACTAAATATTTACTAATAATTATATTGAGACGAGCATGAAAGAAAAAAAAAATGATGGGGAATGGTGAAGAATAGTATCGATCTGTGCAAGAGATGTGAATAAACAATGCAATATATACATTTTATAAACGTTAATAGAGAGATACATAAAGAAATAGAAAGCTATATACTAATGCTATTTAGGTTACACAAAGGCATTTGAGAGAGAGAGAGAGAGAGAGAGAGAGAGAGAGAGAGAGAGAGAGAGAGAGAGAGAGAGAGAGAGAGAGAGGTGATGAAGTGATTAAAATGTTAGAATATATTAAAATTGATCATAAAATATATCTGAATAATTAAAAATAAAATACTTACTGAAAACAATTAGCAGCGATTAAAATTGGAAAACAAAAGAAAGCGATTATGACCATATAAAGCAATGATTAAGACAAGGATGATATTTTGTTACCGGATCTATTATATGTCTATAGCGAAGTAATAATCAGGACCATCAAAGAGGGATCAGTAATATAATCTGCAGGTACAAACAAATACATTATGCAGTTGACACAGAGATCTGCATAACAGGACATACCTTGAATATTAAGAAAAGAGACAATGCAAGAAAATATGATGTAACAATAGAATTGTCAATGGTAAATTCAGTTTTTTTTCTTTCTTTTTTTCGAATATCCTATGCATGACATTGCAGTCAACACCAGCATTTTTAACAGCTGCTGTTGATGTCTTGGCAAGTTTTACGTTCAGTAGTTTGCCATTGCTTTCTGAACGACCGACTCACATTCCCTCGGTAAGTAATCAACGCGACGCGATCCGCTGCCGAATCTAGCGCAGCTGTGTTTCCCACGAGAGTATACGGGATTTTAATTAAGTTAGTAAATTCAAATACCTAGAAGAAATCATAACGTCAGATTGAAGATATGTGACAGAGATTAAAGTAGAATTCATTCATTCAATCATTCATTCATTCATTCATTCATTCATTCATTCATTCATTCGTTCATTCGTTCATTCATTCATTCATTCATTCATTCATTCATTCATTCATTCATTCATTCATTCATTCATCCATTCAATCTTTCATTCATTCAGTAGTCTGTCCTTTGCAGAACATCGCTCCCATAGTAACCTTCCGGAAAGCTTCTCGATCATAAGGAAAATGTCCCGCCACCGATACGCCCTTCTGGAGATCGGTAATTCGCCACATCCTGCACCCATCTTCTCTTTTGCCTTCCTTTTCCTCTCTTCCCAGGCATATACCAATCCTTTATTGTTCTCTACAAACTTTCAGGATATGAAATTCATGGAATAAATAAACAAAAGAAGTGGAATTGAGAAATCACCCCTATGTAGCAAATACTATGCAAACTCGTCAAGAAAGACTGAGACAGATGTATGTGAAAACCTCAAATTGCTGGAAAGCAAATAATCATATAAGCACATCTAAGTTCTAACACTATATGTCTATTGCACCTAAGTCCTGTAATCGGTCCATTACGTACTTGCTGTGTCAAGTATGGGGGAATCGCCGAAGGAAAATCACTATTAAAAGCTGACAGCAGATAACGCAGCCTAATCATTTGTCACTTCAAGTAAATGCATTCTTTCTGTGTGGTTGCAGAAATGCACGGAAAGTAATGGAATTGTGACGGAAAAGGCCACACTCAGATCTGCTGGATTGTTTCATGTCATTCTTCCAAGTCAAACCATCATAATTTAGACCCTACATCATTTGGTATTTACTGTACTGTGGGATAATTCATGTATATGTATAACTGAGTTTCAGGATATGCCCGATTTGGATGGAGTCCGGGAAATTTCCGATGTATCTTCTTTTCCTCTACGTCTTTTTCTGCACTATAGTTGAACGTTCTGGGCGTGACGTAGGGGTTGTCACGAACTCTTTACTAAAGTGGTTGCTCTCAGGTTATCCGGGGTGGGGGGGGGTGGGGGGGGGGGTGGGGGGGGGTGGGCAGTTCAACTGTTTATCTTCGTTATCAACAAGTTTATGATGTGCTGAACAGTCCTGTTCGAAGAATTTGTTTCGGAAGAGAGATTCCCCCTTTGTTACTGTGTCTGAAAGCTCTGACGGATCAGATAGAGGCTGGGTGGATGTAACGACGCATCCTCCACCCAGGGATAGCCGTCCGTGGCCATCAATATACGTGCACCTCTGTTGGACGTCCGGAGATCGAATCTGTGTTCTAACCAGGAGCAGCACTGTTTTGTTTCTAATTGATTATCACATGCACTATACACATTCAAACTCCCTTGGGATCTTCCTGAAAAGCTCTTTCGTACCACCTCACCTCTCCTGGAAATCTGACCGACCGGAAAAAGAAAGTCTCTCAGGACAGTTCTTACTATATTCTTCCCAACTGTGTTGTTGTTGTTGTTGTTGTTGTTGTTGTTTTTGTTTATTAATTAAATTTCTAAGTAATTCTGTCTTATTTGATAAGGATAGGAGAATGTGTCATATTTTTGTTTCAGTGATCAACACTTCCCTAGGTGTGGTCATTGTTTAGATTGAACGAGTGGAAACTCACTAAGAGTCGAATACTCCAGGGCTCGGGGTGTAACTTGGGATCGCGTTACAGGAATCACTGTTCGTAATAGATTAATAGCGCGAACCACAAGTCAAATATGATGATTTCATATTGTAATTGCAAAGACTTAAAAGAGTTAAACATGTGTTGTTCGTTCTCTTGCTTTGAACTTAAGCGTAGTCTATACACGTGACACTATTTCTAGTAGCACTTAACTGATTTTTGCGTGCAAATTTGCTTTCCCTATTACCAATGTTCCTCGCCATCAGGAAAACCCACTCGGACTTCTGAGGTACTAGTAAGTTACGTCCCTTTGTCAACGACGCGAAGTCAACATTATAATCAAACTTAGCGGTGAAAGGGTTGGACCCGCGACCTCTTAATTGTTGAGTTTTACGTTTTAGATGTTAAAAAAGGATCAGTTTGTAACAATATTTATAAATAGAAAATACTATAATTAACATTAAACATCATTTCTGTTAATTCTATTAACATTATTTCAATTGTTTGCGATATTGCACTAAAGACTAATTAAATATGAATCTAATTTACTGAGGGTTTTAAAGCAACATAGTGCGTCACTATTTTAGAAAAACGCAAATAAGTCCACAGAGTAGAACTTACACTGAGTACTGCAAAAAAAAAATATGTATCTAAGTCAACATTTAGAGTGCAAGAGCAATACATTTCAAATATTACAAAATTGATAGATTTGTAAACAAAAGTTGTGCTGATAAAAGTCTTTGTCATGTTCATTGACACACACACATGAATACATCTACTTCTTACAATCATAACTTTAGATGGAAGATGCGTGACAGAGATTAATGAAAGATTCGGCCATTAAAAAGTCGAATTTCAGATGACCAAAAGCATCTTATGTAATAATTATGGCTCCATAAATGTCAGGAAGAGAGTACTGAATCGTTACATAAATCCTGTTCCCATCTGTAGCAGGAATCTTGGACTGTGAATGATCAAATTACCGAAGGGTTTGGAATCTGAATCTGTGGTTTCTGAAACGTATGTTGCAAATATCACGGACACCCAAATGAACTAACAGCGATTGGCTGGAAGATCTAATGAAAGTAGAACATTATATTAATAAACTGGAAGCGGCTAATGAAAGCATGATTCGGAAAGTCGATGCAGGATCTGTACATTGTCTGTAAGGTCACCTACATCTTCGTCAAAGGACATGCGGGAGTCGAGGGAAATGAACGAGCTGACAAACTGGCTGGCTCTGCATCCCCTGCAGATGGCCAGCCCATGGCCAGCGCCGATGTTATTAACATCCTCAAAGAGATGTCGAGAACGAACAGAGGACTTCGACGTCAGTGAATCCACATCGTTGTCCAGGATGAGAAGCTTGGGGGTAAGAATTGGCACGGCCAGAAACGAGATTTTCAGGGGCCTCATCAACCAACACAGAACTGGCACCATTAGCCACCAGACGCTGATGCATATGCTGGAGGGAGGATCTGAGCACCTATGAACCTGTCCGGAGCGCAATGAAGATACATCAACTGATAACTGATAACTAATAAGCTGTAACAAACTAATGACAGCAGAACATTATACTAATAAGCGATAAACATTCACTAATTGGTACCTGCGCAGAATAGGGGGCATACAATGGTATGAAAGAATCACCAATGTAAGGCTCATGGAGAGAACTAAACAAATTCAGGTGAACTAACACTGGCGCTGGATAGGACAAACCCTGCGAAAACATGAGTACAATGATTGATTGATTGATTGATTTAGGAATCGACATCACAGCATTCGGGGCATTCCCATAAGTGCTCCGTCCCCATCCTCAGCGGCCAGCGAAAAGTTCCAACACTAATAGTACCAGTAGCAATCTGATTATAAGTCCGTTTGCCTCCCCTCTGAGCATTGAGCGTCGGCCAGATCCCTTCGTCACTCCTCGTTGTCTCATTCTTGCCAGACTATGGTAATCCATTTGCTCCTCCGAGGTGTATGTTTCTACAACAGACGACATCTGGGAACGGCGATTCACGTTCGCATCAGCATGGTGGCGTCAGAGCTAGACATGTCCAGTTGGGACAGTGACGATATACAAATACAGGCGTTGAGAGTTCATTCCAGTATACCATTCGTGTTGGTTAATGTTTATGCCCGCAATGCGAGTGTGGACGCACAGAAGTGGCAGTGCTTAAGTGGCATATTAGGCCACGAGAGAAATGTTATTTTCTGTGGTGACTTCAACGCTAAAGGCAGATCATGGGGAAACACTTCCTCCAATACACAAGGGGAGGAGCTCGAGACTGCACTGGAAACCATCGACCTGGTTTGTATCAACAGTGGCTGTGTCACCAGGACAGCAAGCCGTCCAGGCGATGAGGACAGTGCTATTGATATGGCGCTAGTTTCACCTTTACTCACTACAGTGTGTAGATGGGGTGTCCTAGGACACCATGGCAGCGACCACCACCCTTGCAGCATATTGGTGGAGAAAGGCAGAACCAGGCAGCACAAGCTAAAGGTAAAGACGTTCCAGTATGACAGTAAAGGGCAAAATGTGGTGAGTAAAATAAGACGTGACAAGCGCAGAACGTTTCAGGGCAGGAAAAAAAGCTGGGAGCAGCCACCGTGGTGGAGTTTCGAGGTGGAGAAGGCTTGGGTGGATAAGCGTAGTGCTGTAAGGAGATGGCAAAATGCCAAGAAGAACAGAGCTGGTCATCCTAGTCCCTGCTTGCACTTAGAAAGAGAGATGCACACAAAAGTAAGATATTTAAAAAAACTGGTCACGGTGGTTAAAAGCGAAAAATGGGCAGAGGTGTGTCAAAGAGTAAGCACAGACAAGTCACTGAAATTGTTCTGGCGACTACATAAAAGCATGAGTGGTGTAGTCAAGAATAAGAGCATTTCTGACTTCCAAGGTGCTGACCTCATCTGGCAGAGGACTGACGAGGACAAGGGCAAAGCCCTCTTTGAACGCTACCTTGAGCAGAGCAACCAGACAGACATGGGAGGTCGAAATCTGGCCAAGGAGGTCACCTCAGACAGATGCAAGGCCCAGAACACTTCGGATGAAGACACAGTGACAGTGAAAGAAATCAAGGCTGTGCTTCGACGATCAAAAAACAGTGCTCCAGGTCCTGATGGCATAAGATACGACGACATAAATAGGTGTACCGACAATGAGCTAGAGAAACTAGCAGACATGTACAACAACAGTATAGGGAGTGCTAGCATCAAGGAGGAATGGTTACACAGCTATCTGATTCCCTTGCCGAAGCCTGACAAAGACCACAAAAAAATTCAGGGATATCGAATTATAACCATGCAGAATACAATAGGCAAGCTGCTGGAGAAGGTAATTGCCAGGAAAATATCAAGCCAACTAGAGAGGCAAGGTGTTTTCCCACCTACCCTGGGTGGGTACCGTCCAAAAAGAGAAACCTGGACCAATGCAGCAGTCTTTGCCCATGATGTCTATGAAGGTTTCCACTCAGGCACTGAAACCGTTGCTGCAGCGATTGATCTTGAGGACGCATACAACAGAGTACCACTGGATTTTTTAATGTTTCAGCTTCTTGAACTAAACGTAAGTCCATTCCTCCTTAGTTGGATCGCTGCAGCCCTCTTCCAACGGAAAGTAGTTGTTAGATGTGGCAGTTGGACTTCGGAACCAACAACAATATATCCTGGCCTACCACAGGGATCACCATTATCTCCGGTACTGTTCAACACCTACACAGTGAGAATCACCAGTGAGCAGATCACTGGACCTGGCAGGACATTGTCATATGCCGATGATGTTTTAGTGTATCGTCAGGGTAAGGATAGAGAGGAGGTTGCTGGGGAACTACAAACCGAACTCAATCGCATAAGTACTTGGTGTGATGAAGCTGGGGCAATGGTCAACCCAATAAAGGCAACAGTGACTTGGTTCTCGTTGAATAATCATATTGTCAACAATCCAACACCAACGGTAATGCTGTGTTCAGAGACGGTGGAAAGAACGCAGGCAATGAATTACCTGGGGATACGGTTTGATCGAAGCCTTGCTTATAATGTGCACATAGACCAGGTGATAACAAAGGCCAAGCGGGGTTTGGCAGCGATGCGGGTGATGGCGGCAGCAAACTGTGAGCAGCGCCATCTATGTCTTCTGTACGAGGGGTTGGTCATGTCTGTTTTGGAGTATGCAATGGCAATCCTGACTCTCAGCCATAAGCAGATAGAACGGATGGAAAGGATACAGAATGAAGCTATGCGCATTATTCTTGGATGTACAAGAGATACAGCATGCAGGGCGATGCGCTACCTTCTTGGGTTTCCAACCATTGAAGAGAAAATACAAGATTGCAGGGCACGCGCCTACCTCAGAATTAACGCAAACACACAACATCCACTGCATAGTGAAATTAGGAAGGCGAAGGGCAGCAGGTTAAAAAGAGGACAGTCGTGGATGGGTCAAGCCGAAGACATTCTTCAACAGGTGTGTTCACTTGAGGACTTAGAACCTGGCGAGGAGTGGGTGCAAGTGCCAACAGACTTCTGCACATCCTTTTCAGTTTGCATCCAACTTGACAGAAAATGCAGACAAGAAAATCCGGCTGCTGTTGAGGCTGAAGTACAAGCGTTGATTTTCGAGAATTCGCTAGACGGTGACGCGGTCATCTACACAGATGGGTCGGTCGTCCGACATGTGAGAAGCTCATGGGCCTTTACAGCTCGGGCCGGAGGGAGAATTGTGAAGGAGGACTCTGGTGCTTTTACTGAAACCACAAGTAGCCTGACCATGGAAGTCATGGCAGTAAGTAAATCAATAACATGGCTCGAGACACAGACATTCACTAGGGCTTGTTTCCTTAGCGACTCAATGAACATGATCAAGAGGATAGAGGAGGGGTCGATCCGAAGAGAATGGTTGCTGCCTCTGGAGCGGTCTCGACTGGCAAAGATTAGTTTCATCTTCGTGCCAGGGCATGCGGGAGTACAAGGAAATGAGCGGGCTGACAAGCTCGCAGGTGAGGCTACTGTGGAGGGCGGACGCGCCATGGACCAGGCCGACATTCTGAATGCTCTACGAGAAGTAAGACTTTTGCGAGAACCAAGTGATGACTGTGAATCTACAACAATGGCCAGACTGCGAGAGCAGCAAATTAAAAGAGGTGTGGCCAAACAAGAACACTACGCAGGAAGCCAAAGAAGATTGATAAACCAACACAGAACTGGCGTCGTTAGCCGCTACACGCTGCGGGATTTGCTGAGGAGGGGATCCGAGCACTTATGGACTGAATGGTTCGATGTGCAACGAGGATGATCTGTCGACTAACTAACTAGGTGTGCACGTGCTTCCACATGGCCGCAACCACGTCTGCCTTGTCATGTATCAACACTCCACCAAGTTCTGCAGAGCCAGCCAATCTGTCCGTCTGTTCATTTCCCAGCACACCGGCATGCCCCGGAGAAAAGATCCAGGCGATGCTTGTCACTCGTGACCTCCGAAGCGAAGCAAGCCACTCCGCACGAAGTCTGCCCGTCCTCACCCTCGTCAGCATGTTTTCTGAGTCAGTTACAATCACGATGTGTGTGTGTGTCTCGTGTTCTCCATCCAGAGGAGAGCCGCAGTGACTGCCTCCACTTCCATTCTTAAGCTGGATGTTGTGGTATCATATGCCAGGCTCTCCTGACCCAAACATCGACCATTAGCTTTAGCTATGAACCCCCAGCCACTTCTCTCACCTCTTGACACCGAACCGTCTGTGTAGATAATCACATCACTCGAGTGAGCATTGTCCTGAATTAGTTGCTGGATTACCACTTCCGTGGCCCCTGCTGGCCACTCCCTGCACTCCCGGCTTAATGTGATTATAACTCTGCACAAGTCTGACTGCTCCGCTGGCACTCTGACCCACTCCTCTCCAAGCCTAATGTTCTCCAAGGGGCACACCTGTCTGATCGTATCCTCTGCCTGAGCCATCCATGATTTCCCTCTTATCAGTCGCTGACCCTTAACTGCGTCCAGAGCCTCATGCAGTGGTTGGTCTGTGTCTGCAGCTACTCTGAGGTATGCCTTCGTCTGCATCACCTTGAGCCTACCAGCAACAGTCGGCAGACCAAGGATGTAACGCATACACACTACTGGGGTGTCTCTAGTGCATCCCAGAATGACCCGCATAACTTCGTTCTATACTCGCTCTAACTTCACCAGCTGACTCTCTGAGACAGTGAGCAGACCTAATCCATAATCAGTTACTGAGAGGATCAAGTGCTGGTATAGTGTGAAAAGCATTCTCTGCTCTATGTCCATTGCAGCCATAGTTTTAAGTGCATTGAGTCCCTTTTGAGATCTTGTCACGACCGTCTCCACATGGTCCTTGAAGGATAGGCTCATGTCAAATGTGATCCCCAGATACTTCAGTTTGTTCTCTCTGCTGACATTTCTACCATCTATCGCGAGGCTTGGGACATCAGCTCTTACAATCCTGTTGTCCAGAGAGCACCACAAAACAGCCGCCTTTTCCGGGTGGATGACAGCACTCATTTCTGTGCACCAGTCAACACTTTATCTACTGTCGCCTGTAACTCCGGGGCTGCTTGCTCCCTATCTCTCCCCTGCCTATATGCAAGAATAGCATCTGCAAATGTTAGTATTCTTCCAACATCTGGTGCTTCTAGGTTTGCAATCTTGCTCGTATACACATTAAAGAGCACCGGTGAGACTGCAGATCCCCGTGGCTGTACCGGGGTTAACAGATGTGGCTCTGAGGTCCATGCGCCCAGAAGGAGAGCAACCCGATGAGAGTGCAGGATGGCTGCTATCCAGTTCACCAACCAGGGATTGACCCCCTTCTCCATCAGTGCGGTCATCAAAATATCATATCGAACTCTATTGTACGCATCCTCGAGATCAGGCGCTACCGCCATCGTTTCCTGTCTACTCTGGAACCCCTCATAAACATCAAATGCAAAAGTGGCTGCATTTGATCAGGTATCTTTTCCTGGCCTGTAGCTCCCCAGACCTCTTGGAAGAAGCTTCCAGCTTTCCAAAAACTCTTGCAGCTTGACAGCGACTATCTTCTCTTAAACCTTCCCAAATGTATTTTGAAGGGTGATGATCCTAAAGCCGCTAAGCTTTGACTGATCCTGGAATGGTTTTGGGAGAGGGATGAGATAGCTGTGCACCCAATCCTGTGGTACTGATGCTGTCCTAATTCTCTGGTTAAAGCAGTCGGTCATCTCCTCCAGGTCTGCTTCGCTCAAACCCTTCATGTGGCCATACCTGATCCCATCGGGCCCTGGTGCAGTGTCTTTTGCCTTTTTCAAAATGTGTTTAACATCTTCCACCCGTATGATGTCTTCATACTGCATATTCTTCGTGGTGCCAGATAGCTCCTCTCTAACTGCATCCCCGGTGTCCGCATCATTATGATTGGTCTGCTCTAAAAATCTCTGGAGAAACGCCTCCCCTTTCTCTTTATCTGTTGTCACGCGCACACCATCATCTCTATAGATTGTTCCCACTGTCATCGGCCGATCTTTTCTCAGCATTTGCCTGTGCAGTTTCCAGAATTTTTACAGTGTTTTATCCCCTCCAATCTCCTTCATGAAACATTCCCATTTTGCCTTTTTGGCTTCTGCAGCACAGCGCTTGAAAACCTCCACCTTGTCTTTCTTGACATTTTCCGCTGTGTCCACTTCCTCTCGTGAGCTTCGAAGTGTTTGTCGCACTTTCTTTAGCTGCTTCTCTGCAGCTCTCTTTGCTTTCCAAGCACGGTCAACTTCTGGGGTCCACCATGGGGGAAGCAAAAAGGGAGTTTTAACAGTTCTGTTGCATGTCCCTTGTCAGAGGCGTCCAAGAAGGCAATCGGTCCACTCATACCGGAAGGTCTTGCGCGGTCTCCCAGCTTTAACTTTCCTGGGTTTAGAGATCAGGGCTGAGCATGGCATGTGATCACTCCCATGGTCATTCACAACATTCCACTTTACATCAAGGACTGATGACTGGGAGACAAGTGCCAAGTCAATAGCTGTGTCTGCATCGCCAGGCCTCATTGCCATTCTTGTCGGCCTTACACCATCATTTATGCAGACCACATCGGAGTCCACCATGGCATCTGCAAGGGCAATTCCCTGTCGGTTTTCTCCACTACTGTCGCAATCTCTGTTCCTTGCATTGAAGTCTACACATATGAGTAGCCTATCACCTGGTAATTCCTTCAGTTCCTTAAGCCAGTCCCAATGTTCCTTTCTGACAAAACAGTCCACTGTGGCATATACATTTATGATGTTCCAACTTAAACCACCAATCTCCATTTGTATACCCTGGACCTCTCTTGCACTGTGATTCCACTGGCTCAAGTCGAGTACCACATGCTTCACTCCTTCCTTCACCAGCAGACCTTGTCCATGTCTCTTTTGCCCAGTAGGGTTTATATAACTGGCGTACACAGGGCAATGGTATTTGTCTGTATTTAGCTCCTGGAGCATGAGGACGTCAAAATCATATATTAGTCTCTCCAATACAGGACCTCTCTGTCTGGCACTGCGACAATTCCAGTATCCCACTCTTACATAGTTGAAACCTAGTCTCTCCACTTTTCGTCTTGTTCTCCTGGCGCTTGCCCTCCTATTTCTATGCCGTCGTCTCACACCATTTCCTCGTCTTCTCCTCCTCACTCTCTCTTCGCTAGCCTCTGAGGGATGTGTCAAGCGCAGAGCACGTGCTCCGTAGCTCCGGCAATGATTCCCATGTTTAAATAAATCCATAGGCAAATTTTGGATATTGCAGGAAATAAACGGTCACCCTAGTATTGCCTGCTTGCTAGGGAAGAGGCAGAGGATGTCCAACAGGAGTCCATACGCCTGGTGCCGCCCCGCACGCCTGTCAGTCGTCCAACGTTCACGACCAGTTAACCCATGGCCATCCAGTTTCTCAGCACGCTTGTCCACCTTGAACTTGGGGGTTTATATTTGGAGTTTTCCGTCTCCTAGATGGATTTCTGTCCAAAGCTAACGGGTTCCACCTACCCGGTAGCGCAACCCTGATCGGGGGGCTAAACGTGTACTCCACCTTGCCCAAGTGTGTCCCGTAGGCTAGCGGAGGGAAGGAGGCGCATTACTTCTCCTTTGATAGGGGATACCCCTACCCCGCTACCCGAACCTGAGTACAATATAACTAGACACTCTCTGGTAGCTATAAGGCCACCAAAATAGCCTTAACCACACATACAGAAGAGAATTACAGATAGAGATGAATAATATTGGGAGGACAAAGAGGGAGCTGCATCAGATAGCAAAAGATAGGACAACTTGGCGTGGTTTGCTTGAGGTAAAATGGGAGAAAAAGACAGAAATAGAAGAAGAAGAAGAAGAAGAAGAAGAAGAAGACGAAAAAGAAGAAGAAGAAGAAGAAGAAGAAGAAGAAGAAGAAGAAGAAGAAGAAGAAGAAGAAGAAGAAGAAGAAGAAGAAGAAGAAGAAGAAGAAGAAGACGAAAAAGAAGAAGAAGAAGAAGAAGAAGAAGAAGAAGAAGAAGAAGAAGAAGAAGAAGAAGAAGAAGAAGAAGAAGAAGAAGAAGAAGAAGAAGAAGAAGGAGGAGGAGGAGGAGAAGAAGGAGGAGAAGAAGAAGGAGAAGAAGAAGAAGAAGAAGAAGAAGAAGAAGAAGAAGAAGAAGAAGAAGAAGAAGAAGAAGAAGAAGAAGAAGAAGAAGAAGAAGATATAAGTCAGTTTGGTTCGCAATCTGATTGGATACACATCTATTACACCCTCGCAATCGATATATATCAATAGTTCGTGTTTGTCTGGTATGTTTCTTTACTTTTCATATTTCTGTTGCAGTGCATGCGGCATCATTACACAGAAGTCTTTCTCTCGTCGCATGTATTGCTGAAGACACTAATTTCCCAATATATGACCTAAAAGCCAATCAATTTGCCTTGTCAATGTAATGCTATTCCTGCATTTCCTGAACAATCCATGTATAAGGAACGTGAAAAATAGGAAGGCAGAAGAGAAGATGGGTGTAGGATGTGATCGCCACATGGATATATTTAACTTCGCTAATCAATGTACGATTTTCAATTATTTCTTGAGGGACTGGTCATTGGTTTTTCTGTCTGTCCATGGTATTGTTTGCATTTTCCTCAGAAACCACATTTCCACACCCATCAGATGTTGTTCAGCCTGTTTGCTCATTGTCCACTTTCTTCACATCCATACAAAAGCACAGGTTCTATATGAAAATATACACACGCTTATTAAACCTGCTATCCGAAAATGTGCAAATAAGATTATAACCAGGCGAAATATGAAGATGATATACTGCTCAATACAAAAAAGATGATGTTATGTTACATTATGATTTTTCCACGAAACATTTTACATTTGTAATTTATTAACGGAATTATTAGTTCTGCTGTGGCTGTTAACACCAATCAGATTCAGGAAGGCTTCAGAATCGAGGTTCATGGCTAGTCTATTGACTGCACTAGAGCTTGAGTATTTCATATTAAATATTTAACAGAAGCTTGCCGTGTGGGGTGTGCTTGTGACATGGCTTACAATTTTGCAGATATGAAAAATGCCGGCCAGCTATATGACGTGATTGTCAATATTTATAAAAATATTGTTCTAAAGTGTCCGTGCATTAAACATGATAATTAACTAACGATAATAAAATGCAAGAGACAACGTATTTCTCAGACAAAACCTCTCTGAGGCTATTCAATATATCATCCGAGTCTATTACTCAATATTAGCTGTACAGTGAGGATAATATGTCGACTGACTAACTAACTAACTAACTAACTAACTAACTAACTAACTAACTAACTATCTATCTAACTAACTAACTAACTATCTAACTAACTAACTAACTAACCAACCAACCAACCAACCAACCAACCAACCAACCAACTAACCAACCAACTAACTAACCAACCAACTAACTAACTAACTAACTAACTAACTAACCAACTAACTAACTAACTAACTAACTAACTAACTAACCGACTAACCAACTAACCGAGTAACCGACTAACCGACAAACCGACTAACCGACTAACCAATTAACCAACTAACCAACTAACTAACCAACTAACCAACTAACTAACTAACTAACTAACTAACTAACTAACTAAATAACTAACTAAATAACTAACTAACTGTCTCACTCACTCACTCACTTACTCACTCACTCACTCGCTTACTCACTCACTTACTTACTCACTCACACACTCACTTAAAAGCTCGCTCACTCACTAACTAATTCAATCACTCACTCATTCACGCACACACTCACTCACTCAGTCATTCACTCACTACCTCACTCACTAACGCACTAACTAACTAACTAACTAACTAACTAACTAACTATTCAACCAACCAAACAACTCACTAACTCAGTAACTACCTCACTAAATAACTCACTCACTAACCACTCACAAACGCACAAACTCACTCACTAACACACTCAATAATTAATTAGAATATTTAATCTCACTTTTTATTTTGCTTTCTCTTTTCTGAACTTTTCCTTGTGAAAATGTTTCCCTCTTCTCCTAAAGAGTGAATGGAATATGCAAGTACATAAGTAGGGTAAACGATAACATAGATTGGATAAGTTGGGGAATTGCAGAACAGAAGCAAAGAAATCATTAAACACTACCTACCAGAATTACTTTTTGACAGTTGCTGGTGTCCGTCTGGACGATTGTATTCATTAATGAAGAATAAAGGCATGTTGTCTTGCATACGACGGTTTTCAATATCGAAGGATAAAGACCTATTGTCCTACAGACAATTGTGTTCATTAAAGACAGAGAATGACATTTAGTCCTGCAAGCGATTGTGTTCAGTATTGAAGGATATAAACCTTTTGTCATGGCAGACGTCACACTGGCAAACAAAAAAAAATAAAAAATAAAAACCACGTTTATCTAATTTGCGATTAGACTGCATTGCGCTAGTTTTATGTTGTAAAATGTTGTCTTCAGTAAAACCTCGGTTTTCGTCAATAATCAGTCCGACACAATCGGCGAAATCCTAAACCGACGAAATCGAGGCAATTATTTCCAAATTCAATGGCACCTTGCCGTCTTGACAGACGATAGGCATGATAACTTTTACCTATGGCGGTAGCGAATGTGACTGATAAGGGCAATTCGCACTGTAAATGTTCGTTCACAGTGGGTGCATGTGAACACGTGGTCATTTCCACCATCATGCACCATCTTACGTCTCACACGCTGCTCCGTGTGTGAATTATCTGCAATAATTTTCTCCTTTGTCTTTATTCCATTTCTGATCTTCACCCTCCATGCAACACGTTCAGCGGCGACTTGCTCTCATTGTGTATTATCAATGCCTGTATCAATCATGTCCCACTTACACACATCTTTGTATTGTAGTAGAGGCCGACCCTGAGATCTCTTATCCATCTGTAATTCACCAAAAAAGATGTCCTTTGGTATTATACCATCATCCATCCTCCTAAGATGTCCTATCCATCTAAGTCTACGAAGACTGAGCATGGAATAAACTGTCACATAACCTGATCTTTCCAATACTTCAGTATATGTGATTTTGTCTTGCCACTTAATACCAAGAATTCTTCGCAGACACCGCATATGAAAGCTGTTTAAACGTTTCTCTTGGTATGAGTAAGTTGTCCAGGTTTCACTGCCATAAAGAAGAGTACTAAGGACACAGGCTTGATAGACAAGGACTTTTGTTTTGGCAGGAAGCTTCCTGTTCTCCCAGACTCGTTTTCTTAACCTGTTCAATGTTGTTGCTTCCTTATCAATCAGGATGTTGATTTCCTGATCTAGGGATAATTTGCTATTTTCCACTGATCCTAGATATGTAAAATGGTCTACCATCTCTAAGTATCTCTCTATCTCATATAAGTATCCCATATAAGTAAATGTAAATCCAATTAATTCGTTCTCATCATCATCATGTGCCATGCCGGTAAGCGTGGTTGGTCATATTTTACCATCTCACACGACCACCAGAGTCGTGGATCAGCACTGTGTTATTGTCTAGTCTATGCCACGTGGCTAAGCCATCCAGGTATTTACTTCTCTGCCCTCCCCTTGTTCTCTTCCCCCGGATCTTGACAGATGTCCCCAAGCTTTCCAATTTATTTCTTTTCATAACGTGACCACAAAATTGTGACTGTCTACGTCATCATCATCATCATCATCATCATCATCATCATCATCATCATCATCATCATCATCATCATCATCATCATCATCATCATCATCAACATCACCATCATCCATCATCATCATTATCTTCCACTTCTGCCGTCAAGAGTCGTGGGGAGGAATAATTTGCGTTCCAGCGTCTGGTGGGCGGCACTGGATGGTAGTTGTTGGTGTTGCATTCTAACGACATGTTACACACGTGATCGCTTCCGGTCAAGATGGTGACGGGCGGTGGTATTGTTTTGTGACCGTTAAATTTTTCGCGTAGGAGATGGATTTTTTCATCTCTTGTTTGTAATTTGTGTGCCAGGATAAAAACAAGGAGTTTCTACTCAAGATCTGCGCCGATACTATGGAGTTTCGTGCATCGAGCGAATCTATCCTTGAGTGAATTTTTCGCAGCTTGTGTGGTTCTGTGGTGTTCTTGTTTTTTTTTTTTTCAACATGGCGGAAGAACGTGTGTTCGCCGAGTGGTGGGTGGTCAACCTAACAAGGCGGCGTGAGCGCCGGGCAGGCCACAAACGGCAAGGTAAGCGTGGTGGTTTAAGGCGTTTTAGACACAAGTGTTACTGTCTGGGACTCAGGAATATCCGCATTCTATACTGGAACTGCGCCAGCGTAAAAGAAAGGGGCCCTATTCATGAAAACCTGGTCTACAAGAATGACATTGTAGCGCTCCAGGAGACGAGACTGGGTGATCAGCTACTCCGAATTTCCGGCTTCAAATGTTTCTACAACAGACGACATCTGGCAATGGCGATTTTCATCCTCAACAGTATGGTGGCATCAGAGCTAGACATGTCCAGTTGGGACAGTGACTACATACAAATACAGGCGGTAAGAGTTCAGTCTGGTCTACCATTTGTGGTGGTTAATGTTTATTCCCGCAACGCGAATATGCATTCCCAGAAGTGGCAGTGCTTAAGCGACATATTAGGTCACGAGTGAAATGTTATTTTCTGTGTTATTTCAATGCTAAAGGCAGAACATGAGGAAATATTTTATCCAACACACAAGGGGAGGAGCTCGAGACTGCACTTGAAACCATTGACCTGGTTTGCATAAAAAGTGGCTGTGTCACCAGGACAGCAAGCCGTCCAGGTGATGAGGACAGTGCTATTGACCTGGCGCTGGTTTCTCCTTCACTCACTACAGTGTATAGATGGGTTGTCCTGGGGCACCACGGCGGCGACCACCACCCTTATAGCATATTGGTAGAGAAAGGGAAAACCAGGCACCTCAAGTTAAAGGTCAAGACCTTTCAGTATCACAGTAAAGGGCAGGAAGTGGTGAGTAAAATAAGACGTGACAAGCGCAGAAAGCTTCGGGGCAGGAAAAAAAACTGGGAGCAGCCACTTGATTGAATTTCGAGGTGGAGAAGACCTGGGTGGATAAGCGTAGTGCTGTAAGGAAATGGCAAAATGTCAAGAAGAACAGAGCTGGTCATCCTAGTCTCTGCGTACACTTAGAAAGAAAGTTGCACACACAAGTAAGCTATTTCAAAAAACTGGTCAAGGTGGTTAAAAGTGAAAAATGGGCAGAGGTATGTCAAAGAGTAAGCACATACAAGTCACTGAAATTGTTCTGGCGACTACATAAAAGCATGAGTGAGGTAATCAAGAATAAGAACATGTCTGACTTCCAAGGTGCTGACCTCAGCTGTTAGAGGACTGACGAGGACAAGGGCAAAGCCCTCTTTGAACGATGTCTAGAGCAGAGCAACCAGACAGATATGGGATGCCGAAATCTTGCCAAGGAGGACACCTCAGACAGGTGCAAGCACCAGAACATTTCGGATGAAGAAACAGTGACAGTTAAAGAAATCAAGGCTGTGCTTCGACGATCAAAAACCAGCGCTCCAGGGCCAATGGCTAAGATACGACAACATCAATAGGTGTACCAACAACGAGCTAGAGAAACTAGCAGACATGTACAACAACAGTATAGGGAGTGGTTACACAGCTATCTGATTCCCTTGCTGCGAAGCCTGGCAAAGACCACACAAAAATTCAGGGATATCGAGTTATAACCATGCAGAAAACAATAGGCAAGCTGCTGGAGAAGTTAATTGCCAGGAAAATATCAAGCCAGCTAGAGGGACATTGTGTTTTCCCACCTACCCTGGGTGGGTACCGTCCAAAAAGAGAAACCTGGACCAATGCAACAGTTTTTGCCCATGATGTCTATGAAGGCTTCCACTCAGGCATTGAAACCTTAGCTGCAGCGATTGATCTTGAGGACGCACACAACGGAGTACCATTGGATTTTTTAATGCTTCAGCTTCTGGAACTCAATATAAGTCCATTCCTCCTTAGTTGGATCGCTGCAGCCCTCTTTCAACGTAAAGTAGTATTTGGATGTGGCAGCTGGACTTCGGAACCAACAACAATATATCCTGGCCTACCACAGGGATCACCATTATCTCCGGTACTGTTCAACGCCTACACTGTGAGAATCACCAACGGGCAGATCAATGGAGCGGGGAGGACACTGTTATATGCCGACGATGTTTTAGTGTATTGTCAGGGGGAGGATAGGAATCAGGTTGCTGTGGAACTATAAACCGAACTCAATCGTATACGTACTTGGTGTGTTGAAGATGTGGCAATGGTCAACCCAACAAAGGCAACAGTGACATAATTCTCGGTGAATAATCATATTGTCAACACTCCAACACCAACTGTTAATATGTGTTCAGAGACGGTGGAAAGAACGAAGGCAATGAATTACCTGGGGATACGTTTTGATCGAAGACTTGCTTATAATGAGCACATAGACCAGGCGATAACAAAGGCCAAGCGGGGTTTAGCTGCGATGCGGGTGATGGCGGCAGCAAATTGTGAGCAGCGCCATCTATGTCTTCTATACGAGGGGCTGGCCATGTCTGTTTTTGAGTATGCAATGGCAATCCGACACTCAACCGTAAGCATGGATGGGAGGGATACAGAATGAAGCTATGCGCCTTATTCTTGTATGTAGAAGAGAAGAGATACACCATGCAGGGTGATGCGCTACCTTTGTGATTTTCAAACCATTGAAGACGAATACAAATTTGCAGACCACGCGCCTACCTCAGAGTTAATGCAAACACACACCATCCACTGCATAGTAAAATAATGAAGGTGAAGGGCAGAAGATTAAAAAGAGGACGGTCGTGGATGGGTCAAGCCGAAGACATTCAACAGGTGTGTTCACTTGAGGACTTAGAACCTGGCGAGGAGTGGTTACAAGTGCCAACAGATTTGTACGTCCTTTTCAGTTTGCATCCAACTAGACAGAAAATGCAGACAAGAAAATTCGGCTGCTGTGGAGGCGGAAGTACAAGCGTTGATTTTCGAGAATTCGCTAGATCGTGATGCTGTCATTTAGACAGATGGGTCGGTCGTCCGACATGTGAGAAGCTACTGGGCCTTTACGGCTCAGGACGGAGGGAGAATTGTGAAGGAGGACTCTAGTGCTATTGCTGAGGCCACAAGTAGCCTGGCTATGGAAATCGTGGCAGTAAGTAAAGCAATAACATGGCTCGAGACACAGACATTCACTAGGACATGTTTCCTTAGCGACTCAATGAGCATGCTCAAGAGGATAGAGATGGGGTGGATCCGAAGAGAATGGTTTCTGTCTCTAGAGCGGTCTCGGTTGGCAAAGATTAGTTTCATCTTCATGCCAGGGCATGCAGGAGTACAAGGAAATGAGCCCGCTGACAAGCTCGCAGGGAAAGCTACTGTGGAGGGCGGACGCGCCATGAGCCAGGCTGACATTCTGAATGCTCTACGAGAAATAAGACTTCTGCGAGAACCAAGTGATGACTGTGAATCTACAACCATGGTCAGACTGCGAGAACACCAAATTAAAAGAGGTGTAGCCAAACAAGAACATTACGCAGGAAGATAAAGAAAATTGATAAACCAACACAGAACTGGTGTCGTTAGCCGCTACACGCTGTGGGATTTGCTGAGGAGCGGATCAGAGCTCTTATGGACTGAATATTTCTATGTGCAATGAGGATGATCTGTTGACTAACTAACTAACTAACTAACTAACTAACTAACTAACTAACTAACTAACTAACTAACTAACTAACTAACTAACTAACTAACTAACCAACTAACTAACTACCTAACTAACTACCTAACTAACTAACTAATTAACTAACTAACTAACTAACTAACTAAATAACTAACTAACTAAACTAACTAACTAACTAAGTAACTAACTAACTAACTAACTAACGACATGGCCAAACCACTTGATCTTCTGCCTTTCAATAAATGTGGCACAAGGTGTTGATCCCACAGTCTGTCTGATAATAGCATTTCTTACTCGGTCTCGGATTGTTAAGTTGGCAGGTCTCCTCAGGCATCTCATTTCGCAGGTGTTGATTTTGCGAAGATGTGATTTGGATAAAGTCAAGGTTTGGTAGTATGGGGGTTGGTGTGTATATGCTGTTTATTATCTGTCGTTTTGCGGACATGGGTATATTTGGATGTTTCAGTAAGGGTGATAGTTGATATGTAAGTGCACTAGCTTTTTGACATCTGATTTCGATTTCTCTGCATAATCTGCCATCTTCTGTGATCATACTTCCAAGATATTTTAATTTTTTAACTTGTTTTAGAGTTGTGCTATTTATCTGTATACTTAATGGGCCCGGCGATCTGCTAACTTGCATTAAATCGGTTTTGGCTGTGTTTATACTCATTGTCGTGAAATGCCGCCTTAACATCCCAGAACATTTTTCTCGGTCTCCAAATTTGAGAGGCCAAATTGAGAAAGAATGAATTAATCACGCTACTCCACGGCTATCTAGTCGTGAGGTAAGATTATTCACAAAAAGCCTCTAGCCATGACGTAAGCTTGCAGATGGCAAGTAAAATGGGATACCTGAGACGGACACAACAAGATAATTTAAATTAGTCTACACCTTAGAAAACTGCTGACCCAGACGGGCTATGACACCACACAGACACATTGGCACCTTCTTGCCCAGGTAGACCCTGGCTGAATCAACAATGAAGTGGGCCATTGGGTGAATAAAGGCAATTACCTGTAGAAAAGTGGAGATAATAGCCCTAAGGCAGTAAACAAGCCAAGTCAACACCTGATAAGCAGAGCTAGGAAACCGCCCAACCGCGATGGCTGACCTCCATCTGGTAGAGACTAGAGGTGAAGGTGTGAAATCACTGATAAGACTCAGGGGGCTAATAATTGTCAGACCCACAGGTGTGATGGCCAGGTTGCAGTGATAATTGCAATTACCGTCAGTGGGAGATAAGTGTCTACTGCTAGGCTAGGTATAAAAACCCCTACTAGACTTTTTCCCTTTAGATTAAGTCTGACTTCAGAACAGCTCTCACAAGGAGCACCTATGTTACAGATCTCAAGAGCGAGTGAAGACTAGAGCTAGGACTGGCATGAGTCAGAATACCGGCAAGCTGTTTCTTTTTTGAGTCTACCGGAGAGTGGGGATCTGGACCACAGATCCAGATAGATCAAGTAACAAGTAAAGTTACGTAATGTTTGACATCAATATCAATATGTATATGATTTCATCATCCTCATATTGACAATCATCCTATGTCTATTGTTATGATTAGTAAATAAATGTTGTAGTATTGTAACTCATAGTTCTGTCATTATATTAATTCCAATTGTGCATACGTGTTGTGTGTGTACATTGGTGGGGGTTCACTTACACACCAAGGAAAGGAGCAGTCAGGGAGAAAAACCTGTACTAGGATAGTTGTCCTTAAACCTAGTTGTCCTAGCTAACCTTCTCTTTCCTATTCCTTGGCGAATATTCAGCACAGTTCATTTCAATTTTGTAACGAGCCACTTAGAGCTGTACGTTGGATATTCATGGGCCTAATCTATAGTTCAGTCATATAGATTTTGTCCCTAGTCAGTTTCTGACTATTTGGGGTTGCTCGCCAGTGAAATATACTTTCATCTAGCCGGTGGGGCACCCCGACTTCTGACACTCATATTGTATCTGCTGCAGGTTGAACTGAGATTATTAGTATCATATTGTAGTCTGACCTCATTGCTGTCAAACAGGCACTGATCGTCTGCAAATAGAAGTTCATTTATTTCAGTTGTTTCATCTGGAATAAAGAGTTCTAAATTTTCTGAATCTGTTCTGTCAAGACTTGCTTCTTTGGATATTCTGTCCATGAAGACATTAAATAGCAGAGGAGAAAGCACACATCCCTGTCTCACTCCTGTATTGACTGTGAACATATCTGATATTCCTTCTCGTGTTCTTAATGCACTTCGGCTCGAGTGGTGCATGGCTATGTTTTCTAGCAATTGCCCTTGTATCCCATAGTCTTCAAGTATGGCCCATAATCTGAATCTGTTTACTCTATCGAAAGCCTTTTCCTGATCTACAAACACAATATTCTGCTGGTAACTATATTCGATAGTTTTTTCCCCCACATATTTGTCTAAGTGTAAATAGTGCATCAGTGCAACTTTTACCTTTCCGAAAACCGAATTGTATTTTGCTTAACTGTTGTTCAACTATGGGTCTAGCACTTTGTTCCAATAGTTTTGCGTATTGTCAAATTGCGTCTACGTCAAATTTCTCAATCAGTGTACGATTTTCATTTGTTTCTTGTAGGACTTGGTCATTGGTTTTTTTTGTCTGTCTGTGCATGGACTAGCATTTTCCTCAGAAACCACATTTGCACAGCCATGAGATGTTTTCCAGCTTGTCTGCTCATTGTCCACGCTTCACATACATATAAAAGTGCAGGTTCTATGTAGCACCTCAACACTCTTTATCTCATTGCAGTTGACATCTTTGTATTGGTCGGTATGTGTTTTATGTGGCAAAAGGCTACTTTCGCCTTGGTGATTCTTGTTCTAATCTCTTCAAGGCATCTCCCATCAGATATTATGACTGTTCAGAAATAATTGTACCGATGTACTTGTTTAAGAATATTTCCATTACCTAGTATATTACAATTTGGTATCACTTTCTTCCTAGTGACGACTATAATGTGTGTCTTCTTACAATATAATTCTAACCCTAAATGTTCAATGTGTGCAACAACTACATCTACTAAAAGTTGCAGATCCTGTTCATAGTTCGCAATCAATACTGTATCATCCGCATATCTAATATTATTGATGCTACGTCCCCCAATAATGATTCCTTTCATATCTTCTACATGTCTGAAAATATTTTCACTGAACAGAGAAACAAGTTCTGGAGACATTACAAATCACTGATCCCTGTCTAACACCCCTGGTTGATATTGACCTACTTCTTTATTGAGGCTTGTTGTTTCCAATACATATTCTAAGGTCTTTCCTATAAATGTGTAGATCTGCAAGCATCCGTATCATGTTGACATGCCTTACTTTATCTTCTTCTTATTATTATTATTATAGTTTGCTTTTTACAATTTACTTACGTTTGTGATGCTGTTTCCACTAACGAACACGATTATTGTAAGTAGAAGGAAAGAGACGCTGCATAACTGTCTGGGCGACCTCTCCATCGCCAGATGTATCCGAGACAGATTGTGTAAGATACAGATTTACACTTATACAACTAAACTATCAGGAATTATCTTTTGGTTACACGAAGTCGAATTTCTATTGTAACTCTCGCGGTTAAATATCTCTTAGGTTCATACTCTGCACTTCTTGCTCTACAAGGAAGTGACCTGGTACATTGTGTTTGCGATGCATTATAAGTCTTGTGAGAGAAAGACTAACGTGGCAGTTAGACATCTATTGTTATTAATGGGCGTGGCTTGAAATATTAGGAGACCACAGGATGTGATGTGCGACGTACACGTAGTATAAACCGTGGAAATCAGTAATCAATGGGCGCATCTCAATTGTTTTTATAATGCGATTTTATCTTTGTAGATTGTTTTATAGCCTAATGTGCAAACATTTGTTCGTTTTCCACTTTATTATTATAAACAAAATAGGAAGCACAGTTATGTCATTGGTAGTTAAGGGGAAAATCAATCAGCCAAGAATGGTGCACACTGTGCTTCATTTCGGCAGAGGGTCGTCTTACAAGTAGGATCACACACTCAGGAAAAGCGAAATTTTCACACTCTACATTACAATGAGTACACTTTCTCAAGTATTAATAAAATTGGTGGAACTGCGGTAAAGCTGTGGAAATGTAAACAATATAAAATAACGCAAAGTAATACAGCTTTGCAAAACATAATTACGAAAAACACAGGACGCTGCGGCGACTAGCCTTCATCAGCAAAGAAATAAATACACAAAACGATACATATAATCAAGGAGAAGACCTTCCAGTGACTATATTAAGGCATAGGAACGGAGTGAGAGCAATGAAGAGAAAATGTGGGGGAAAAAATTGTTTGCTACTTATCTCAGAATCCCAGGCTGCGATACTATAGTATGTCCACATTTGTTTGCCGCAATATAAACATCAATATCTCAGTAACCAAGTGAGGGAAAATTATTAAATTTAGTATATAACCTTATCATTATGTCCACCCCAAAAAACATTTTTGTTCTGGAGATTTTACAGCAGATTTTATAGTTTGTTTATATGAGATATATAATTTACGGGTCTGACATGACATTTATAATTTTAAATGTATTACAGCGTAGCCAGACAATCAGGGCTCAATTTTGAATATTGTACGTGTTTTCACAGGATTGGCCTTTTGCCAACCCCCCGCGTTGTTCAAATTAAGACTGTTCAGAGGTGTCTCAAAATGTGGGTTATTTCATGAAACCCGATTAATATGTTTTTTTGTTTTATTTTAAATCTTATCACTTATCGCTAACATTGAAATGTGTGAATATTTTTCAATGGGCTTTAATGCGAAATTGTACACTTCAAAGAATCGCTATGAAGTTGTACACATATTTTTGTCAAGAAGCTGATCGCAAGAAACTGTTTTATACTATTACAAATTCAGAAAAAAGAACAATGCATGCATTGGGCTTGAGTAAACGGGCATTTTGTCAAAGGGTGCAAGAATCTGGAATTAAACCATCACGCAATAACTAAACGGTAGGTAGAAAGATTATTGTAGACAGTGTTGACAAAGATGTCATAAGGCGAGCTATTATAAAAATGCTTTAAAAAGTCGCTTGATATACGACAGGGTCGACTTCATTGCACCGGGTTCTATCCCATATGGTTCGGTCTCTTTCCAAGGCGCGGAAAGCATCACACAAGGCACGAACTCCGCAGCTCTAGCGACGACCCACAGAAGTCTCCGAAAAATTTAACTCGTGAACTGGAATCGAATCCACGACGTTTGGAGCCCGAGTCAAAAGGCTTGACCACTTCGCCACAGAGACACCTAAAATTATAAAAATTTTGGATTTTATATCTAATATTATCCAGCATTATAAAAATGCTGGATGCCAAAGAAACAGTGACTGTAAAAAAACTTAGGGTTTGGTTCAGAAAGAACAATAACGTAGAGCTATCCAAAACAACTTTGTGGAAAATTATAAGGACATTATCTTCACTATTTGAAAGTACAAGGGCGGTAGAAATAATCTTTGCGAGCAACCGCATTTAGGAGCCATGAGAAGCAGATACCTATGTGAAATAAGGGAAATGCGCAAAGAAAATTATGGCATAGTGTGTTTGGATGAAATGTGGATCAATGGGAACCACACAAGTGATAAGGAATGGCAACTAGTGGATGGACAGATAAAGCGATATGTGCCTAGTAGTATAGGACAGCTTTTGGTCATGGCCCATGCTGGTAATATGCATAATGGCTTGCAACAGAATGCTGGGCTCGTGTTCGTATCAAAGCATACAGACAATAGGGATTATCATAATAAGATTAATGGTAATGTATTTAGAGATTGGCTCCAGAATACTATATAATAATATATGTCTGTCTGTCTGTCTGTCTGTCTGTCACAAAGACTCACAGCGGTTCTTTCACCCATGTGTACGTGTGAACAAACTACACAGACAGCTGAACATATCCTTAAAAATTGAAACATGATGACTAAATTGCGGTATCATTTCTGATCACTCCATACGCACATTAACGCACAGCTATTTGGAAGCTTTCACGGGCTCAATATAAAAAAGCTAAATGCATCCTAGTAACATGAATACTTGTGTACAATTATTAACCAGCAGCTGAAGAAACAAGAAGGAAATGAAAAATAAGGTAAGAAATATATTCCTTCTACTTTCCTGTCAATTTACACATTATTTACCCCATACCTCTGTACATTCTCTGTCTTTACTAATATTACACATTGCACCCCTCTCGGGAATCTCCGTGGTGAAGTGGTCAAGCCGTCTGACTCGGGCTCCGAGGGTTGTATGTTCGATTCCTTTATTTCACGAGTGCATTATTTCGGAGACTCCAGAGGGTCGTCGCTGGAGATACGGAGTTCGTGTTTTGTGCCACGATTTTCGCCCTGCGGAAAGAGACTGAGCCATATGGGATAAAAACCCGGTGCAATGCTACTTTAAGCTACTTTTTTTTTATTGCACCCACTCCCATACGAACCTGGTTACGCCTTGTACTTGTGTGTTTACCAGAAATAACATGGTTTACTGTAAGACTAGTTTGTTAGCGTGAATTCACTACATTTCCCCCAAAACATCAAACAATTTTTGCCGCTTTCAATGATTTAAGTTGCTTTTGGACCTATCAAAGACATATTCCTTTGGTGGGGGTAAATATAAGACGGCTGGAAAAATTTCATAACGATGCAACAGACAGTTTTCAAAAATTGTCACATTCTACAAATATGGTGATTCCACATTGTATATGTGTCTGTTGCTTTTCATAGTTAGACATGTTTTGCTTGCTGGTTGTTAGTTTGTAATGCTAATCAGATGCTGTAACTTGCACAGTATCATATTAGTGCTGATACTCTTCATGCAAACTTGGACATTGTTGGGGTAGTTGCCCAGTGAAGTCCCTATGTTGAGGCAACTGAATGTCTGATGGTGGCGGAGTCCATAATGTTGTGTATTGTTATATAGGTGTAAAGCGTACTGTCAGATGTGGAGCACAGGAGTACAACCTGTCAATATATGTTTTATATTAGGGAAAAGAGTACGGTGTGTTAGAAAAACAGTTGCCGGTGTGTGTAACAGTAGGCAGAGAGTTGTAGAGCATTAGACTAAAGATATAATAGGTGATGTTGGGTGGTGTTATATGAACATGTGGTCTATAGGGAATACTGTGTTGTCCTGTTACCAGTGACTTGGTACAAATTAATGCATAAAGTATTCTGCAAGGTGTAGACAGGGAACTGATTATGGGTTCCTTGGTAAAGGTAGCCACTTTGGTAGGTAGGAATGACATCCTAATTTACCAGAACAAAGATGTCATTCTGATACTTGTTAACTGAATCAATGTTGAGGTGTTGTGTTTGTTTGCAATGACTGATGTGTGTACTCTGTTATTTGTAGCTATGTGTTTACAGCTGGACAAATGAGATCAATCTTCCACTGCTTGTGTGTGTAGGAGCTGTGTGGTGTAGTTACATTGAACTGAAAATGTAGAGCAGATTGACATTGTTGCATTAGGTGGCCCATTCTAGCAATATCAAGTGTAATCTCATGATAGCAGTGGCACAACTGGAGAAGATAATAAAGTGGGTGATCTGATGATGCAACATTGAGTGTTGTATTTATCAATTAGATATGTAGTCACTTTTAAGGAGGCAACACAAGAATGATCATGCCAGACATCAAGGGTTACCTCAGAATAGCAGTAGTACAACTAGAGGGAATAGCAAGGTGGATAATTTGATGGCAGACATTTATTATATATAGGTTAATTCAAATGTTATATTGCATGTGCTCATTGCTTCATGTGTTTAATATGTTGTCTTTACAATGATAATCATAGATTGTGTTTTCCAATGTTACAGGAGCGGCTGACTAGTTAGTCAGCAGGCCTGGGTTCTTGGTGGGATAGTAAATTGTGTCACAACTCTTTGTTTATGTCGTGTCTTGGGGTTTATGTTGTGTAACCTATGTTTTTGTAGTGCCTTATTGTCTGTGCAGTGTTGCTTGTGTCAAGGTTCTTTATTGTGTCAGTCTAACCAGCTATTGCTTGGAGCACCTGTGTTGTGGTACTTGGTATACCCTGTTGTCTTAAGTTCTGGTGACTGAATAGGGGCCACCCTTGGTTGATGTTTGATATATGCAGTTGTCTGTTGTATCTGTAATTGAACATCCCTTATTGAATGCTTTATTCAATGTGTTCGAACACAAATTGTCACCAAAATTTGTAGTTGATAAATAAAGGGCAGTTGATAAATAAAGAGCTATTTTTGTACTGTTTTTGATTTGTTTGTTTAGTCTCTTTTAGTTTTTACAACCACTGTTTCTACCACAATCTAGCACCTTAATTCATTGTCTGGACCTCAAATATGACAGTTATTGTCCAGAGTTGAGGCCCCTGTCTGAGATCTCGTACATCTTCTTATCTAATTACTATCATCTTTTTTTGTCAGTTGAGGGCGGTGTGAGGTTCTCTCTCTTTTACTACTTTTCTTCTTTGGCCGTAACGAAGTCAGAACTACTCTCTACCTCTTAGCACCGTAGTGAAGGAAGCATCGGTCTTATGATTGTCTCCCTTTGTCTTTTCCCTCGACTACAGTAACGTTAAAGGAGAAAGTCAAGTATGCACTTTATTTTTTTTTTTTTTTGCATATCCTTTACAGGACATCGCAGTCAACACCAGAATCTTTCAGCTGTATGTTGATTTCTTGGCAAGATTACGCTCAGTAGTTTGCCATTGCTTTCTGAGCGGCCGTCCCACATACCCCGTAAGTTACCGATGCGATTCGAACCACTGCTGATTTTCACCGTCATCATGTTACCCACGATAGTATACGAGATTACGGAGAAAAGTCATAACCTTTAAGCCATAAAGCCGGCAAGTATGCACTAGACAACATTAATTATGGTATGTGTACATTGAAAAATGACAAAGAAATACAAGACAATTGTAACATAGAAGTAAAGAACAGATTCGATGTATTGTCTGATCTAGAGATCTTATTTCAAGTTGTAGATCATCAATGTGAAATTCTGAAGAATTCAGTCAGTTTGGCTGCAGAAACAGATATCCCAAAATTTAAATTTAAAAATAAAATGGATGAGTGAAGAAAATTTTACAACTAATGGAAACAAGAAGACACAACAAAAAATTATCCTGACAAAAATGAATAGATTCACAGAAAAGTCAGAGCATTATGTTAAGAGGCGAAAGAAGCATAGCTTGAGAACAATTGCATAGAAATTGAAAAAGAGCACAAAAGTAAAAATATCAAACCAAACAGAAATTCATGGCAGAAAATTGGTAGTAGGGGTGTGTCACAATAATGCTTTTAAAATGGTTAAAATGGTAGCAGATGTATTGTATTATATATGAAATTAAAGAGGATTGCACAAGGAACATGACAGTGTTGATAATTAATTGATAGGTTACAAATATTATGACAATCATGTGAGGTTTAATAATAACAACTGAAATTAAAGAGGTAAAAATTATTTTAAAAATTGCACTTATAAGGTGTTTTCTATACTCCTCTACTGCTAATCATGTTTAATTTACTGAATAATCAAACAAACACCACATGTCTTCAAGAATATAAACAGTATTGCTCATTAAAATTACCCAAAAGGAAGTTTTGCTGCATAATCTGAACCATGTCTTCTTCACAAAAAATGAAAAAAAAATGATGGCAGAAAACTGGAAGTAGGGGTGTGTGACAATAATGTTATAAAATGCAAATGTTTTACAGCACAATGATAAAGATATGTTCAGGCCATGTAAATTTTCAGTTTACTGTAACTTAAAATTTCGAAACGGAGCAGAAATGTATCAAATAAACCACTGATCATTTTGTGGTAATAAAAGTACCAATTGCCACCACAGCAGATCCAATTGGCACCAGATGGGCCCTTGGTAGCGAAAGCACAAAATAATTCAGGTGCTTACTAATAAAAGAACACCTAAATCAACCGGCTGCCTGAAAAAAAAATGGAAAAACCATAACAGAAAAAAGATCAGATTTTACATGCATGGACGGATTATGTGAAAAACCTTTAAGATGATACAAGAGATGAACTGTGTGATATTCGGAATAATATCGAAGGACCATCAAATCTGAAGATGGAAGTTCGGAATGCTCTTAAACATGTGAACACTGGCAAGACCTCAGGCACAGACATATATGCTTAATGTCTTAGAAGAATATGGAATAGACAAAGTAACTAGACTGCTGAACAGAGGGCTGCGTGGTATCGAGGTATGGTGTCCGACTCGAGTGCTCGATGTCCCGTGTTCAAGTCCCTGTGAGGACCGGGAGTCTCTGTGGTGAAGTGGTCAAGCCGTTTGACTCGTGCTCCGAAGGTTGTGGGTTCGATTCCGGGCAGCGTCCTTCGGTTTACGATTTAAATGTTTCGGAGACTCCTGTGGGTCGTCGCTATAAGCTACGGAGTTCGTGCTTTGTGCGACGCTTTCCGTGCTGCGGAAAGAATCCGAGCCATATGGGATAAAACCCGGTGCAATAAAGTCGACCCTGTCGACTTTTAAGCAACTACTTTTGAGGACCGGGATTTATTTCACGTGGACTTCTAGTAATAAAATTTCCCCTGGTCTCTGGGTAGTGATATCGGACGCAAGTGTATATTGTTGCGCACGTAAAAAAATCCCTTGGCCGTTGGAAATAGAAAAAGAGTGGCCTAACGGCGCTGCCCGGGCAAAATTTCGAATTAAAAATCTACCCAAAGTATTTCAGGATCCCTGCCGGTGCTACGGACTTCGTGCACTGAGCTGAGTTTCTCCAGACTCAGGTGTGACTTAGGAGGAGAACGGAGCACTTATGGGTTACACCTGTGTTGATCGATCGACTAAACTAAACTAAACTGCTGAACACAATATATAATACTGGAGATAACCTCCTGAATGATTTAATTCTATATTTATCGCAATTCGCAAAATAATCACGAGCCTTCGAATGTTATAAATATCGAACAATTAGTATAATGAGCCACATCACGAAGATTTTGCTATAAATCATAATGCAAAGAGTTAGGAAGAAAATACAACCTGGAATAGGAGAAGAACAATGTGGGTTCGTAGAATGCAAGGGTACAGTAAATGCTGTGTATATGATGAGAACATTAATTGAATGTTCTATAGAAGTAAACAAAGACATACATCTTTGTTTTATTGACTACACATTGTCTTTCGATAAAGTTAGAAATGTTAACACGATAAAGATGCTTGCAGATCTAAAAATTTACAGAACGTACCTTTGACTTGCAAAAAACATATATTGGAATCAACAAGCTGCCATAAAGACTGATAATGAAATAGGTCAATATCAGCCTATTGAGAGATGTGTGAGACAGACATGTGTAATATTTCCAGATCTTTGTTCTCTGTACACTGAACATATGTTCATAAATATAGAAGATATGAAATTAATCACCATTGGGGGATGTAACATGAACATAATTAGATGTGTGGATGATACAGTATCGATAGCAGACAATGAGCAGGTTGTGCAACATTTAGTAGATGCGGTTATTGCACACAGTGAACAAGTAAGGTTATAATTAAATTGTAAGAAGACACAGATTATGGTCGTCACTAGGAAGAAAGAAATACCGCAATGTTATATGCTATTAAATTGGATAGTCTTACACATGTGCATCGGTACAATTATCTAGGAACAGTTATAGCATCTGATGGGAGATGCCTTGAAGAGAGTAAAACAAGAATCGATTTGGCGAATTAAACCTTTTGCAAGATGGAAAACATACTGACCAATAAACAGTTGTTATTTGCAACGAAAAAGAGAGCGTTGACGTGCTACGTAAAACCTGTTCTTTTGTTTGGATGTGAAGCGTGGACAATGAGTAGACAAGCTGAAAGACATCTGATGGCTGTGGAAATGTGGTTTCTGAGGAAAATGCAAAGAACATCATGGACATACCGAAAAAGCAATGACTAAGTCCTACAAGAAGCAAATAAACACCGTGAACTGATTGGAGAAATTAGACGTAGACAGTCACAATACGTTTGGTCCAGTTATGAGAAGAAATAAATTGCAGAACTTGGTGACAACTGGCAAGCTTGAGGGGAAAAGAACAAGGTGAAGGCAGAGAAGTAAATACCTGGATGACTTAACCGTGTGGTATGGTTGAGACAAGAACATTGAGCTGATCACGACCCTGGTGATCGCGTGAGATGGCGAAACACGACCGCCTACGCTTATCGGCATGTCACGTTAGTTAGTTAGTTAGTTAGTCGACAGATCATCCTCATTGCACATCGAACCATTCAGTCCATAAGTGCTCGGATCCCCTCCTCAGCAAATCCCGCAGCGTGTAGCGGCTAACGACGCCAGTTCTGTGTTTGTTTATCAATCTTCTTTGGCTTCCTGCGTAGTGTTCTTGTTTGTCCACACCTCTTTTAATTTGCTGCTCTCGCAGTCTGGCCATTGTTGTAGATTCACAGTCATCACTTGGTTCTCGTAAAAGTCTTACTTCTCGTAGAGCATTCAGAATGTCGGCCTGGTCCATGGCGCGTCCGCCCTCCACAGTAGCCTCACCTGCGAGCTTGTCAGCCCGCTCATTTCCTTGTACTCCCTCATGCCCTGGCACGAAGATGAAACTAATCTTTGCCAGTCGAGACCGCTCCAGAGGCAGCAACCATTCTCTTCGGATCGACCCCTCCTCTATCCTTTTGATCATGTTCATTGAGTCGCTAAGGAAACAAGCCCTAGTGAATGTCTGTGTCTCGAGCCATGTTATTAATTTACTTACTGCCATGACTTCCATGGTCAGGCTACTTGTGGTTTCAGTAAAAGCACCAGAGTCCTCCTTCACAATTCTCCCTCCGGCCCGAGCTGTAAAGGCCCATGAGCTTCTCACATGTCGGACGACCGACCCATCTGTGTAGATGAACGCGTCACCGTCTAGCGAATTCTCGAAAATCAACGCTTGTACTTCAGCCTCAACAGCAGCCGGATTTTCTTGTCTGCATTTTCTGTCAAGTTGGATGCAAACTGAAAAGGATGTGCAGAAGTCTGTTGGCACTTGCACCCACTCCTCGCCAGGTTCTAAGTCCTCAAGTGAACACACCTGTTGAAGAATGTCTTCGGCTTGACCCATCCACGACCGTCCTCTTTTTAACCTGCTGCCCTTCGCCTTCCTAATTTCACTATGCAGTGGATGTTGTGTGTTTGCGTTAATTCTGAGGTAGGCGCGTGCCCTGCAATCTTGTATTCTCTCTTCAATGGTTGGAAACCCAAGAAGGTAGCGCATCGCCCTGCATGCTGTATCTCTTGTACATCCAAGAATAATGCGCATAGCTTCATTCTGTATCCTTTCCATCCGTTCTATCTGCTTATGGCTGAGAGTCAGGATTGCCATTGCATACTCCAAAACAGACATGACCAACCCCTCGTACAGAAGACATAGATGGCGCTGCTCACAGTTTGCTGCCGCCATCACCCGCATCGCTGCCAAACCCCGCTTGGCCTTTGTTATCACCTGGTCTATGTGCACATTATAAGCAAGGCTTCGATCAAACCGTATCCCCGGGTAATTCATTGCCTGCGTTCTTTCCACCATCTCTGAACACAGCATTACAGTTGGTGTTGGATTGTTGACAATATGATTATTCAACGAGAACCAAGTCACTGTTGCCTTTGTTGGGTTGACCATTGCCCCAGCTTCATCACACCAAGTACTTATGCGATTGAGTTCGGTTTGTAGTTCCACAGCAACCTCCTCTCTATCCTTCCCCTGACGATACACTAAAACATCATCGGCATATGACAATGTCCTGCCAGGTCCAGTGATCTGCTCACTGGTGATTCTCACTGTGTAGGCGTTGAACAGTACCGGAGATAATGGTGATCCCTGTGGTAGGCCAGGATATATTGTTGTTGGTTCCGAAGTCCAACTGCCACATCTAAAAACTACTTTCCGTTGGAAGAGGGCTGCAGCGATCCAACTAAGGAGGAATGGACTTATGTTTAGTTCGAGAAGCTGAAACATTAAAAAATCCAGTGGTACTCTGTTGTATGCGTCCTCAAGATCAATCGCTGCAGCAACGGTTTCAGTGCCTGAGTGGAAACCTTCATAGACATCCTGGGCAAAGACTGCTGCATGTCACGTGATGATGATGAGTGCGTCTACTAGTCTCTACTTCCTGTTCACCTCTATGAGCGCCAAACATTACTGTGTGTGTTTGTGTGTGTTTTAATTAACGATCTTAGTGGCCTCAAAGGGTTCCCCAAACGATATTCATGTGCAATATAATACTTGCAGTTAACAGACAGTGCGATTAACTGGCAAAATTTAATTAGACAAGAATGATAATTTTTCACGAGCAATAATTGTTAATATACATTTCAAATAGAATATTAAATAAAATATATATGCCATCATCTATTATATCCTGATTAAATATAATCTATTACTTACGTATATATTACCTCATAACTGACTACTGTAATTGTTATCTCATCTATATTGATAAATCAGGATGTATAGGCAGACTAGCTATTTGTGTCACCTATCATCCTGCTTTAAAAGTTTTTAAATGGTGACTTGGTACAGATAGCTCCTGCCAGCTTGTTAGAACCGCAGTCGTTTTTGTCCCTACGCACAACAGCCTGACACTGGTTAAATTCCGTCTCTGTACCAATACAGTTTACTTCATCAAGGACGATGTCAATATGAGGGTCTGCACCAAAATTTGAATTCTGTGTGGCAACACCACCACTATTACAACGCAGATTAAAATATGTGTAAGATTATGGTGATACAATTTATTAAGGATTATGCATAAATATAAATTAAAATAAATCGTGTTGATTTGTAACACATACACAAATATTTGTATTTCGCTGTGACGAAGGTGTTACAAATGCAGTTCGCAATCCCGCATATCGTTTCCAGTAGGAATCAGCTGCGGGCAATTTGGAAGCAAATCGCCTTACGCTGGTTTTCGTACAATGGCATGAATGCCGATTGTTCAGAAAGCAGTGGCAAACTACTGAACGTAAGATTGCTAAGAAATCTCAAACAACCAAAATATGCTGGGGTTGATTGCGACATCCCGTGAAGGATATGCATGTCACAAAATAAAACCTTGGGTTTAACCAGTTGATTATTATAGAGGCTTTCTGATTAAACGGACTATCTGCCAGCGACAACTATTTTAACTAACAGTAGAGACGAATCCCGGCATCGCCTTGACAGTTTATCAACATTTGAATACAGATGGAAGCCGTGGGATCATAGTGGCAATCGGATGTTGGCCATCACCTGTCGGACAAAATTAACAGTTTCAGATGTATAGAGGAAGTGAGTGCGCTGAATCATACATCGCTTTGACAAGTCATTAACATGTCAGAGGGAAAACGGAAGTACTCAGCAAGGAAGTAAACAGTACCTCTGTCAATTCTTAGTTTCCGGAACATCAAGAAGATTGGCAGCTTGTTGGGGAAAACTGTTGTTGGGATCATACAGTAACTCGTTAGTTTGTTGGGGGAGTCGAAACAAGTGATGACAACTTTGACAGTGACTAAGGCAAGGGAGAATCGATTCTTGACAATGGCGGATATGAGAAAAATAACACCTGCAGGACGTCACCCATATCACGTGACCAATTTTAGGGGTTTGCCAGAAAACCATGATTGGAGATGGGGAGTTGACAAAAACCGTGGATTATGATGGACATGTTTGTGGGAGAGCTCTACAGTGTTAGATTTATTTAAGATTAACTAGCATGTGCCGTTATGGCAAAGTGTAGTAGCCATCCCGGGAATGAGGCGGTTGTGCATAAGGTAGTCAATATAGTCTATTAGTTCTAATTAATATAGACTGTAGCCTTGTTAAAACTATAGTGTGATGATTAGCACTGTTAGTGGAAACTAGTTAGAGTAGAATAGTGATATTAGCTCTGCTAGTTAAGAATAGAGTAGGGTAGTGGTGATAAGCTATGCTAGTTAAGCATCGAGTAATGATGGATAATTGAGAGACGGGGGAATTGCCCGCTGGGGTTTTGCACTCTGTATGGGTCTTTCCTTGTCATAGCCTGATTCGGCCCTAGGTGGGTAGCTAATCTGCTCTATGACAAAGTTTAGTTAGCTAAAGATCATTAAGCAAGGTAATAGGCTTACACTCAGCCGGTAGGATCAGTGACTAGTACTATCACCAGATGTGTTGTTTCTATCCTAGGTTCCCTACCAGATCCGAGGAAACTCAACAAGGTTTCAGGAAAGGTTCAAATCCCATTCGGAAGAACACTAGTTGAACAGTCAATAAAGTTTCGTACAGAACGTAACTAAAGCTAGAAGGAAGATGATTCACCAAAGACGGGTGATGATTACTGATGCACCACACAGCATCAGACAGTAGTAACTAACCGAGAACATTAATTATAATAGTTACATAGTGTGATATAAGCTCGTGTAATAGAACACAAGACATGATACTTGAGGCTAGATAGACACGAGTGAGGATCAAGTACATTAACAATTAACATTAATAACTGTGTACACACTACAAAGGACTTGTGCATTTTTTAGGAACGATAGGAACGGACATTGTGTAGGGTGCAACCGGTCCATGATTAACTGTTAATACCACCGGTGTCTATTTCGGAAGATCATGAAATGGGATTACCAGAGGTCTACAGAGGCAAATCAGTATCCAGCAGGATGGTTTCGGCACTGGGTGAGATGTACATGTTCTGACGTAACGTGCTGTGGTCTATCCTTGCTGGGATCAGCTGACTGGGTTGTGGTCTGAGAGTCCGATGCTACACACTTTATAGAACACGTCACACATTTTCTTCGCATACACGTCTCATACACGTTACACTTTTCTTTTTAATAAATTAAGCTATATTCATTTATTTTAGAAGCAAGAGTTGTTGAGTATGTTGCGTTGGAGAAGTATGAGAGGGGGCATAGTACGACAGTGAGAGAGTGACAGGAAAAGGTGTCCACGGGCTGATGGAGTGTGTTGGACGGAAGCTGGTGGATTCTCCAGAATATTAAAAAGGAGGAAAATATTATAATGTGGGTGTCGACTCTCTTCACTCCAGGGACGACACTGTAAAGGAGGACACGACAATGCAACTAACGTTAAAAAATATACAAGTACCTAGACATGTGGATAACATCAGATAGAAGATGCATCAACCAAATAATTCAGGGCCAAACAAAACAAATAAGTTTGGACCAAACATGATGACCGATTAAATTAACAAGTATTATTATGTAAACATCCTTTCTTTGAACATGTTGTTGTTGTTTGCCCATCAAGAATGATGATGACCATTCATTTCATCCAGTGGAGTTGAAAGTATGGAGCCGTGGGTTCTAAGATGACTGATAAGGCCTATTTTGACTCGAAATGTTCTTTGACAATGTGGACAAAGAATGCTTGACGTTTCTGGAGGAGGATTTCCTGCAGTGGTCTTTCTATCCTGCCTTTTCTTTACAGCTCTTGCAGTCCTGGTTGCATCACACATGACTGCATCCTTGTGTAATGATACACGCCACGAATTTCGGTCTCTGGCTGATGTCTCCCAGGTGTCATGATGAATTCCAAAAGCATTCAGAGAGATTTTCAGAATGTCTTTAAAGTGTTTCCTCTGGCCGCCTTGGGAGCGTTTACCACAACGCAGTTCGCTGTAAAAAAATTCGTTTACGGAACCTGTGATCTGGCATGCGAGTCAAGTGACCAGCTCAGTGAATCTGATTCTTCATCAGTAGAGTGTGGATACTGGGCATAGACGCTTTTTCTAGGACTTCAGTGTCTGGAATCTTGTCTTGCCATTTAACCTTCAGTAGCTTCCTTAGGCAGACTGTGTGGAAGTGGTTTAATTTCCTAGCGTGTCGCTGATAAACAGTCCAGGTTTCACAAGCATATAGCAGTGTGGATAATACAACTGCTTTGTAGACTTTTAGCTTTGTTTGCAGGCTTATTCCAGTTCTGTCCCATACATTCTTGTACAGTATGCCAAAGGCCACACTGGCCTTGAAGATTCTTGCATTCACTTCGTGATCAATTGTGGCAGCTTGTGACACAGTGCTGCCAAGATAGGTGAATTTGTCCACAACACTTAGTCTATGACCATTCACTTTGATATTCAGCACAGTGTGATTATTCCCTGGAGCTGGTTGGTACATAACTGCAGTCTTCTCCAAGTTGATATGGAGCCCAAAGTTGGCACAAGCATGTGAGAAAGCTGTGACATTATGTTGCATGTCCGCCTCTGAGTTGGCAGATAGAGCGCAATCATCAGCAAACAAGAGCTCTCTGACGGTGTCGCTGTAATTTTGGTTTTAGCTTTCAGCCTTTTGAGATTGAATAAATGTCCATCCATACGATAAGTGATGTCTATTCCAATGTCGTCGTTCTCGAAGGCATTCATCATCATGGCTGAAAACATGAGGCTGAACAGTGTTGGTGCCAGGACACATCCTTGCTTCACTCCATTGGTGACAGGAAATGGTTCAGACAGTTCACCATTTTCCTGTACTCTTGCTTGCATGCCATCATGAAATAGCCGCACTATTTGGACAAACTTTCGTGGACAGCCATATTTTGCCATGATCTTCCACAGTCCTTCTCTGCTGACTGTATCAAAAGCCTTGGTAAGGTCAACGAATGTGGAGAACATTTCACAGTTCTGTTCCTGACATTTCTCTTGCAGCTGCCTTGCAGCGAAAATCATATCAACAGTTCCACGTTCTTTTCTGAAGCCACATTGACTCTCAGGAAGAAGACCTTGATCGAGATGGGCCGTGAGGCGATTGAGAAGAATTCTGGTGAGTATCTTCCCTGCAATTGAAAGCAAGGAGATGCCTCGGTGGTTGTCACAGAATTGGCGGTTTCTTTTACGTTTGTAAAGGTGGACTATTGACGCGTCCTTGAAATCTTGTGGCATGGTCTCGTTCACCCATATGTTTGCAAAGACTTGGTGAAGCAGCTCTGTTAGGACCGGCCCACCTGCCTTGTATATCTCTGCTGGGATGGAGTCAGGACCAGGTGCCTTGCCACTGGAGAGTTCTGGATGGCTTTGTTTATTTCCACCATGGTTGGCAGGTCATCAAGTGTCTCTTTGGTGGGAACATGAGGAAGGCAGTTGATGGTTTCATCATCGAAGAAGGAAGTTGCATTTAAGATGTTGCTGAAATGGTCTGCCCAGCGTTGAAGGATTTCTTTCTTATCGGTGACCAATGTACCCCCATCTGCACTGAGGAGGGGAGCTATGCCTGGTGATGTAAGACCATAGACCACTTTCAGTGAGTCGTAGACGTTTTTCATATCATGTCTGTCAACAAAGCCTTGAATGTCATCAGCTTTGCTGCTCAGCCAGGAGTCCCGCATGTGCCGAAGTTTCTGCTGCACTACTCTCTGAATGTTCATGAAGGCATCTTTTTTTTTATGTTGACTTCGGGTCATTCAAATGTGCCTTGATGAGAAAATGTTTCTCGACCAGCAATTGGTTGATGTCATCGGAATTTTCATCAAACCAATCTTTATGCTTTCGGTGGGCTGGACCCAGGATTTCCATAGCAGTGTTGTAAATTATGTCCTTTAGGGCCCTCCACTCTGTTTCTGTATCCTGTTTAGCAGCAGCATTGGGCTTGAAGCGGTCTTCCAGCATATTTTCAAACGACTGCTGCATTTTCTTGCTGTTTAGGCGGGTGACATTTAGTTTTTTTTTTTGCATTTTTACCCCTCGAGGACGCCGTGGTGGCCTGATGTGAATGTTTATTTTCGAGACAATGAGACGATGGTCTGTCCAACATTCGGCACCACACATGGATTTTGTTACCCGAACGTCTTGTCTGTCACTTCTGACGATGACATAGTCAATGAGGTGCCAGTGTTTCGAGCGAGGGTGCATCCACGATGTCCTATTTCTCATGGGGGGACGGAAAATTGTGTTGGTAATCAGGAGATCGTGTTTGGCACATGTTTGAAGAAGGAGTAGTCCATTGCTGTTACAATTTCCGACTCCGTGCTTTCCAATAATGCCACTCCAAGAGGTGGTGTCCGTGCCTACTCTGGCATTGAAATCCCCAAGGAGTATAAGTTTGTCTCCTTTGGGAACAGATGTTAATACATTGTGCAGGTCCTCATAGAACTTGTTCTTGACATCATCTTCGCTGGTCTTAGTTGGTGCGTAGAAACTAACAATGTTTGCATGCTTCCTTCCATTCTGCAGGGGCAACTTAATGGTTATGAGCCTGTCGTTTATAGCCTTTGGAAATCCAGCTAATTTGCCGACCAGGGCCGACTTAATGGCAAATCCCACACCGGATTGGCGTCTTTCGTCGCTTTTCCTTCCACTCCAGAAAAATGTGTAGCCGGCACCTATTTCACAGATTTGGCCTTCTTCTGCAAGTCGTGTCTCGCTCAAGGCTGCAATGTCGATGTTGTACTTGCTCAGCTCTCTCCAAATCAGTGCTGTTCGTCTCTGTGGACCCAACGCGCCGTCTCTGTCAAGTAGGGTGCGTACATTCCAAGTTCCAATTATTAAGGGAATATGGTTTCCTCTTTTAGCTTTACTTGTTTTATCTGTATTTTTATGTCGACCACAGTTAGGGTACCCACCAACCGGGGCTAGCTGGTTAGGTAGTGATGGAGCAGACAATATTTAATGCACCTTTTCTAGCCCCTTCCTCATGCTATGGAGGTGATCAGTGTGTTCCTATAGAGGGCTGCTCAGTCGCTCAGGGGGCTGTGGAATCCCACTGCTGCTCCGGTCAGTAAAAGACGACCATATGGCCTGAGCCGCCTGTGTGCAGGTCTGCGACTACGGCTGCCAGCGTACCCATGCCTGCCGCTTCGCCGCTCGCCCATCGCCACAGGGCTTGAAGGTGATATATGACGTTGGATGAAGAATGACTTGCGCGATGACTTGGATTAAAGTGAGGAAGAGTTGCGCAATTCGTCGACCTCACTCTCTCGCCTGAGTCCATCTGAATCCAGTGGCAAGACAAGTCGAGACGAGTTGAGACAAATACAGGTGCAGTGGATGACCAGGGCGCTCTACTTGCCTTTCCGTGCTCATTACGTTCCAAAACGCTTTGCAGGTAAACGCCGTCTTGCCCGTTGAATCAGGAATGATTTCTTCCGCGCAGTCTGCCGAATCCTGTCTTCACATGCTGGGTAGGCGTACCCTTGGTTACCGCTTGGTTTGACACCAAATTGGATACCCATGCCTGGTCTAGCCAGCCTCTCACAGCTGTTGCCCGGGGGGTTGCGCTGTCGCATGCTGACAGCTACTAGGAGCCACAGGCGCGAGCTGGGTGTCAGGCTTGGACCAGTGGGGGATGGGTCCTGAAAAGGACATGAGAGTCATCCTTACTAAAGGTGCTACCAATACCTGACACCCCGTAACCCCCCCCCCCCCCCCCCCCCCCCCTCCCTTCTTTGAACAATGATATTTTTAAATATACAACGAAAGAAAACAAATAACCCGATGACCCTTGTATGGCAATATATCGCCATTCTGTCAAAATGGGAGGTTACATTTGCCGACATATTTTAAGATGGGACACACAAGAACATGTTTTGAAAGCTGGAAAGATTTGTGGAAAGAGTGATAGAGGAAGAACATGTGGGTCTGTTATAAATTGCTAAGAATAATAAGTTAATTGCATATACATTACAGGACATCGCAGTCAACCTCAGCAATTTTCGGCTGTTTGTGATGTCAAGATACTTTTTACGTGCATTAGTTTGCCATTACATTCTAAACGACCGGCACTCATTCCATTGTATGAAAATCAACGCAAGGCGGTCTGCGTCCAGCTGTGTTCCGAAAGTCTTGAGCGGGATTCCGAACTCCTTCGCCACATAGCTGGTCCATTTTGTAAGAATAATATAGACGGCTGACATTTTTATCCAAGTACTCACCATAAGACACCATTACCAGTTCCTCCGCCTGATGCATGCCCCCCCCCCCCTCCAAAAAAAAAAGTATCTTCACAAACTTGTGTCCATGATCGCGCTGGTGGTCGACCCATGAGTGTTTTTCCAGGAACTGCATCTTTCATCACTGTTCTTTCAAAATCACGTGTGGCGTTTTATGTGGCCAAAGTATAAGTTCCCGTGTCTCGGTTCTCTTTATGATACATTTATCCAAGTACTCCAATAGGCACGTTCACTTACCAATTATTACCCACATCAGGAAAACAGAATAATCATATGCAACCCCATTATGAGTAAAGAGGGTTAGAAAAGTTTGTGACAATCAGGAAGATTAAGGGTATTTGAGTCAAGGTCCACAGAGGGAGACAATGCTTGGTGATTTGAAACAGTGACACGAATTATCATTTGGTGCATCAGCGGTCATACTTATACCGAACACAAAAACCGATACTTGATGTTGTCAATCTGTTTTGTCTCCACCGTGAAGTGGTATAGGTGCTTCCTTGTTCTAATAATCCCAAGAACAATGTCGATGTTAGCAAAGTGACCAGTAGTGTCTCTCTGGTTAGACTAGTTAAGGAAGATGGACCAGGAAAATTAAGACACAGTAGGGTCCCCAATGTTATACAGGTAAAGGGATAGAGACCATAAAAAGTGAGAAACAAACCTGTGATGCATTTTAGGTATACAGGGGACAGTCAAATGCCAATGAAAGCAAAGCCGAACAAAAATGCTTTTGTTGAGCCACGTACTTGACGAAACAGTACATAGTAAATCGTTTCTGATGACGACATTGATGGAGAGGAAAGTGATCATTAATACTACTGATAGAGGTCAGTATGGCCGAATGGGTAAGCGCAATTGTTCTTAAACTTCCGGTGTGGTGATGCAGAGGTAGCCGGTTCAACTAATACACTGGGCAGCTGGACTAAAATGTTGACAGCTCGTCCTTGACTTGACCTAAATTACAAGTATCTCAGAAGTTGCGTGGGCTTGCCTGATTGCGAAGAACCTGTTAAAAGGGGAAGCTAACCGGCAAAAATCAGTTCAGTGCACTAGATGTAGTAACATATGGACTACGCTTAAGTTCAAAGTGAGCAACACCACACACACATATAAACACACACATATAAACACACACATATAAACACACACATATAAACACACACATATAAACACACACATATAAAACACTTCTCACCAGCAATATCGCATTGCTTTTTAGATGGATGGCGTGTTTAATATTTTCCCATTCATCATATATGCTTTATATTTATCGCTCATAATCACTCCGTATCGTTTTTTTAAAATTCCTTCAGTGTTTAGTGAGAATTGTATTCATAGTACCCCTGACAGGTCCAAAGATGCTGCAGTCTCCTCCATAACATCCCCGCTTAGTGTATAGAGGTTGATCGCAATAGCTCTGTTTTGATGAATCAAGTATCTAGATTGATTGATTGATTGATTGATTGATTGATTGATTTAAGGACCGACATCACAGCATTCGGAGCATTCCCATTAGCGCTCCGTCCCCATCCTCAACAGCCAGCGAAGAGTTCCAACACCAATAGTTCCAGTAGCAGTCTGATTATATGTCCGTCTCGCCTTTCCTCTGAGCGTCGAGCCTTCGGCCAGATCCCCTCGCTGCCTCATTCTTACCAGACTATGGTGATCCATTTGCTCCTCCGAGGTATACACGTGCTCCCACAAGGCCGCAACCACATCTGCCTTGTCATGCATCAATACTCCACCAAATTTTGCCGAGCCAGCCAATCTGTCCGCCTTTTCATTCCCCAGCTCACTGGCATGCCTCGGAGAAAAGATCCAGGTGATGCTTGCCATCCGTGACCTCCGAAGCGAAGCAAGCCACTCTGCACGAAGCCTGCCTGTCCTCACCCTCCTCAGCATGCTTTCTGTCAGAAATATAAAATATAGTTTTCTGCTCATTCGTTTCTTATTCCTAAATACTTGTCATCGACCATATCTTTGGTGCTTTTTCATCAAAGGGAGATGGCAACACTGAACCTGCCATGCATGTCGTAAAAGGCGACTAAGGAGGATTCCGCCTGTGTGTTAACGAGACATGCAAAGGAAGCACAGAATAGTCTCACACTGTAGCCCGCCGTACAGGACGTAAGGGGCGACGAACGAAGGTTCGACGTGGGGATGGATTTCCCATTCCGAACAAAAACTGTACCTGAAAAATCCAACCAATCCTAAACAAGTCTATAGATAAAGAAATAAGAATAATTAACCGAACGGAAGGACAAAAGACTCTTCTAGAAGAGATATGGGGCGATGAGAGAATAGCTGCAAAGAGTCTAGATCGCATAATTTTACCATTCACATTCACACATTTAAAGAATAAGCACCTGGAATATCAGAACAATGTGTTAATCGGGAATGACAACGCAGGTTATGGTGAAGACGACACACTATGACACTTGCTTTTTGGAATTATGTGAAACAAGGTGGAACGGGCTAGACCGACAGATTTTTAAGCACAGGTGAAACAGTGCTGCACCATATTATAGTGTATATAGACAAGTCTGCACTTGAAGGTTGATATGATCAATATCGGGCCGATCGTCTTTACTTCTCGGATCAATTCCTGGTACACATTTTAGACTGGGTTGAATTGGGAGCCCAGGTCTAGTGCCAAAAATAACCCCTCCTACCTCCCCAACACCCTTTGTTTGGTGTGCATTTCAAATATTTGACCACCGGGACGGCATACAAACGTGCCAATCACTGCGCTGTTGCGGCTCCAATTGTATCATCTACAAATCGTATATTGTTGATGTTATCGTATTCGATGGAGATCCCTCTCATGTCTTTCCCAAGTCTAAAGACTAGTTTTACTACTTTTGCGTTGAAGTATTCAAGTATTACTTTTATTTCTTGTGATTTGATTTGAGAAATCACCATTTCTATTTCTTCCTTAAATCTCTCTCTCTCTCTCTCTCTCTCTCTCTCACACACTATGTGTGTATGATTGTATGTGTGTGTGTGTGTGTGTGTGCGCGTGTTGTTTGTGAAATTGCTGCTTGTTGCTGGCGCATTTATTTGAATAATAATTATATTTACAGGTTTGCCCTTCAGTTTAATTTTGACTAAAACAACTCTAAAGGAGTTAATTCAATAATTATCGGAGTTAATTCAATAACAGGTAATAAAATAACATGTAGCTGTTTCCTTATTACGTTGCAGTTATACTCCTTGTTCGTGTTTATCACTTCCTGAAATATGGCCTGTTTATCTTATTACTTTATTAGTTCCCTTCCAGATAATCTCACCTATGCCTAAGATGTTAATTTTCACGTTTATCATTACTGTTATTACTTAATGTTCCTAGCTCAGCTAGTATCTTGACATTCCACTTTCTTATTTTAAACTTGTACATTTTAGTTGTACCACCGGTAGCTTTATGACTGTCTGATGTGACCTCTGACTCGTGACAGTCCCAACCAGGCCCAAGACAACCGCTAACGCCGTTTTCTAACTCTTATCTGTAGAATTCTATGAAATCTTGGGAAGATAATGTGGTTGTTTCACCCTGTCTTCCGCATTTACCCAGGGGCTTTTACATCAACAGTTCTCAGCAGTTTCCGATTGCCAGGACAAGTCAGGTCCTGATCTGCGCAGTTGCAGAGTTATCTACTTATCTCGGTGGATACTCGATTCGTAATGAAAAGCAAAGTGAATAAAAAGTGTGTAAAAATCATTAACCAAAAAAATAACCCGGATTACAAAAATGTGGAATAGAAGGCAGTTTTATTACTGACATGAGAGTAATGTGGTCATCAAAATCATCACATCAACAGGAGTAAACTATGCGGTGCTAAAGGAGGTGAGAAACTGTCAGTTGTGTAGAAAAGGATAATTATAACTAATAAATACATGATTTGCAACGTCCGGCAAAGAACATACAACTAATGTCTAGTAAGCAGGTAACCTCAAAGAATTTCTTCCCACGCCATGAACTGTGTTGGGCATATGATACTAGCTATACATGTTTAGACAAATCGTCTCAAATATATATATATATATAAACAGACACACGTACATTCATAAATACACACACAGAATCCTTCATATATACTTACATCATGTGCACAAACTCGCAAAGTTATGCACTCGCTCAAAAACACACAAATACATACTCCCTCGCATACACATATACTTCTCACAATCACCCACCCACCCATCCATTCTTCAATCCATATATCCATCTATGGGATGTGGTATCTCAGACGAATACTGCGCATAATCAAAGTAACTAACAACGATTATCTGGAAAAAGCGACTATAAGAAAGAGATACACAGTGTTCTGCAATGGATGGGCCAATCATCATCAATACCATAAAACAGTCGAGAATTCCCCCCCCCCCCCACCCCAATCTCCCCAGGGAGAAAAAAAGGGGTGGAGGGAATTAAGATTATTTCAAGATCGCGTTAATACAAGAACCGATTACTTGATATTGTTTTTCCCTCCATACTTTACAGTTCTGTACTTCTCGTGCTTCTGAAATTAGTGTTATAATATAAGTAGAGCCACTAATCACATTTTATGTAGACGTCTAGACTTGTTCTAGTATGCATTATTAAATGTAGCTTTCATTTTTACATACACTGTGTAGGGGCCGGCGGGGATTTATAGGGAGGGAATACGAAGGTGGGGAAGGGGGGGGGGGTGGCGAGAGGCGGTGGCATTCTGAACATATGGTGAAGGGGTGCATGGGCCAAAATGGTTGAGAACCACTGCCATAAAAGATGCTGGTCAAATAGTTGAATTTAAGGACCCTTGGGTATCTGCTTCCTTGTCCAGAATGAAGGATATGGGAGATCAAAAGAGAAAGCAGCGGCTGCAGCAGGATATAATAATATGAACTGGAAACAATTAGGTATATTTTGCACCTGCGAAAAGAAGGGACTTACTAAACACAGACACAATGCACATTTACATACCTTACACGTTAAGAAAATCTATCCTACACACAAAGGTGAACAACCACGTGTGACTTATCCAAAAAATCAAACGTATTCAATAAATATATAAAATGAAATAATAAAATAACAAATAAGTACAAAAGGACAACACAGAACGGCCGACGTTTCGATTCTAAGAATTTTTGTCAAGGGCAGGACAATACAAATAGATGAGCAACGAAAAACAAGTACAACAAAATAAGGCGACTACTCGCAAATGTGGCAGTTGTGCCGGTTGAGAAGGCACTCTTTGGCTACAGAGTTTAAGTATAGTAAGGTTGCCAGCGGGCAAAAACAAATAAAAAAAATTGCGAATAGTCCGATATGAATATAGACAGTCGGGTATGAGTGTATAGGGGGAGGACAGCATAGTTATATACAAAACAGTGGGATATGTATAGGGGAGGTGTGATAACAGTTAGATATGAATGTATAGAAGGAAGGTGGCACAGTTATACAGTGGCGTCCACAGCGGTATTGATACCTGCTGGATGGACGCATCCCAGAGAGTTTATTAACTGGCTTTCGATTTTTAGCCTGATGGAACTGTTGGAGAAGCAAGGTTTCATTGCAGTGACACCTACATCGTCGACCCCATTATGGTTGGAAGAATTAAAGTGGTTGGGGACAGGTTTGTCAGCACCCTGGTTAATATCTCTGAGGTGTTAGCTAAAACAGTCGGCAAGGCGTCTACCGGTTTGACCAATGTATTTCATGTCACATCGTTTGCAGATGATAACATATATCAGATTACGGGATGTGCAAGTGAAAGAATCTTTTAGGGAGAAGGTGCCTCGGGGGAATGCAATCGCCGGTGTCTGAAAAACGTAAGGGCATGTTAGGCAGTTCTTACGGTGGCATTTGATTGTGCCCATAGATGACGTATCTGTAGTATCTGTGGGGATGCGACTATGCACTAGGTGGTCTCTGAGGCTCTGGTTTCGGCGGAAAATTACCCTGGGCCATTAGACAATACCTCACGAGTGTCCGGGTCGGATTCCAGGATAGACTAGTGCCGGAGAATAGGTAAACTGATTCCTGCTGAGACACGGCTCTTCAATCGCCTGGCACATAAACAGTCCGTCAAACACATGAAGCTGGCAGTGACGGTGCATCAACGACATATCTCCGAACTTAAGTACACCAAGCACAACCTGTACCGTTCTCTGCATCTACTGACGTTCAACAACCAGATTGCTTTTAATTTGATCACCTCCATCATTCAACATTATAATAGAGAGCTATACATATGGCTATCCACACGCAAGAAGGACAAAATTAGTCACCTACGTCCCCACGCCCCTTCCCCCACTTTGACACCCATCAGCCACACCAATGGATACCACCTGACCTACCACTGTCTCCTGAAGAACATGCTGTTTTAGGTAAAGGTCTCAGCTTTCTCCCTATACGCCCTCGTATGGATAGCAGCGCTATCTTGGAAGACGTTTCCAACTTCCACAGACGACTCCGCCTTAAGTACCATCATAAAGATAAGCCTGCCCACAGTCCCACCACACAACCCCCTGACATTTTTCAATCTTCAACAAAATCCCGTTCCACATGGACCTCACCTTCTGGAGTTTCCAACGCGCTTGACCTCTACATAGCTAACAAACTTCATGAGATCAAGCAACTCTCTTTCCCTCGCCTGAAACGCTCCAATATTTCCCCTCCCGAATGGCGTGCCCTATCCCAACTGCAGCGCCGACAGGATATAGTCATCAAACCGGCGGATAAAGGGGGTGCGGTGGTTGTTTGGCGCAAAGATCTATATGCCGAGGAAGTAATGTCCCAACTTAATCAACCTGATAATTATTCCCCCTGCGCCGAAGACCCCACTCTCTCCTATAACCGGAAGATTCATGATACCATCAAACAGCTCATACGTGAGGATGCCTTACCACCCAATGCCTCCTCACTTCACATCCATGACTCTAACCTGGGCAAACCCACCCTCTAAATGCTGCCTAAAATACACAAACTTAAAAATCCTGCACGTCCGATAGTTTCCGCCTGCTCATGCCCGACTGAAGTGATCTCAGCGTTTCTTGACAGGATTTTCCAACCTCTACTTGCGAATCTCCCGTCATACGTCAAAGATACAACGCATGCGTTACTCTTATTTAACTCTCTCCAACTGACTCCTGGGAACACATACAGACTATTCCTAATGGATCCCTCTATACCTCCATTCCTCATGCCGACGGTCTCATTGCGCTACAATTTTTTCTGGATCAAAGCACAGATCAAGCCATCACTACTCGCACACTTGTGAGACTCGCTGAATTTGCCCTCACCAATAATTCCTTTGAGTTCTATGGCCACTACTTTGAACAAATCAGCGGTATCGCCATGGGCACCAAAATGGGATCCAGCTATGTGTGTTTATTTATGGGGCATTTGGAACACCAGATTGAAGTCGGCTATGATGGTCTTCTCCCTTCCTTTTACCGACGCTACATTGATGACGGTATCGGTCTCACTGACATGACAGAGGCGGGACTGAACCGTTTCATCAATTATGTCAAGAACTTCCATCCGTCGATCAAATTCACCACTTAAATTTCCACCACCTCTGTCAATTTCCTTGACACCACTATTAAAATAAATCCTACAGGCCTCACGACCTCCGTGTACTACAAACCTACGGATTTTCACGGTTTCCTCCTATACAGCTCATCCCATCCCAAAAGCTGTAAAGATTCCATCCCATATTCCCAGCTACTCCGTCTTCGTCGCATCTGTCAAGATGATGATGACTTCCTCGAGAAAGCCCATGAAATGCTTGACTTTTTCCGCAGACGGGTCTACCCAGAGAACATCTTGTCCACAGCTTTCTGTCGTAAAATCCAAGTCTCGAGTGAAATGTCCCTTATCCAACAAACGTGACCTCCCAACAATGAACTCAAGCGTATCCTCACCTTTCATCCACATGCCTATGCCATCAAGCACATCCTTCTCCGGCACTGGTCTATCCTGGAATCCGATCCGCCTACTCGTGAGGTATTCTCTAATGGTCCCAGGGTAATTTTCCGCCGAAACCAGAGCCTCAGAGACCACCTAGTGCATAGTCGCATCCCCACAGATACTACAGATACGTCATCCTGGGCACAATAAAATGCCACCGTAAAAACTGTCTGACATGCCCTTACGTTTTTCAGACACAGGTGATTGCATTCCCCCGAGGCACCTTCTCCCTAAAAGATTCTTTCACTTGCACATCCCGTAATCTGATATATGTTATCATCTGCAAACTATGTGACATGAAATACATTGTTCAAATCGGTAGACGGCTTGCCGACCATTTAGGGAACACCTCAGAGATATTAACCAGGGTGCTGACAAACCTGTCCCCAACCACTTTAATTCTTCCAACCATAATGGGGTCGACGATGTAGGTGTCACTGCAATGAAACATTGCTTCTCCAACAGTTCCATCAAGCTGTAAATCGAAAGCCAGTTAATAAACTCTCTGGGATGCGTCCATCGAGCAGGTATCAATACCGTTGTGGACGCGACTGTATAACTGTGCCACCTTCCTTCTATACATTCATATCTAACTGTTCTCACACCTCCGCTTATACATATTCCACTGTTTTGTGTATAACTATGCTGTCCTCCCCCTATACACTCATACCCAACTGTCTATATTCATATCGGACTGTTAGCAATTTTTTTTTTGCCCGCTGGCAACCTTACTATACTTAAACTCTGTAGCCAAAGAGTGCCTTCTTAACCGGCACAACTGCCATATTTGCGAGTAGTCGCGTTATTTTGTTGTTCTTGTTTTTCGTTGCTCATCTATTTGTGTTGTCCTGTCCTTGACAAAGATTCTTAGAATCGAAACGTCGGCTGTTCTGTGTTGTCCTTTTGTACTTATTTGTTATTTTATTATTTCATTTTATATATTTATTGAATACTTCTGATTTTTTTGGATAAGTCACACGTGGTTGTTCACCTTTGTGTGTAGGATGGAGTTTCTTAACGTGTAAGGCATGTAAATGTGCATTGTGTCTGTGTTTATTATGTCTCTTCTTTTCGCAGGAGCAAAATATACCTAATTGTTTCCAGTTCATATGGGAGTTCAGCTGTGTGCCGTCAGACATTGAATTTTCCTCCTGGGCACAAGACTTTTGTTTAATCAACATATAACTGGTACAATCAGTCGATATACGCTGGTGGATATGTTAAGGAGGAGACCGGGACACCTATGGACCTGTCTGCACTGAAATGATGATGATTGTCACTTATCACTCATCAATAAACAATGTTTTGTGGTGGTGAGAAGACAGGCAGTGGAGAACATCGTGGCAACTGGAAATACCAGCGGTAAAAGAAGCAAAGAGAGGCCAATAGCAAAGATGCAGGATAATCTAAGACGGCGGCATAAAGGAATATGATCAACAAAATGCAGCCAGAAGACCAGGAACTGAGATCTGCAGAGAGACATGGACCCTAAAGTAATCTGATAAGGTAACTACTGATAAAATATAATGAATAATTTAAGGCCAGCGTGGAAGTGTTCTCTCTGCCTTGTTTCTGCTGTACAGCCTGATTATCTCCTCAATCCATGACACAAAACTGGAAACACGGGTGTAGACCCCAGGCTTGTTTGCCAAAGCACAACCTCTTCCCCATGACGTTATTCCAAGTAATGTGTACGTGCCTGTTACAAGAATAAAAGGCATTATTATTTTAACTCCCACATGTTAACAATAACCAACACTTTTAATTTGTGTACACATAAACACACACACACACACACACGCACACACACACAAACACACACACACAAACACACACACACACACACACACACACACACACACACACACACAACACATATGTGTTATATATATATATATATATATATATATATATATATATATATATATATATATATATATATATACTTCCAGTCAAAATGGCGACGGACGGTCGTGTTGTTTCGTTACCTTTCTATTTTTCGCGTTGGAGATGGATGTTTTCATCTCTTGCGTGTAATTTGTGCGCCAGGATGTAAAACCAGGAGTTTCTTTCTCTTGCCCGATGCTATGGAGCTCTTGCATTGAGCGAAGCAATCCTTGAGTGAATTTTCGCAGCGTGTGTTGTTCTGTGGTTTTCGGTTTTTTCAACGTGGCGGAACAACGGTTCTGCTCCATGTAGAGAGCAGTCGAGCCAAAACGGCGACTGTCGCTGCGGGGAGGCCGTAAGAGGCAAGGCCAGTGTGGTGGGGTAAGGCGTTTTAGATTCAAGTGTGACCGTTTGTGCTCAGGAATACTCGGATTCTATATCGGAACTGTGCCACCGTAAAACAGCGAGGCCCTATTCTAGAAATTCTAGTATACAGGAACGACATTTTAGCACTTTAGGAGACGAGAGGAGGCATGTCCAGTTGGGACATTGTCGACACACAAATACAGGCTGTTAGAGTTCAATCCGGTCTACAGTTCGTGTTGGTTAATGTTTATGCCCGTAACACGATTCTGGATTCCCAGAAGTGGCAGTGCTTAAGTGATATATTAGGTCACGACAGAAATATTATTTTATTGTGATCATGGGGAAATATTCCCTCTAACACACAGGGGGAGGAGCTCGAGACTGCCCTTGAAAACGTTGATCTGGTTTGTATCAAAAGTGGCTGTGTTACCAGGACAGCAAGTCGTCCAGGTGATGGGGACAGCTTTAGTGACCTGGAGCTGATTTCTCCTTCACTCACTACAGTACGTAGATGGTGTGTCCTTGGGTACTAAGGCAGCGACCACCACCCTTGCAGCATATTGGTGGAGAAAGGCAGAACCAGACAGCACAATTTAATGGTCATGGCGTTTCAGTATGACAGTACAGGGCAAGATGTGGTGAGTAAAGTAAAGCGCGACAAGCACAGAAAACTTCAGGGTGTCACAAAATCCATAGGTTCGACAGCGAGGTTTGTGTTCAAAGAGAAGCAACTAGTCTTTTTGTAGACGGTATGTCCCCGGTAGATAACCGGCCTTGCTTTCCAGCGTCTAGAAACATCTAACATCTGTGAGATCACCGCCTGTGCACGGGTTACCAGAGCGAAGTGAATTCTGGCAGAGGCTGTTGGGCGCCGGTCAGGCGGACAAAGAATTTAGTTGTGGCACAAACGCTGTGAAAGCAAGGTGCTTGGTTGTTTTTGAACCTTTTCTAAGGACATCAGATGGCAGGCACTGACCGTCAGCAAGCCAGTTAATTGATGTCATGAAATTAATGCCGTTAAAGTCTGTTTATTTTGGTGTCATTAGGCGAACTCGTGTGATCGACCCAGCCGTGACCGCGGCGCGAGGAAGTAAGTCATGTGTTTACTGGCAGCCACGTTATGTGTGTCTGGACCCAAATTATAGCCGTTATGTGAGGATGTTGTAACTCATGATTTAGCGGGCATTCTATTGATGCGGGGCTAGATTGAAGCTGCTTAAGAAGGCGCTAGACCAATACAGGACAAAGAGACCTTTTATTTAAGTATTCTTATGGTCTAACGTGAAGGATAGTGAGTGTCGGAGGACGCCAGCGTGAAAAAGCGGCATGACGCGGGCGACCGGAAGTGGTGTGGCTACATACCTACACTATGGCAAGTGGGACATCTATAGACGCGAACAATCGAGTAGAATCAAATACGATGGTCGGCAGTAGGATCGGAACTCATCCCCCATGTCGAGCGTCGGGATGAAGGTCGTCGCCGCCATGGTGGAGCGACCACTGGATCTTTGTCTGCTTTCCTCACATCTGTCCTTTCTTCTTTTATACCTTAAAGGAAACTATCTTAGTATATAATGGTTGTTCTGGACAGAGGGACAGGGTGGAGGAACAGACCGAAGGGCACTGTACCTTCGGGAATTTACACGGCTGTTCGAGTGAACAGTGACTCCGTTCTAAATGACTCAGACCCGGAGAGGGCTGAGAGAATGGGGTCAATTAGATCTTCGCCTCGAGGGAGTGAACCAGGCATTCAAATATTTGCTTGGGGGACTTAGGCCTACGACATAGAGGTTGAACCACGTATTAATACCAATTCGGCTGGTGCGTAACGAGGAGGTGCACCTTTTCCCCAGTGAGGCGGGGAAGAGGGAATGAATACCGGAGAGTGATAGGAACGAGAACCAGGTTCGGTGTAGTCGCCGAAGGAGCTTCTGCCACATTGTTTCAACTAATATTAATATCCAACTTTTAACATTTGATATGACTGAGATCACTGCAGGTTATGACGACTTCTCAGCACCACCGACAGACGGACTCGGTAGGACTTGCATCATAGTCATCTCTGGACGACGCAATTCTGTGAGCGGTCGACAGCTGAGAGATCCACTTCATTCCAGGCACATGTGACAGGGCAGGAGGGTTACATGAACTATTTTCTAATATGTTTCATGTATTTGAGGACGATGTCTTATATTTGGTTGTATGTGGGAAGGTGGTTACAATGTGCTCTCACTGAGTCTTTTTCTTCACAGAATTTGCCTTCTGATGAGAAGTCCGGTCGACTGTGGGGCGACCCGTCTACATTGTGGGGATCAGCGACGAAGAGTAGGCCAGCGACCTGTAAACAACACGCGCCTAACGCCAGTGGTCGGTGAGAACTTCTGGGCTGAGGAGCGGCGCTTGAGAACGGCGATACTATTTGCACATATTCTAGCACCAGTGTCCACCCACCATGTTGACAAGGCATAGCCACCATCTCCCTACACCCAGTTCCAGCAACATAAGTCAAGTAGCTGCAAGTTACTGCCCAGCCATCAGTCATATACTATAAGATGACCAAACATGCTTGTTACTGGCCAGCCGGCCTTATTGATTGGGTAGGTCTTCAAGAGTCCTAGAGTGCTACGAGAGTAATTGATCAGGGGTTCGCAGCTGCCCCAGGCTCAATGTGTCAGGCCACCACAGCCATTGACACATTGTGACTCCAGGAGCCCTAGAGCTTGCTGGTTTGGCCCGAATCTGATATTCCAGAACACAGGCATTCCTTAGAGACATTTGGTGATCATACTAAGGGGATGAAACTTCAGTGATAAACAGTGTAGGTGTCACCTTCAGGGACTTGGCCTAGAAGAAAGACATTCGAGTGTACTTATCATCGGGAGCAGGATGTCAAGGTATTACGGGAGACCGGACCTGTTGAGAGGGGCGAACTAGATGCGGTGAGGCACTTCGGACTGCTGACTGAGGTCTATCCCAGAACTATGGCCCTATGACGTGAACAATCTTTCGATCCTGTTGCTCGGGGGCCTATCAATATTCCACTGCCTATTCTAGCATATATCTATACCCTACTACTATCTTTTATAATACAGATCCACATTATTATTTGTTGTTATAACCAGAGTTGAGTCATTATGTCCAGACGGTGTCTTGGGAGATAGAGTCCAAAGATTGGAGGGGTGGGTAGACTGAATTCACCAACCTAGATGGCTGAACACGTCCCGAGTAAGATTAGTGTAGTAAGGGCTTCCCTCACCCCAGAAGTCCTACGACACAGGATAGGAAAAACAGCTGGGAGCAGCTACCTTGGTGGAAAAGGCCAGGGTGGACAAGCGTAGTGCTGTAAGGAAATGGCAAAACGCCAAAAAGAACAGAGTTGCCGATCCTAGTCCCAGAATGCACTTAGAAAGAGAGATACACATAAAAAAACTGGATAAGGTGGTTAAAAGTGAAAAATGGAGTAAGCACAGTCATGTCACTGAAATTGTTCTGGCGACTACAGAAAAGCATGAGTGGGGCAGTCAATAATAAGAGTATTCCTAACTTCCAAGGCGCTGACCTCATATGGCAGAGGACTGACGAGAACAAGTGTAAAGCCATCTTCGAACGCTATCTAGAGCAGAGCAACCAGACAGACACGAGAGGCTGAAATCTCGCCAAGGAGGTCATGTAAATAGGTGCAATGCCCAGAACATTTCGGATGAAGACATAGTGACAGTGATAGGATTCAAGGCTGTGCTTCGACGTTCAAAGAACAGCGCTCCAGGGTCAGATGGCATAAGATATGACGACATCAATATATGTACCGACAACGAGCTAGAGAAATTAGCAGACATGTACAACAACAGTATAGGGAGTACTAGCATCAAGGAGGAGTGGTTACACAGCTATCTGATTCATTTGTCGAAGCTTGGCAAAGACCACACAAAAATTCATGGATATCGAGTAATAACCACGCAGAATAAAATAGCAAAACTGCTGGAGAAGTTAATTGCCAGAAAAATATCAAACCAGCTAGAGGGGCAAGGTGTTTTCCCACCTACCCTGGGAGGGTACAGTCCAAAAAGAGAAACCTGGACCAATGCAGCAGTTTTTGCCCATGATGCCTAGGAAGGTTTCCAATCCGGCATTGAAACAATTGCTGCGGCGATTGATCTTGAGGACGCGTACAACAGAGTACCATTGGATTTCTAAATGCTTCAGCTTCTGGAACTCAAGATAAGTCCTTTCCTCATTAGTTGGATCGCTGCAGCCATCTTCCAAAGGAAAGTGGTCTTTAGATGTGACAGTTATTCTTCAGAACGAACAATAATATATCCTGGCCTACCACAGGGGTCACCATTATCTCCGGTGCTGTTCAACACCTACACTATGAGAATCACCAGCGAGCAAATCATAGGACCAGGAGAGGGGGGGGGCATTGTATGCAGACGTTTTAGTGTTTCGTCAGGGCAAGGATAGAGATCAGGCTGCTGTGGAACTACAAACCGAACCCAATCTCATAAGCACTTTGTGTGCTGAAGCTGGGAAAATGATCAACCCAACAAACGCAACAGAGGTATAGTTCTCTTTGAATAACCATATTGACAACACCCCATCGCCAACTTATGTATATATATATATATATATATATATATATATATATATATATATATATATATATATATATATATATATACACACACACACACACACACACACACATATATATATATATATATATATATATATATATATATATATATATATATATATATATATATATATATTGTGATATATTAAAAATAACAATTTATATGAAATCACCGTCGCCGGGCTTAATCTTCATTTGAGCTGCTGGCGGGTAGCGGGCTCATTCTACACACTGGTTAGTTGGACTTAAACGTTCAGAAAACAATAGTACATTTGTATGCATATCCTATTTGCGAATTTTAAAGCATTCGAAATGCCTTAAAAGTTGCAAAAACTATATCAAGCGCAGACTGCTACAGCGACTATACATTAATATTAAGCAATATACATACAATTAAAGAATGTAAAATATACACCAAGAAGCACATAATTTGGCCAATGAATAAAAGAGCACGTGCTTATCGTCCCAAGGTGCAACGGTTCTGTTTCTGACCGTTGAGAAAATGGCCGGGTTGATCCAAACATCCGTCCACATAAGCTCATATAGCGGTGATTCAGTTTCTTTCATTTGAAGGATGTCGACCAGTGGACATTCATAGAAGAATGCAGGCAGCGTACGGTAACAAATGTGTGTAGAAGACAACAGTGACAGACCGGGCACGAATGTTTCGGAAAGGACGTCTGTTCACGACATATCTTCGACGGCCTGGTCAAGTGCATATTGTTGCAACAGAAATAAAAATCCATCGCCAATATTGATGCAGCAGTACAGATGAACCATTGTCGAAGAATACTTTCGCTAGCGGAAGAATTTGATGTGTCAATTGGGACAATTCAAAAGGTCGTTCGTAAGAAACTGCAATATCGGAAGGTGTGTTTACAGTGGGACCACGGATGTTGACCGACCACCAAAAAGATCGGGTGATGGTGTTTGAACCACTTGCTGCATTACAGAGTGGAGGGTGATGCATTTCTCTTCCGCATAGTGGTAGGCGATGAATCATGGTTTCACCACTTTGAGTCGAGCAGCAAAAGAGAGAGCATGCAATGGAAGCATGCTGGATCACCAAAAGCCAAAAAAATTCAAGTTACAGCTTTCCGCTGGTAAGGTTATGCTGAGCGCACTTTTTGACCACGAAGGGCTATTGTTGGTCGACTTTAAAGACCCTGGTGGCACCATCAACTTTACCCACTACTTGCAACACTTGACAAGCTGCAAAAAGCCATCAAGAATAGATGACCCAGAATGCTTTCTAGCGGTGTGATTTTGTTGCACGATAATGCTCATCCGCATGTCACAAAGATGGTGCAGGAAGCATTAGCTAGGAAGAAATGAGACATTCTGCAACATCCAACCTATAGTCCTGATTTGTCACCATGTGATTTTCATTTGTTAGGACCTCTAAAAAGAGCTCTCAAGGGGCAACGATTTCACGCAGACGAAGAAGTAATGAACGCGGTAAACACTTGGTTCAGTAAGCAACCATATTACTTTTTTGCGGACGGCATTCGCCGCCTACCTAAGCAATGGGATGCTTGCCTGAATGCCTACGGCGACTTCTTCTGACCAACCATTGGTTCATAATTCATTCAAAATGATCATCATTGGCACCTTGCCGTCTTGACAGACGATAGTTTGTGCTTTAAAAAGGCATAACTTTTAACTATGGCGGTAGCGAGTGTGACTGATAAGGCCAATTTGCGCTGTAAATGTCCGTTCACAGTGGGTGCATGTGAACACGTGGTCATTTCCACCATCATGCACCATCTTACGTCTCAAACGCTTGGTGTGTGACTTTTCTGCAATAATTTTCTCCTTTGACTTTATTCCATTTCTGATATTTGCCCTCCATGCAACACGTTCAGCGGCGACTTGCTCCCAATGTGCATTATCAATGCCTGTATCAATCATGTCCCGCTTACACACATCTTTGTATCGTAGTAGAGGCCGACCCTGAGATCTCTTACCCAAATTCAAAATGAATGCTTTGTTTAATTCTACCCCACCTGTTAATGTTTCTTTCATGCTTTTGTAATAGAGCCATTGGAATGAGTTTCAAATGAACGCATCTAATATTTCAAGATGTCAACGAGCAATGGGAAGTATTAAAGAAATCAGTCAACCAAGCTGCAGAAACAACCATCCCAAAAAGAAAAATAATAGGACGCAAGAAATGGATGGCGGAAGACACCTTAAAACTCATTCAAATAAGAAAAAATAACAAAAATAGCAATGCAAAATATGAAGAGATTCACAGGAAAATTAGGAAGCTATGCAAAGAGGCAAAAGAAACATGGCTTGAGGGAAATTGCAAGGAAATTGAAAACCAACAGAACACCCGGAATACCAAATTAATTCACAAAAGAATTAATGACATTGAACAAAAGAACATACATATCAACGGGTTGCTTAAAAATCAAAGATGGCAAAATCATAATAGAAAAAGATCAGATTTTACATGCGTGGTCAGATTATGTGAAAGACCTTTATGGTGATACAGGAGAAGAACAGTATGATCATCGGAATGGTAACCAAGGACAATCAATTTTGAAGATGGAAGTTCAGAATGCTCTTAACCATATGAAAACTGGCATGACCCAGGGTACAGATAACATCAGAATAGAAATGAACAATGCCTTAGAAGAATATGGAATAGACCAACTCACCAGACTGATGAATGCAATATATGATACTGGAGATATATATATATATATATATATATATATATATATATATATATATATATATATATATATATATGTGTGTGTGTGTGTGTGTGTGTGTGTGTGTGTGTGTGTGTGTGTTATTCTATATTTATTGCAATCCCGAAGAAATCAGTAGCCTTGAAGTGTGATAAACATTGTATTGTATTGTATTGTATGAAAAATTAGTATAATGAGCCACGTCACGAAGATTTTGCTGAGAATTATCATGCACAGAGTTAGGAAGAAAATACAACCCGAAATAGGAGAAGAATAATGTGGGTTTGTTCATGACAAGGTGTATATACTGATAACAGTAATTGAACGGTCTATAGAAGTAAACAAAGATCTATTTCTTTGCTTTATTGACTACACAAAGGCTTTAGATAAAGTGAGACATGTCGACATGAAAAGGATGCTTTAAGATCTACAAATTGATGGAAAATCCTTAGACCTGTAAAAGACATATATTGGAAACAACAAACTGCCATCAGAATTGATAATGATGTACATCAATAAAAATATTAAAAGTATAAAATAAAATAATTTAATAAAAATATTAAAAGAGGTGTGAGACAGGGATGTGTAATGTCTCCAGATCTTGTTTCCCTGTACAGTGAACATATTTTTAGAAAAATAGAAGATATGGAAGGAATCAACATTGGGGGAAGATACATCAATAGCATTAGATATGCAGATGATACAGTTTTCAGTGCAGACAATTAACAGAACCTGCGGCATTTAGTAGATGCGGTTGTTGCACACAGTGAGCAACTAGGGGTATAATTGAATAGTAAAAAGACACAGATTGTGGTCGTCACTAGGAAGAAGGAAATACCACAATGTGATATACGAGTAAATGGGCATATTCTTAAGCAAGTTAATCGGTTCAGTTATCTCGGAACAGTCATAACATCCTATGGGACCTTGAAGAGATTAGAACAAGGATTGTCATTGCGAAGGTAGCCTTTTGCAAGATGAAAAACATACTGACCAATAAAAAGATATCAACTGAAACAAGAAAAAGTGTGTTGAAGTGCTACATAGAACCTATACTTTTGTATGGATGTGAAGCGTGGGCAATGAGCAGTCAAGCTGAAAAATATATGATGGCTGTGGAAATGTGGTTTCCGAGGAAAATGCAAAGAATACCATGGATAAAAAAAACCAATGAACAAGTCCTTCAAGAAACAAATGAAGATCGTAAACTGATTAGAGTCATTAGACGTGATTCCCTTGCCGAAGCCTGACAAAGACCACAAAACAATTCAGGGATATCGAATTATAACCATGCAGAATACAATAGGCAAGCTGCTGGAGAAGGTAATTGCCAGGAAAATATCAAGCCAACTAGAGAGGCAAGGTGTTTTCCCACCCACCCTGGGTGGGTACCGTCCAAAAAGGGAAACCTGGACCAATGCAGCAGTCTTTGCCCAGGATGTCTATGAAGGTTTCCACTCAGGCACTGAAACCGCTGCTGCAGCGATTGATCTTGAGGACGCATACAACAGAGTACCACTGGATGTTTTAATGTTTCAGCTTCTCGAACTAAACATAAGTCCATTCCTCCTTAGTTGGATCGCTGAAGCCCTCTTCCAACGGAAAGTAGTTTTTAGATGTGGCAGTTGGACTTCGGAACCAACAACAATATATCCTGGCCTACCACAGGGATCACCATTATCTCCGGTACTGTTCAACGCCTACACAGTGAGAATCACCAGTGAGCAGATCACTGGACCTGGCAGGACATTGTCATATGCCGATGATGTTTTAGTGTATCGTCAGGGGAAGGATAGAGAGGAGGTTGCTGTGGAACTACAAACCGAACTCAATCGCATAAGTACTTGGTGTGATGAAGCTGGGGCAATGGTCAACCCAACAAAGGCAACAGTGACTTGGTTCTCGTTGAATAACCATATTGTCAACACTCCAACACCAACTGTAATGCTGTGTTCAGAGACTGTGGAAAGAACGCAGGCAATGAATTACCTGGGGATACGGTTTGATCGAAGCCTTGCTTATAATGTGCACATAGACCAGGTGATAACAAAGGCCAAGCGGGGTTTGGCAGCGATGCGGGTGATGGCGGCAGCAAACTGTGAGTAGCGCCATCTATGTCTTCTGTACGAGGGGTTGGTCATGTCTGTTTTGGAGTATGCAATGGCAATCCTGACTCTCAGCCATAAGCAGATAGAACGGATGGAAAGGATACAGAATGAAGCTATGCGCATTATTCTTGGATGTACAAGAGATACAGCATGCAGGGCGATGCGCTACCTTCTTGGGTTTCCAACCATTGAAGATAGAATACAAGATTGCATGGCACGCGCCTACCTCAGAATTAACGCAAACACACAACATCCACTGCATAGTGAAATTAGGAAGGTGAAGGGCAGCAGGTTAAAAAGAGGACGGTCGTGGATGGGTCAAGCCGAAGACATTCTTCAACAGGTGTGTTCACTTGAGGACTTAAAACCTGGCGAGGAGTGGGTGCAAGTGCCAACAGACTTCTGCACATCCTTTTCAGTTTGCATCCAAATTGACAGAAAATACAGACAAGAAAATTCGGCTGCTGTTGAGGCTGAAGTACAAGCGTTGATTTTAGAGAATTCGCTAGACGGTGACGCGGTCATCTACACAGATGGGTCGGTCGTCCGACATGTGAGAAGCTCATGGGCCTTTACAGCTCGGGCCGGAGGGAGAATTGTGAAGGAGGACTCTGGTGCTTTTACTGAAACCACAAGTAGCCTGACCATGGAAGTCATGGCAGTAAGTAAATCAATAACATGGCTCGAGACACAGACATTCACTAGGGCTTGTTTCCTTAGCGACTCAATGAACATGATCAAGAGGATAGAGGAGGGGTCGATCCGAAGAGAATGGTTGCTGCCTCTGGAGCGGTCTCGACTGGCAAAGATTAGTTTCATCTTCGTGCCAGGGCATGCGGGAGTACAAGGAAATGAGCGGGCTGACAAGCTCGCAGGTGAGGCTACTGTGGAGGGCGGACGCGCCATGGACCAGGCCGACATTCTGAATGCTCTACGAGAAGTAAGACTTTTGCGAGAACCAAGTGATGACTGTGAATCTACAACAATGGCCAGACTGCGAGAGCAGCAAATTAAAAGAGGTGTGGCCAAACAAGAACACTACGCAGGAAGCCAAAGAAGATTGATAAACCAACACAGAACTGGCGTCGTTAGCCGCTACACGCTGCGGGATTTGCTGAGGAGAAGATCCGAGCACTTATGGACTGAATGGTTCGATGTGCAATGAGGATGATCTGTCGACTAACTAACTAACTAACTAACATTAGACGTAGACAGTAAAAGTGTTTTGGGCATGTTATGAGAAGAAATGATCTGGAGAACTTGGTGACGACCGGCAAGATCGGAGGGAAGAGACCAAGGGGAAGACCGAGTAGTAAATACCTGGATGACATGACCACGTGGCATGGTCGAGACAAAATCAAATCAAATCAAATCAACTTTATTAGGGTCACAAATTGGGCGCGCAGGCCCGTCTTACATTCGGCCCTTCCAATCACTCGTCTTTCGTTCATCAAGAGCATTATACATTTACATAGGAAGAAAAATACACATTGTGAAATGAATGTTGTAAACATAAACAAGGCTAAACATAGAGAAAAATGTGTACATAAAAGTATGTGACGTAAAAGTAGTGATGCCAGCGCGTCCCACACACATACACACCACACACTCTCTCTCTCTCTCTCTCTCTCTCTCTCTCTCTCTCTCTCATTCACTCTCACTCTCACTCATTCACTCACACACACACACACTCTCACTCATTCACTCACACACACACACACTCTCACTCATTCACTCACCCGCTCACTCATTCACTCTCCCGTTCACTCATTCACTCTCCCGCTCACTCATTCACTCACCCGCTCACTCATTCACTCTCCCACTCACTCATTCACTCTCACCCTCACTCATTCTGTCTCTCCCGCTCACTCATTCACTCTCCCGCTCACTCATTCACTCTCCCGCTCACTCATTCACTCTCCCGTTCAATCATTCACTCTCCCGCTCACTCATTCACTCTCACTCATTCACTCTCACGCTCACTCATTCACTCTCACGCTCACTCATTCACTGTCCCGCTCACTCATTCACTCTGCCGCTCACTCATTCACTCTCACGCTCACTCATTTACTCACACGCCCACTCATTCACTCTCACGCTCAATCATTCACTCTCCCGCTCACTGATTCACTCTCACGATCACTCATTCACTCTCACGCTCACTCATTCCTTCTCACGCTCACTCATTCACTCTCACTCATTCACTCTCACGCTCACTCAATCACTCTCACGCTCACTCATTCACTCTCACGCTCACTCATTCACTCTCACGCTCACTCATTCACTCTCCCGCTCAATCATTCACTCTCCCGCTCACTCATTCACTCTCACTAATTCACTCTCCCGCTCACTCATTCACTCTTCCGCTCACTCATTCACTCTCCCGCTCACTCATTCACTCTCCCGCTCACTCATTCACTCTCACGCTCACTCATTCACTCTCACTCATTCACTCACACTCATTCACTCCCACACACATACACTCTCACTCATTCACTCTCCAGCTCACTCATTCGCTCTCACGCACACTCATTCACTCTCCCGCTCACTCATTCACCCTCACGCTCACTCATTCACTCTCACGCTCACTCATTCACTCTCCCGCTCACTCATTCACTCTCTCATTCACTCTCCCGCTCACTCATTCAGACAGGAATATAGAGCTGATCTACGACTCTGGTGATCGAGTGAGATGGCAAAACATGACCGTCCACGCTTATCGGCATGAGATATGATGGATGGATTGATCCTATTTACAGAACACTGCAGTCAACACCATCCTTTTTCAGCTGTTGTTGATGTCTTGGCAAGTTTTACGTTCAGTTTGCCATTGATTTCTGAACGACCGGCTCACAAACCTTTCCGTAAGAAACCAACGCGACGCGATCCGCTGCCGAATCTCGCACAGCTGTGTTTCATACGTGGGTATACGGGATTACGGACATCGTCCTTAAATCCTTCGCCAGGGAGGCGGCTACACTGATTGCTTTAAAAGGGAAACTATGTAATGTAGAATGATGTTTTTGTTTTTTCGTCCGCGCTCGATTTGAGCTCAAGATTAGTTCATACACCTGCTACTACTTATATATGGTGTGTGGGAGATGTGTGTGGGTTGCGGATGGGTGTGGGGGATGGGTGTGGGGGATGGGTGTTGGGGTGTGTCTGTGAATGTGATATGTCTGTGTGGTCTGAGTGTGTGAGTGTGGATGGGATAAATGTGAGTGGGTGGAGGATGTATGTGTGGGTGGTGAGGATGTTTGTAGGTTGGGGATGTGTGGGTGCGTGGGGAGATTTGTGTGTGTGGGTGAGAGATGTGTGGGCGGGGATGTGTATGGGGAATGCATGTGGGGGGATGTGTGTGTGGGGGATGCGTTTATGGGTCGGGTGGTGTGTGGGATGGGGGAGGTGTGGGATGCGCGGATGAGGATGAGGGATGTATGTGAGGATAGGGGATGTGTGTTTGGCTGGGTGGTTGGGGTGTGTGTGGGTGAGAGGGTAGATGAGAGATGCATGTGTTGATGGGTGGGTGGATGATGTGTGGGTGTTAGTGGTTGATGGATGAGTACGCGAGTGGTTGGATGTGTGTAAGAGATGAGTGTATGGGTGGGTGATGTGTGTTTGTGTGGGAAGGCGGATGTGTGTAAGTGGGGTAAATGTGGGTGGTGAAGTGTGTGTGGGTGGTTGGTGTGTGTTTTTGGATGAGGAATGTGTTGATGGGTGAGGATGGGTTTGTATGGGTGGGGAGATGTGTGTGTGAGTGTATAAGTGGTGAGATGAGTAGTTAAGGGATGTGTGATTGGGGTTTGGAGATCGGGGTGGGGTGGTTGGCGAGTGGGTGGGTGGAGGATGTGTGGGAGGGTGAGTGTGTGTAGGTTGGGGGTGGAAGGGGATGTGTGTGTGTGGGTGCGGGATGTGTGGGTGGGAGAGATTGTGTGGTGGGTGATATGTGTGCAAGTGGGGGATGTGTGGGTGGTTTTGTGTGTGGGTAAGTGCAGGATATGTGAGTTGGCGGGAATATGTGTGTGTGGGTGTTGGAAATGTGGTTGGGGCTGTGTGTTTGTCTGAGTGTTTGTGGGTGTGTGGGTGGGTGGTGCCCAATGTGTTACCCTTCGAAAATAAAGTTTGTTTGTTTGTTTGTTTGTTTATATTGCACTACACTGATGTTTGCGTGGTTTTGTGTGTGGGTTAGTGCAGGATATGTGAGTTGGCGGGAATATGTGTGTGTGGGTGTTGGAAATGTGGTTGGGGCTGTGTGTTTGTCTGAGTGTTTGTGGGTGTGTGGGTGGGTGGTGGAGGATATGTGGGTGGGTGAGAGTTGGTAGGTTATGGGATGGGTGGAGGATGTGTGCGTGTGAGTGGGGAGATGTGTGAAGGTGGGGGGGGGGATGTGTGGGTGGGTATGGATGGGTGGTTGTATGCATGTGTGCCTTGGTGTGTGGGTGGGTGGGGATGTGTGGTTGGGGATGTGTGGTGGGTGGGAGATGTATTTGTGTGGGTAGGGAGATGATGTATGTGGGGGTGTGTTTGGGATGTGTTGGTTGGGGGATGGGTGGATGGATGGGGTCATGTATGTGCCTGTGGGTATGTGTGTGGTTGGGTGGTGGATGTGTGTGTGGGGGACACGTGGATGGATAGGAGATGGGTGGGTGGGTGGGGGATTTGTCTCATAACATGGTAACATGCATTGTTTATGCTTACAACATTCATTTGACAATGTTTTTTTCCTATGTGAATGCACTATGCCGGCTTCGTGGCTTAGAGGTTATGACTTTTCTCCGTAATCTCGTATACTCTCGTCGGTAACATGATGACGGTGAGAATCAGCAGTGGTTCGAATCGCATCGGTAACTTACGGGGTATGTGAGCCGGTCGCTCAGAAAGCAATGGCAAACTACTGAGCGTAATCTTGCCAAGAAATCAACATACAGCTGAAAGATGCTGGTGTTGACAGCGATGTCGTGTAAAGGATATGCAATTTAAAAAAAAGAAAGAATGCACTATACACTGATGAACGAAAGATGAGTGATTGAAAGGGCCAAATGTAAGACGGGTCTGCGTGCCCAATGTGTTACCCTTCGAAAATAAAGTTTGTTTGTTTGTTTGTTTGTTTATATTGCACTGCACTGATGTTTGCGTGGGAATTGGCTATCCTCATTACCAGCATCCCTCTCCAAAGGTGAGGCAACTCAGACTAGAGGTACTTGTATTTTATTTCTCCAAGTCAAGGACAAGACGTCAAAATGTTAGACCATTCAAACTAACCGGTGTAAGGGTTGAATTGGTACCTCGGCATCAGCGCACCAGATGTTTCAGAATGGGCGCTATTATCAATTCGGCCATGTTTACCTACGAATGGTGATATATGCAGCTTTAAATTTGCACAGTGATTGTATATGAAAACTATACACCACAGGTTGGTGATATATGAACACTCTGTCCAGAATGGTGATAAATGAAAACTATACACCACAGGGTGGTGAAATATGAAAACTATACAACACACAGTTGTGATATATGAAAACAATACAATATAGATGTTGATATATGAAATCTATATAATACAGAATGGTGTTAAATGAAAACTATACAACACAAAGTGGTGATATATACAATCCACACACTGTTGAGTAAGCAACAAATAGTAAAGGACGCTTGTACACGCCTTAAGGTGCATCGGGCACACTCTGCTAGACCCATATCTTTATAGACCAATCGGCACTAGGTGGCTGATGTGATCAGTATCACACAAGCCGCCTTTGGTTAGTTAGTTAGTCGACAGATCATCCTCATTGCACATTGAACCATTCAGTCCATAAGTGCTCGGATCACCTCTTCAGTAAATCCCGCAGCGTGTAGCGACTGACGACATCAGTTTTGTGTTGTTTTATTAATCCTCTTTTGCTCCCCGCGTAGTGTTCTTGTTTGGCCACACCTCTTTCAATTTGATGTTCTCGCATCCTGACCATGGCTGTAGACTCATTTGGTTCTCGCGAAATACTTATTTCTCGCAGAGCATTCAGAATGTCAACCTGGTCCATGGCTCGTCCGGCTTCCACAGTAGCCTTATCAGCAAGCTTGTCAGCCTGCTTATTTCCTCGTATACCCGCATGCCCTGGCACGAAAATGAAACTAATCTTTGCCAGCCGAGACCGCTCCAGAGAAAGCAACCACTCTCTTCGGCGCGGAGGCCGCCTTTACTTAACAGGAGTCCAGGTCATTTACAAAAATAAATATGAATCTGCCCGAACGCGGATCGAATCTATGTCGACCGGGCTGCCTAGCGAATGTCTGGCCACTTCCCCGCTCCATATAATACAAACAAAATGTTCGTTGTATATACTTTACATGACGTTGCAGTCAACAAAAGAATTGTTTGGCTGATTCACAAGTTTACGTTCAGTAGTTTGCAAAGAAAATGCAAAGAATACCATGGACAGCCAGAAAGACCAATGAACAAGTCCTTCAAGAAACAAATGAAGATCGTAAACTGATTAGAGACATTAGACGTAGACAGTCACAATTGTTTGGGCATGTTATGAGAAGAAATGATTTGGAGAACTTGGTGACAACTGGTAAGATCGAGGGGAACAGACCAAGGGGAAGACCTAGAAGCAAGTACCTGGGTGGCTTGGCCTTGTGGCATGGACGAGACAGGAAAACGGAGCTGATCCACGACTCTGGTGATCGAGTGAGATGGCAGAACATGACCGTCCACGCTTACCGGCATTGCACATGATGGATGGATGGATAGAGTTTGCCATTGCTTTCTGAACGACCGATACTCATACCATTATATGAAAACCATCGCAAGGCGGTCTGCTGCCAAATCACCCGCAGTGTGTTTGGAACTCGGTATGTGGGATTACGAATTGCTTCAACAACCCATTCGCCACAGAGACGGCTAGAAAACTAAAGCTTATCAACAAATACATTAGCACCTGCAATTTTGCAAACGACTGGTCCTCCACTATCGCCAGCACAAGAATCGACATAGCCTGCGTGAAGGTAGCCTGCACAAAACATTCGTGGTGAGATTTCTTGTTGTATACCCTTACTATGCAAGCGCTCGCACAGCTCCTGGTTGATAATAGGCACTTCACCAGCTATCAGAATATCTGGAAAGACACTTGTGGTGTCGTCTGAATAGATAAAATAAAATTGTCTGTTATAATTTCGTGACATTAGAAATAATCTGATATTACTCTCCGCGTTACGGTTATAGAGACAGGAAAAAACATTGTTTGGATATCTTGTGAATATGAAGCCTAGGAAACTACCAGTTTGTGCTACTGCCAAGAATTCGCAGGCTATAGAAATGGGGTGATAACAAGAATCAGATGGACAGATTGTATCAAAGGTCGCCATCAAGAAGTAGGTCCTGTTCAGAGCGTCATTCCTTACCACATCCGGCTGAAGAGATTCGCCATCCTTTGCCACGTCATCATGCATTTTAATGTCCAAGCATCTTCACTGCCACTTGTCCATCTTCATTCTGGACAATCCCAGTCTTGCCTTCTAGGAACGATGCCCACCAACAGTGTCCCTGTCAAGTCATTTGGAAGTTTAGTATAGCCAACGTATTTCAGCTTCCGAGACATAATGCTAATTATGAGCTAGTTATCCTCTATGTTATTTTGTTGTAGTATGTCAATATGTGTCTTTTTCTTGGTCCAGCGTTCCAAAAGATACCAGGAAATATGATAACCTCAACACATTACAGACAACTCATTTTGCTCAAGACTGACAACTTCATTCCCCTATAAACTTAATATCAAATGTGGATCAAATATGAGCACACATGTCACGATAGATAGTAGATGGATTATTTCATGTGAGTAAATATCATTTCTTCTATACTTTGTAACACCAGAGTGATATCAGTTGTGTGGTTTGGATAATGATATTCTTCGTGATCACATTGGCCAGGATGTAAATTGAGGGATTGATGTAAATAGGAAGTAGTCACATTTTGAATATAAAAAAAAACAGCGTTGCAAGTTAGTTAGTTAGTTAGTCGCGGTTCCAAATTCACGGCAACTGGTCGTACTCATTATGCTTCGTTCCTGTGCCAGTGAATATCACATAAAATGCTCTTCACTACCCAATGTGAAAAGTGAAAAAGACAGGAGTCTCAGCAAACCAACAGCCAACAGCCCGCACATAATGCCCGCACATAATGCCGCCGCCAGAATGCTAACACAAAAAATCCTCCACGAAAAATACAGTTCATCGTCGATAGAATTGGCAGTCACCAGAAAGACTTCATTAACCCGGGCTTTTTCCCATATGACCCGATCTCTTTCCGCAGGGCACGAACAAAGCACCAACTTCGTAGCTCCAGCGATGACTCCCAGGAGTCGCCTAAAAAATACACTCGTGAACCAAAACGGCAAACCAGTCAATTAAGTGACAGCCGGCCGCCATCGCTCCAAACATGCAGTTCACACTACAAACAACCGCAAACAGACGTAAAACTGTGTCAATTATTTCTGGAGGGCACATTATTGGAGATAAGGGGAAGGGGTAGATCAAAGACACCATTTATAACGACTTTTGTATCCCCCAGTGGGACAAAAGCCCTCAACCAACGCCAAGCCCTCCGATCCCTAGCTATCCCATGCAGCTCTGTCTATGTCCTCCCCATATAATTGACTTCTGTTTCTATTTCTCTTCTCTGTGCTTTTAGGTTTTCCACTGTTTCTTTTGTCCTATGGATTCCAGACAAAGGCCTTTCTAGTGATACAATTCTCAGGTTTTCTCAATGTGTATCCTAGCCCGCGCCAGCGTTTTTCCTTCACCTCTTGGTTCACTGGTATTTGTGACATATTGGGAAGTTGGAAGAGTACCCACCTCGACTTACCCCACCATGAAGTAAAGCTATGAGGATGGGACTAATTTCATTTGGAGGGGATGGGTCCTTGGAAGCCAAAGTGTCCCATAATAGCTCTGGAAATCTAGGGGTTTCCCAGGAATGTTAATTTCTTCCCTCCAAAATCTTCCTTCCCGAAAAGAGAAACTTATTTAGCTCAAGAGTCCCCCACCTATGATCATTTTCCCTTTTGGGTGAAATGGTCACAGGAAATTTATAAGATTTAAAGTTCCCTTTTCTGAGTAACCTGGGAGATTACAATGGAACAGAACTTAGCTGTCTATTCGTGTTTACCCAGTCACCTGTAGTTCCAGATTCTACCAGTATGTGAGGTAGTTTCATTAACCAAACACATAAATAATAAAATGTTTTGTCACACCACAATGTACTGGACAGAAGAATGCAGGAAAAGTTAATTTTGTTTATTAACCCAAAAAGCTGTGGAAATAAGCCAGTAAAGCATTTATGACATATACTAGCTGACCCGGCCCCGCTTCGCCCAGTCCCTGGTGGGGAGCATCTCATTTAATTCATATAAGAAGTCATATAAGCTCTCGTTCCCGACTGTCTGTCTGTCTGTCTGTCTGTCTGTCTGTCTGTCTAAGTCATATTTATTGGTTGCAGTTAGAACAACCTTAGATAAACGAAGACCAACTTACAAAAAGCATCAGAAAAAGCACTTGAAAGAGCTTTACATCATCCCCCAACAATTAACTTGGGTAAATGGAACGGCGACAGCAGCAGCAGAAGAAGAAAAAGTAGGAGGAGGGAGGAAGAGGAGAGAGGAGGAGGAGGGAGGAGGAGGGAGGAGAAGGAGGGAGGAGAAGGAGGGAGGAGGAGAGGAGGAGGAGGGAGGGAGGAGGGAGGAGGGAGGAGGAGGGAGGAGGAAGAGGGAGGTGGAGGAGGGATTAGGAGGAGGGGGAGGAGGGAGGAGGAGGAGGACGGAGGAGGAGGAGGGAGGAGAAGGAGGGGGAGGATGAGGGGTGAGGAGGAGTTGGAGGAGAAGGGGGAAGAGAAAGAGGAGGAGGTTATAACGTATATGCCTGTAGATAACTGTAGCGAAAAGGTCCACCTATTTGAGAAATATGCAACAATTTTACATATATAGCAATGCTATTAGAAGTTATGACCCGGCGTGGCTTCGCCCAGGTCCTGGCGGGGAGCGTCTTATTAAATTCATACAACAAAAAAAAAGTAACTTAAAAGAATGTCCTTCCACACACCATACATTATTTTTATTGAAAACTGTTTTTAATCACCTGCATGACTGTAGATAACTTCTTTAAGCATAAAAAGATGAGTTACAATGTTATACATTATGCATTATTTTTATGAAAACTTTGAAAATGCCTTAAAGATTATATCATTATTTATTATAACTCATATGCCTGTAAATAACTGTAGACAAAGAGCTTATAAATCTTTGAAAACGATGCAACAATATAAATATAGCAATGTTATTAAAAGTTATGCCCCTTGAAATAACTTTTGTAGAGTTAAGTCCCCTTGCTATATAGAAATTATAATGACAAATGAAAAATTAAATAATATTAAGTAAGTAGCCGATTTCACACCAAAAAAATATGACAGTTGGCAGCGCGGGAATGAGAGGAAGACGTGTAGAAAATTGCATCTCAATCGGATGGACCGTTCGCGAACGCATAAAGGACATAGACACACACACACACACACACACACACACACACATACATACATCCTTTTTTATATATAAGAGGAAATACATCATGACAATAGAGATAATGTTCATCATTCAAATATATAATTAAGAACTCTCATTAAATTCAGTGATGATTTCAGTCATTTGGCCACTATGCCTTTCCACTAGTAGCCTACAATTGTTTCTCTAATCCACAAGATGGTACTGGAAAATTTCCCACGAATTATAAAACACTTTGCCTAAACAGTCTCTACACAACCATAAGAATCAGAGGAGTTCATGACTACTCTCTGTCCATTAAAGTCCTTGATTGTTGTTATATTTATCAAGTTTCACTGAGTGGAATCAAAGTTATAGCAATGATGAAATGTTGCCAAGACTTCTGTCTTATTTGTAAGTAATCTGCAGTGAGGTATAAAATGATCCTAGTGATCTTAGAAATGTTTCTGCAATTCAGATATTGCCAATCATCAGAATGATCATGAAGCACAGATCAGTTCTGGGCACAGTTCAGTGGGAACTCATTGATCAGATTAACTCCTGACCACAGATCCCTTGTGCACCTCTTTATTACAGAACTGCTCATGGTTTGCAGATCCATGGTACAGTATTGGGCAATGATCTGCAACTCTGGATCATGACAATCTGCGAACACCGTCATCCTCACCTGAGGTGGATAAACATGGTGAACGTATTTATATCTAGTCAATGGATGATAATTCTCCAGTTGACAAGAATGGAAAGGGCTACAGACAGAAGTTCCAGCAGGTAGCAGATTCAGGAAGTACTACATGTTAGAGCTACAGTATCTCTTATTTGTACTGGCATTAGACCTCAGCAATTGTAGTTGGCAGGCCCTCTTATCCTGCCCTTGTACATGGTGATCTGTTGACTGATGTTCTCACAGAGGACACAGACACAGTGAATGACAAGGCGAGGAGAGGAATGATGGAGAGTTAATGATAAAATGCACCCAGCATAGCTGATCCTAAATAGTAATGGAATATAACAGAGCACCATCTCTGTTAGTAGTTTAGGAGATAATTGGTGTGAAATAGAAAAGGGTTTGGGAAATGAATAGGCGCACGCGTGAGCACAATTGAACTAGTTGTTAGGGACGCTCACGCGTGACGCAAAAGATAAACATAGGGCAGTCCCAACTCAGCATTCGACTTAGCCAGACGTGTTTCAACTTACTGTATTCGTTTTTATATCTGGACTAATAAACGGACATATATACACTTTGATCGGAGCCTTGACTTCAATGTGTGCAGTTACCTTCAGTTGTATTCAGACTGGCCGTGATCTATAACAGTCTGAAATGGTGCCCGTATACCAGGATTTGAACTGTCGCGGCCACAAGCGATCATAGAAGTTATCATCACAAAGCAGAACAATGGATGTCTAGAAGGTAGAAATTATCAAAAGCCACGGAAACTTGAAGTCGTGTATTATTAAGAAGCCAACAAAATAGAATCTACAAATCTTTCTGATGGAGCTGATGTTCGTTAAAACCGTCACACGAAGTATAATATTATGAGTTGTGGAACAGAGCTGCCATCGTCATTGTACAGCCTTGGGCACCTGGCCGTTGTTTTTTTTTGGAACGTCAATATGCTGCCTTGAAATCTCGTTTTGCAGGAGCCGTTATCGTCCTCATGTCATTGAACCTGAATTTGACCTTGGTCGCCTGAAGTGAAGTCAGGAGCCGTTATCGTCATTGAACCTGACCTTGGTTGCCTGAAGTGAAGTCAGGAGCTGTGAAGAGTTCATCCTTAAGCACGAGAGGATGGTGGTCAACGCTTATACTGAACCAAGCCATTTGCTCATTCGTTTCGATCGTTAGCTCAAATTAGGAGGAAACTCTACTTCTTGCGAAAATCAACTCCAGTCGAGCTTGGTCATAAATGCAGCTATCTTGAACTCTGGCTTATCAAAATGTTACTCAAACAAAGCGATAACGTTAATGTGGAACCTTCGGAAGTGGGTGGGCAAACTGGATTGCCGTCCTGCTGAAGAGGGGACCCTAATTAAATCGCTTCATCAAGCCAGAGCCGTTTCCAGACGTGCCATTTTTCGGGTGAAGTCGTCCAGAAGTGCCCTTTTTCGGGTGAAAAGAAGCCACAAGTCTGGGGTGCCCGACCATGGGTGAAAGTGGAAGTACTCCTCGCGCTAGAGAAGCCAGAGATGTCTCAGGATTGATGTAACCACCAGAGACTGCTTTCCAGGGGTCGAAAAACCGACAGGACAACTAGAAGACAAGGTCGTCGTTTGGGGAAATCTAAGAAATTACAGCTTCAAGTATCCTTATATGATTACATAAAACGAACGGTATGGGTTATTGATTTTAGGACAATTATTATAATTGTGTAATAATTTTTGTTCATTGATTAGATCGACCTTATTAAATTTTGGCAAGGACGATATCATGGCAACACAAGATAACACAGATGAGACCTCTCAGTCGAGCAAGAACTGGGTGTCAATAGACAAGCCTTTGTGGTTACAGGATGATGGTTTTAATTATTCCGTTATGTATTGTATAAATTATAACTGCACTTGCTGAAGACAAATCGTGCCAATTTGGTTTAGATATATCATTAAAAGTAGATTTAATTAGATTATATTAGTTATATTAATTATTATTTTATTGAGACGACACGTAGCAGAGAACATGAAAGGTTTGAGCCAGAAATTGAAAAAGGTGTCCATATGGCTAGAAGAATTGCAGGTAGCGGTCGGTGAAGTACAACATTTTGTAGAAGGGTTAAGGAGAAGAACGACTAGACAACAGCCTTATAGATTTAAGGTAGACTGCAATGAAATAGTAAAGAATAATAAGAGACAGACAGTATCTAATGAAAACAGAAGACAACATAACGTGGTATATAGAGACAGTTACGTTGAGCCAGATGTGACTAAGGTCAGAAGTGGTTATAATAGACGAAGATACAGAGATGGGCCTGAGAGAGACCTTTCCAGGAAGCAGTGGAATTGGCCATCTAATACTATGACTGCTAGAAAAAAAACGCGACGAGTGGTTTGAACAAAGACGGAGACAGTATTTGAAGTCAGGGTCGAAGGACAGAGTAGAACATATAAAAAGAAATTCAACTACTCCTAAGGTGGTTGCGATTCTGACTGTTAAACAGGAAAAGAAGACGACGGTATTAGTAAAGAAAATAGACCAAGAGACTCAGACGCAGGTGATTGAAGTGGTGGAAGGGAATACACAGACACAAGTTGATACAGTGGAAAAGAAAGTCCAGGTACAACCAACCAACAAGATAACGAAGGGAAGTCAAACCGAGTTGGTAGAAACTCAATCAAATCCAACTTACTTGAAGGTGACAAAGAGAGACACTGGTACAGAGGTTAGACAACCCAAGACAAAAGACAGCAGAAAGAAAATTAGAAAGAGTTATAGGACTAGAAATGAAAAAAGTTTGTGCATATATGGGTGTGGAACTGAAGAATCTGTCTCGTCTCTACAATCAGAACTTTCAGACCTTGCGGATTTTGGTGACTCTTTGGAACAAGATACCAGTAGATATGACAGAAAAGTAGCGAAGGCTAGGAGAAGAATACCAAGAGAGAGAGAAAAAGATACTTTCAAAAAGAAAGATGTTTGCCTAGTAGAAAGTAGAACACAAAAACAGCAAACAGCTGAAGAGTCGCTGGAAAAAGCTAGAAGTCTCATGAAATCGATAAGACCATGGTTATATTTAAATAACCGATACGAGCAGATTTGAGCATTTTGTAACTGAGCTTGGGGTAATTCAAGTATGATGAGACTTATACCGGCTCAAATGTTGTGTTGCTGTAGAGAGGATTAAAGTAGAAAACGGCGGAGAATCACTGCAAGTGATGTGTTATGTCGAGAACTGATGTAGTATTGTTTTGTATTGTCTTGGGGTATAAAGTAGTCATAGAATAGGGATGACGATTGGGTAGTGCGGATGTTATAGCCTTAAAATAGCGCGAAGAAGTATTATGAAGTGATGAGGAGGTTAAGATAAAGTGAGTGAGTAGTTGACTGTCGGAGTGGTTTGACGTGGAGAATTAAGTAGGACGGAGAGTAGTGGGATTATGATGATTGAGAATGGAGTAAGAAAGCAGTCGAATTGTGAAAGTCATGTTGAGTATTGAAGTAATTCGTCTGGTTATGGGTTGTCCGTGCGTGAGTATAGGTGTAGACAAACATGTGTTAGTCGCGCTGAGTGAAGCAGGAGTGAGGTTTTGAGACGCCGTCTAAGTGGAGTACATGGATAGAACGATGTCAGACGATTGGTAGTAGTAGCGCATGCATGTACGAGACAGTTGGTATATCTTGTGTCACTGTGTGTAGAAGTGATCGACACGCTTAGGCTGTAGTGAGTAATAGCTAGAATGTTGAATGGGTGTCTAATTTGTTTTTTGGTAGAAGTAATAGTATAGGCACGTCAGGTTGTCATGATACGAGAATAATCGTGAGATGAGAACGAGCTTGTTTGTACACAATGGTCAATGCATACGAGAAGTATAAATACGAGCGCCGTGTGAATATGCTAAGAGTGGCTGATGGGTGACGCTGATAAAACATACCGCTGATTTCGTAGAGGACAGAGTAAGTGAGTATGCAAAAATTGGGAAGTATAAAGAAGGTGATTGGAAAGGTGTGATGTCCTTTGTGTGGAATGTGTGGTGTTGGACAGAATTAATGATAATTCTACGACAGGGTGACAGAAAGAGAGAAAACATTTTGAATGACGTTTCATAAAACAGATTTAGTATTGTTGGCAGAGACATGTCGAAGCAAGAATGCCTGATACAGAGAAATGAGAGAAGATGGTTTGCCCAATCGGAGTGAGGTTTGACTATCATCGCGGTATGAGAACGCTAGGAGAGAGTTGAGGATAGTTTAGAGTTGTTGTGTTGAGATGTTGGAAAGTACTGATACAGGAAACTGAAAGGTTGGTTGCGTCGGGTAGACGAGAGACTCAAAAGTAGAATTAGTTGTTGGTATAGTAGCTAGATGTGTTGGTGAAGTCTATAATAAATAGACATTCGTTGGTGGTTGTAGCATTGTGGAGATTCCGTGGTAAACGGGATGAATGTTGGTGCAAATCAGGTTCAGGGGAAACAACTAGGTTAGGAAATGGCTGTGCTGAGTTGCAGTTTTCCTTACTGAGTAGATGAATTGTGGTGTGCTGAAATAGCCACACTACTTGGAAAATAGAGAAATGTTTGCTGTAGTTTACAGTAATTGTTTGGTTAGTATGTCAAGTGCAGTAGTGTTGCAGTGGAGTTAGGTTGTAAGAGATGGAATGTTGTGAAGGGAGATAATCAATGGTCATTTGTTGATTAATGACTTTTGGTTGAGGGGAACAAATATTGTTCCGAGTTATGATGAGAATATGGTCTGTAGGTAACAGATATATATATATTTTGGAATTAAGGCAGGTTAATAATTGGCCTAGCATTGAGTTGTTGTTTTTTCCACTGTTGTAAGAGTATATACAGGCATGACTTGTGTTCCTTGAATAGATATGTATTACATTGGTCCGTATAAGAGACCAATGTTGTTTAGTTACAATAAGTAGTTGATTCCTATGTGAATTTGATTATTATTTCACTATATATAATGTTTTATTTTGAAAAATGTTGGGGATAAACGGTTGAAAAATAGGGAGGGGTGATATTGTTCTGTTCTGATTGTGTCTTCGATTATTCATGAGTTATGCCGTTATTCAAGGTTGCCTCGTTTGAACATTGGCAAGTTACTTGATCAGTTAATTTCAAATTATTTTTATTATTATCAGTTATAATGATTATGTGTCTTATAATTGAGTTGCCGTTGACCATTCTTAAAAATAATTACTTTTCAGTAAAATTAGTTTTACGTTCAGTTATGGGGATTTAGAAAATTAAACAGGTCCATGTTAAAGAGAGAAACTTAGCAAGGGCACCCTTGGGAGTTTTGGATGCAGGGTTACGTTCAGAAGATGTGGGGCAATTTTAAAACATGGGGTCGGAAGTGAGCATGGATTTAGTGCCATAAGGTAATAGGAATTTCATGAGCGACACGAGATTGCTGGTTTTTTTTTTTAGAAAAAAAAGTAGATGTGGGTAACGCGTATAATAAGTGCTGCGCCAGACAGCGTGAAGACAAATAGTAAAACATGAATTGAATGCCATGTTTTACTCCGAAGAATAATTATAAAGATATCAGATTTAGAAAAAGCATTTGATAAAGTATGGAAGGAAGGACTGAAAGTAAAACTGCAAAACATGCATGTTTGTGGAAAAATGTATAAATGGATCAGCCACTACCTTGAGAACAGAACTGCCAGGACAAAAGTACAAGGACAAACAAGCAAAATGATGCTGCTGGAGCAAGGTGTCCCCCAAGGAGGAGTTCTTTCACCAACATTATTCCTAGCATATATAAATGACATCACAGAAAATTTTCCAGCCAGAGTTCACACATCCTCCTTTGCAGATGACCTTGCCATATGGACATCTGAAGAATATACTAGTACAGCTAACAGCAGAATACAGCAAGCCTTATTAGCGCTAGAGGACTGGTCAAAATCATGGCTAGTGAAGATAAGTGAGGAGAAAACAACATGCACAGTGTTCTCCCTCTGAAATAAAACTCAGCAACCTAAGCTGGTATTGAATGGAAAAATATTGCGCCATGAAGAAAATCCAAACTATCTAGGAGTCACCTTTGATCGTCGCCTAACATGGAAGACACAGGTTGAGAAAAATCGAACAAGAGCAAGGCAGAGAATGGCAATCATGAAAAAGCTTGCTGGTACAACGTGGGGAGCAGATGAGAAAGTTCTCAAGAAGTTATATACTGGACGGGTGAGGCCAGTACTGGAATATGGCATTGCAGCTTGGGCAACAGCAGCTAAGTCAAACTTTAACAAAATAAGTAGAGTCCAAAACCAAGGAATGCGAATCATAACTGGAAGCCTGAAGACAACGCCTATTAATGAACTCGAAAAGATCACTTGTTTACAACCAATGCAGGATAGAAGAGATAGCAGAGCCCAGCAACAAGCAGAACAATTTAGAAGATTGACAGACCACCCTATGTACAACAGATTTAATGGTTTTGGAAAGGGAAGACTGAAGCGTAGCAACTTTGTAGAAACTGCAAAACGAAGGATTAGGGCAGATCCTATACTTAACATATCAACAGTCAAGCCCATATACAATGCACACAACTTCCCAGCTTGGAGACAGCAGCAACTGCCTGAGATGATAGAAAACATTCCTGGTATTGAGAAAAAGAACACTCAGCATGAAACCGAAAGAAGATAAATAACCCTAAACTACATAAAAGAACATTACCCAAGCAGGAATTGGACCCATGCATATACAGATGGATCAGCCAAAAATTCAGTAGAGAATGGAGGAGGAGGAATTCTCCTAAATTTAAAAAATGGAGCGAAAAAAACACATTCAATGGCAACTGGAAAATTTTCAAGTAACTTCAAAGCGGAGGTAGAGGCTCTGAAAACTGCAGCAGAAATGCTCCTGATGGAGGAAAATAAAGAGAAGCAAATAGCTATCTTCACAGATGCAAAGTCAGCTGTCTCAATACTGAAGAGCAATAACAGCACATAACTAACTGACCTAAGAGCAGCACTCCATGGTCTATGCCAGACATCCAAAAAATTTGTAATACAGTGGATCCCATCACATTGCAGTATACCTGGAAACGAAGAGGCTGACAGACTGGCAAAAGAGGGCGGACGACTACCACAGCCTGACATAGACATAACCTATAATGAGGCAAAGAGGTTTATAAAAAGCACTTATAGAACCAAATGGGAATCAGAGCATCCAGGCCATCAGAAGGATGATGCATATTACAAACTCGACCGAAGAGAACAAGTAGCAATCTTCAGACTCCGCACAGGACATAATAGGCTGAAATACCACTTGTTCAATAAACTAAAGATAGGAGATACCGATGAATGTAATTGTAGAACTGAAAAAATGACAGCAAAACATTTGCTGCAGGATTGCCCAAGGTATGCAGAACAGAGAAAGATATGTTGGCCCACACCTGCTTCATTTGAGGACAAGCTCTATGGAGATATCAACAAGCTAAAGTTGACCGCAGCTTACTTTAATTACATACAGGTTGACATTTAAAGGTGCATGAAGACCCAGAGGCATGAAATGGAATATTGCTTGGATAGTAAATCCATTATGTGGAAAGTCCAAATCAAAAGCTCGCTGTGTGGGCTTCATAAAATGTGGAAAAGTGTCCTAGTGGCACGAAATGGAATATTGCTTGGATAGCAAATCCATTACGTGGAAAGTCCGAATCAAAAGCCCATTGTGTGGGCTTCATAAAAGGTGGAAAAGTGTCCTAGTGGCATGAAATGGAATATTGCTTGGATAGCAAATCCATTACGTAGAAAGTCCGAATCAAAAGCCCACTGTGTGGGCTTCATAAAAGGTGGAAAAGTGTCCTAGTGGCACGAAATGGAATATTGCTTGGATAGCAAATCCATTACATGGAAAGTCCGAATCGAAAGCTCACTGTGTGGATGTCATCTGCAGACTGCATACTTCTGGTTTCCGGAAGAACAGCCTATGGTGAACGGAAGGCCCAATATACGGAAGTGAGGCTAAGCAGCCATGTGCAGGACGTGACGATTCCTTGGGTGAGCCCAGTACCAGAGCGCTATGTATCGGCTCTGCAAGTATGGAATCCTCCTTGGATGGCGGGGAATGCCCATGGCCTGCCCCTGCCTTCCCCTGAGGGCTGACCAGGATCTTTGGCTGTTCTATACGGACCAGCTGGGATGGGGGATAACACCACAACAGTGAGAGTCAAACGTCCTAAGAAACCCCCGGGAAGGTTAACCCGGTCAACAAATGCCCGCAGAAGTCGGATGTGTCGGCCTAACGGCGCAAGAACGCAGCTCTGCTGTAAACAGGCACAACGCATTCACATCCGAAAAAAAAAACTCCGGATGAACGAAGAAGAAGAATATAGATATCAGTACAATAGTAAAGGGAAGTAAGTATGTCCGTGAAAAATGGACATTGTAAGTGTGGAGTGCTGTGATCACAGCGAACATAGAGAAAATGTCATGAGGTTTTGGGAGGGTCCGTGATATATGGACTGATAAAGAATAAAGTTGATTGCAAGGAGTGTTGAGGTAGATAGGTTAGAAAGTCACAGACATGAGTTCAGTGGCGATAATTTTGTTGCTGTTGATAACGGCATAAATTGACAGGTGGAAGTTTTAGGTGAAATGCCCATAATAAATGGACATTAGTGGGTTGTTGAAGTTTTCGACGAGATTAATAGGGAATTCTGATATGGAGTATGCCTGTGTGAAGTATAGGAGATATTTGGGTATGTTAGGTGATGTTTATAATGTGGAGGAGGTCTTAAGTAATAGGCCCCATAATGAACCTTTTGATTTGTGTACTGTCTGTAATATATAGACATTTAGGAGTGAATAATATTTTTTGGTGGTTGATGCTTGATGCTGTAGATATCAGCGCAAACTGTGAAACTGCCATAATAAGTGGTATAATTGAACTGTGGAATTATTTTAGACTTTATTACATAAAGTCTCAGGATAACATAGGGGGGGGGGGGAAGTGTGAGTGTGGTTTTTGTAAGGAAGAGTTCTAGTTCTTTGACTTTCTGGTGCGCACCGATTCTTTGTCTTACTATCGTGTGCGAGTGATTTCAGGTTGGTTGAAAGTCAAAGTGGAGAATTAGTAATGCTGAGGTAATACTGTTAGTGATGACGATAGGGAGTTTGAGGTAGTATCAGAAGAGTACGGCGTTTTGAATTTTTATAGTTGAGATCAGATATTGATATATATGCTCGTGATGAAAAGGTTTAAGCGGATCGCTTATGAAGAGAAGAAGAAGTATTTTGAAAAGGTACACCTATATGTTATGATGTGTTGTATAAAACTGAGATTTTGTAAGGCAGAAATATTATGATGTATACTAGATACCTATATACATGTGGATTTCCTTATGAAATGTTGGTTAGCTATAGGAGACGAGTGGAGAATTAGACTCGAATGAGTAGAAATAAAGTGCATTGCTTAAGAGGGGGTTTGTTTAAGATGGTTTGGAGAAATAATATTGGGGTTAAGGTTTTAGTGAGGGAAAGCATTATTAGAATAAGTAGGTTAGGGATTAAGACTTTTCAAGGAAAGTCTTCTTAAAGAAAGGGAGGAATATAACAGAGCACCATCTTTGTTAGTAGTTTAGGAGATAGATGGTGTGAAATAGAAAAGGGTTTGGGAAATGAATAGGCGCACGCGTGAGCACAATTGAACTAGTTGTTAGGGACGCTCACGCGTGACGCAAAAGATAAACATAGGGCAGTCCCAACTCAGCATTCGACTTAGCCAGACGTGTTTCAACTTATTGTATTCGATTTTATATCTGGACTAATAAACGGACATATATACATTTTGATCGGAGCCTTGACTTCAATGTGTGCAGTTACCTTCAGTTGTATTCAGACTGGCCGTGATCTATAACAGGAACAGAACAGGATGATTGTTTTAATTTCATAAACTCATGTTACCATCAGTGCTGCCTCAATTGTTTTAGTCTGCCTGGTTCCTTTCCTGTTTATACCTTCTCACCTCTTCTGTCATTACCTTTACTTACTTCTTCTGACACTGGAGTGGTAATCCCTTTGACAATTTAGAAGTGCTTATGCATGGAATCATACTATATGTGTCTCCTTTACTTACTCTGTCAAACAGGGTGATGCTTTAATAAAACTACATTCCACATGTTGAATCCAAGTAATAATGTAAAGAACATACATTAAATATTTTCACTCTTATGTTAATATAAGCAACATATAATTGGTATGAATGTGGAGGTGTGTGTGAAACATTCCTTATGAGGTTTTACACTGCCTCTCATTCATTAACGTATATATATATATATATATATATATATATATATATATATATATATATATATATATATATATATACGGAGTGAAAGAAAGAAGAGAGGACACAATGCACTCATTCTCTCATTCTAACACCAATCTTCTTCTTTATTCGTTCACTTGAGTGCTGGAGCTGGGCTGTTAGCTTGACTGTGATTCGGTCAGAGTGCTGGATACATGTTTGATCACGTCACAATGCGTTCGAATAATCACAGCAGTATAAATGCTGGACCAGTCATTGATGCCAAACATTTATACACACAATCTGTCTTCACGCCACGGACATATAAGATCAGAGGTAGAGCCTTCCATTCCTCCGTCTCACATTCGCGTGTGTTGACGCTTCGCTGTGGATTGGAACTAAGGAGACACATAGCACACAGATCATAGTTTATCCTGTACTAAACCCGCTCTGTACGCAGTAAGAAAGCTAGTAGGATTTAGACTCAAGAACAGGAAACAGTCTGGGCGTAAGTGAGCCTCTTTTCACAGCTTAAGACATAGTGTTTGTACAGCAACTCCTCTGGAAACGAAAGGTAGATGGAGTTAGATATCTACATCAGTGCTGGCAGAGAGTAGCCATTTTAGGACCGGGTGAAAGTTGGCGGCTATCTTCGGATAGAAGAATATATATATTCACTTGTGCCGAAACTTACACACACACACACTCTCATACATAAAGCTTTACCTGACTCATAAGTATCCAAACTCAGCCATAATTTAGTCTGAAGTATTCCCATGAATCAGGCAGAGGGACATACAGATCAAATGGACTCTTACTGAAACCACATCTGGCCTCATTGACGGTCGATCTGCATGTGCAAAATGTTAGCGTCTCTGAACCCAAAACATTTCGCGCCGACGCGATTCTTCTAGGTTACCCAATGAGTAGAGCAGGCTTCGACCACATGATCTGTCCATCACTGGGTGTCACAGCTATTATTAGAGCTGACGCCACATTCCTAGCATTCCAATGCCTCCTAGTGCGAACGCCCTTTGGAGAGAAGTGTGTTTTGTAGTTGTGCTGTGCAGAAGTGAACAAGACGGAGTGCGCAATAATGCGACAGTATTCGCCTCATTCTCCCCATGAACTCCAAATTGGTGATTCAGTCATATCATTTTATTTCTTCTGTTTTGCGCAGCCCTCAATTAATGAATGTTTGCAATTTATTTGTAATCGTTTTCACTGTTCCCCATGCTTCTGATCATACATTAGTACTGATTTCAAGTTAGAATTGAATATTCAAAGTTTGGTGCCAAGTTTTATTTCTTTTGATATCCACACATTTCCTAGTGCCATAAAAGCTCGTCTAGTCTGGTGAATTCGTATTCTAATATCTTTATATTTTTCACCCTCTTTGTCTGCATTGCTTCCAAAATTGTTGTATGATTAAGTCTAGAAAAAAAAAGTGAACTTTTACAAAGGGAAATCAGGTTATCATTTACTTGATTTATTTTCATTATCGTTGTATTTCCCCCTATGAAGTTTTAAAGATAATGAGTGGTCTGGGGGTATGGTGTCCGCCTCGAGTGCTGGAGGTCCCGGGTTCAAGCCCCGGCGAGGACCGGAATTTATTTAACGTGGACTTCTAGTAACAAAATTTCAGTTGGTCTCTGGGTAGCGAGATCGGACGCCAGTGTGTATTTTTGCCAGTGCTTATTGTTGTCTTCATAATTTCTAGATTTCCAGATTAATAAATTACGCATGCATAAATTACACAGAAGCGTACAAAACATACAACAATGCAATAGAATTAACTTGAAGCTTCAGTCAACCAAACACAAGAAATAGTTGATGGTGACGATCGCTATCATCATCATCATTACCATCATCCTCACCACCATCATCATCTTGTAATATGTAACATTAAATACAAAGTGAACATCCTTACTTCCCCATCCTGATATCAAGCACATGGTATGCTCAACTAAAGGCGTCCTAGAATCAGGTAGACAGGCTGGTTGAACATAGTCGTTGAACTTAATACCACGAACGTCGTTTGTAGGTTTAATCTTGATTAATGCAATATCATAATCATCTGTGTCATCTAGAAAAAAAAAATACAAATTAATTTGCAGCAAACAGACTACTTAAAGTTAATCTCAAGGTAGATAATGTCATGATATATGATATATATGATAGATGGTTATATAGATGGATAGATGATTCCTATCATCTAAGACAGTGGTTCTCAACTATTTTTGGCCCATACACCCCTTCACCATATGTGTAGAATGACATTTCACCGCCCCCCCCCCCTCCTTCGTATTTCCTCCCTATAAATCCCCCATCAGCTAAATTTAATAACACATACTAGAACAAGTCTGGATGTCTACATAAAACGTGATTTGCGCGCCTACTTATGTTATAAAACGAATTTCAGAAGGACGAGAATTACAGAACCGTAAAGGATGGAGGGAAAAATAATATCATTAATCGGTGCTTGAATTAACGCGATCTTAACATAATCTTAATTCCCCTCCACACTGGAAACCCTAAAATGCCTCCCTGGGGGGAATTTCCCACCGTTTGAGAACCACTGATCTAGTTATAGCCACCTGTCATGTCACTCACCTTTTCGTTGCCTACTTGTGTATCCCTCTCGTGATCGTGTGGTGTGGTGACTCATGACCGCCCACGTTTATATGTATGACGCATGGTGTTGATGCCTCTCCCTAAGCTAAATACAGATAGATGATGTGATACGGATAGATGATATGATAGATGGTTATATATATATATATATATATATATATATATATATATATATATATATATATATATATATATATATATATATATATATATATCATGTACCATGCCGGAAAGCGTGGGCGGTCAAGACTCGCTATTTCACTCGATCACCAGAGTCGTGGATCAGCTCAGTGTTCCTGTCTCGTCCATGCCATGTGGCCAAGCCATCCAGGTATTTTCCTCTCGGTCTGTTCCCCTCGATCGTGCCAGTTGGCAATAAGTTCTCCAATCCATTTCTTCTCATAACATGTCCAAAATATTGTGACTGTCTTCGTCTAATTTCTCTAATCAGTCTACGATTTTCATGTGTCTCCTGTAGTACTTGGTCATTGGCTTTTCTATCTGTCCATGGTACTCTTTGCATTTTCCTCAGAAACCACATTTCTGTAGCCATCAAATGTTTTTCAGCTTGACTGCACATTGTCCAAGTTTCACATCCATACAAAAGAACAGGCTCTATGTACCCCCTCAACACTCTTTTTCTCGTTTCAATTGACATCTTTTTATTGGTCAGAATGTTTTTCATCTTGCTAAAGGCTACTTTCACCATGGCGATTCTTGTTCTAATCTCTTCAAGGTATCTCCCATCAGATGTTATGACTGTTCCGAGATAATTGTATCGATTCACTTGTTGAAGAATATTCCCATTTACTTGTATATATATATATATATATATATTAGCTAGCACTATATTGTTGTACGCATGTGAAACATGAACACTAAGCCAGCTGATAGTGGAAATGTGGTTTCGGAAGAAAATGCAAAGCTTACCATCACCGGATATAAAAATAAATGTGGAAATCCTTCAAGAAACAGACGGAAACCGTAACCTGATTAGCGAAAGTATATGTCGACAGTATAGAATTTTTGTACATGCTTTAAGGAAAAATGCGCTTGAAACATTTAGCTACGTGTAGCAAATCTAATGGAACAAGAGCAAACTGAAGACAAAACGTTAAATATATGGATTTCTTGGTATAATGACATAATATGGACATGGGCACTGGCCTAATCCACGACTCTGTGATCGTGTGGTGTGGTGACTCATGACCACCCACGTTTATATGTATGACGCATGGTGTTGATGCCTCTCCCTAAGCTAAATACAGATCCTACTAGGCAAATGGCTACAGGATCATCACTGTACACAACACATTGTGCGAGGTTATGGATAAGGCGGTCGCGGGAAAATTGAAAAAGCACATGGAAAGATGCAGACTGTCACAAAGAGGACTGGACAGTTATCATCTCATCTCATCTCATCATGTTCCCCTTCTATCTTGCGGTGTCGAGGTGAAGGATAAACAGCGGGAGGGTGCCCGCTAATGGGCTTCATGTATCGATATTCCCATGGACTGTTATTCCTTGCGTCCATCGTTTACGAGGTAGACCTCTTCCTCTGCTTCCATCTGGTCTCTACATCACTGCCTGTTCTGGTATACTGTTAGTTGGTAACTACTTGCATGCCCAAACCATTTGACTTGCTGCCTTCTAATAAAATCTAGCGTAGCTATAACACCAACTTTAGTCTTGATTTCTTCATTTCTGATCTTATCTCTTCTTCATATGTTGTATATTCTTCTCAGGAATCTCATTTCTGTTGTTGTGATTTTTTTTTTTTTTTTGGTCATTGTCCAGGTTTGGCATTAGTAACATAGAATATTGTGTTGTTAAGTGCTTTTTTAGTTGTTATTGATACATGTTTGTTCTTTAGTATTGGTGCCATTTGTCCAAAGAGATGGTTTGCCTTAGTGCATCTATTTCCGATCTCGTTATGCACACAAAACTGACACTTGGACAAATGCGATAACTCTGGCTTATGACGTATCTCAAACGATTTCAGAGTAAGTATGAAACGTGGTTTATATTTTATTATGTTTTCTTGTGTTTAATTGTCTATGAAAGCTTGTCGCAGCAACGCCCATATGATCCTGAAAGAGAAAGGTTTTTTTCAGATATTATTCCGCGCCAAACATAACTTCTCTCCCCTGCTGCCTTGCAGGTTGTCTTGTTAGACAAAAGCTAGGGGTGTCAAACATATTTGCGGAAGGCAAGGGGGAACCATAGCCGTATTTTCCCAAGATAATCATGCTTCGAGACACAGTTGATAAAGTTAACGACTTTAATAGGGATGTCAGGGGACTATCTACAAGTGAAACCCGATTGTCATCATGCGACTGTATGCACATTCAATGTTTAGAATGCATTAAATACTGGTACATGGGATGCCATAACATTTAGTCAGAATGGAAAGTTAGAAAACATCAAGGACATAGAAAGAATGGAAATACATATATTAGGTATTAGTGAAATGCGATGACCAGGTGCTGGGGAAAATATTTAGATAAATACATAATTAATTACTCGGGAGAGAAGGACTAAAAAGGGGGTGTTGGCATAATTTTGGAACAGCTAAGTGCTGGGACAATTAAAGGATTATGGACAATCTTGGATAGACTGCTTTTAATATAACTCCATGGCAAAGCTCTGGATATTGACATAATACAAACATATGCGACAACAGCGAACATTACAGTTGAGGATATTGATATATGTTATAACGAATTAGATAGACGTGGACCATTGTACAATGACAGTGATACTCGGGGATTTCAATGCCAAGTAGGCAACGAAAAGCTGAGTGACATGACAGGTGGCTATAACTAGATCAGTGGTTCTCAAACGGTGGGAAATTCCCCCCAGGGAGGCATTTTAGGGTTTCCAGTGTGGAGGGGAATTAAGATTATGTTAAGATCGCGTTAATTCAAGCACCGATTAATGATATTATTTTTCCCTCCATCCTTTACGGTTCTGTACTTCTCGTCCTTCTGAAATTCGTTTTATAACATAAGTAGGCTCGCAAATCACGTTTTATGTAGACATCTAGACTTGTTCTAGTATGTCCTGTTATTCCCGAGAGGAAGTTGGAATCAACAAGCACATCTTTAAACTTAGTATCTGTTGGGCTTATTGACTGACTTTGGTCTACACTCCTCTCTTCTATCTTCCCTTCCATATATCTATTTCTTTCTCTCTCTCTATTATTCCCTCAACACATACTCCGACAACAGTTCCTTTCAACGATAAGATAAAAGATTTATTAATAAAAACTATGTCTGGTGTATGTATGGATATTGTCTATGTAGTTGGTATGTTCTTCTAGTGTGGTTGCCAAATATGAACTCTGAATGTCTATCAGCTGTGTTGCTTCTCGCCCTTTCATTCTTCAAGATCACAGGACAGCACATCAAACAGGACAGAGCTCACCCTGGATGATCCGTATGCTTGAATCTGATGGTAAATCCGTTATTGAATGAAACAAAACTGTTCACCACTGAGTCAAGGTACCGTAATAAAAGTCCCGTAAGTTTATGAATGCGCCTGAATCTGTTTCATGACGGTAAGTATCCAACCTCGAAAAACCACCACATCGTCACAGTTCTTCCTATAGTTTGTTATTACTTACACTGTTTTACTTGTCTATTCTTTCTTCCTTATGCATACAATATGTATGTAGTTGTAAGTATCCCTGCTTACCACAGGTTAACATCTTTTCCTTTTAAGTGTTTTAGTGGTATATTCATTTGAGCATACAGTGTTCTGTATTTGAATTGATTATTTCTTCATCTTAAAACATGTCCCTGTTCTGTTTGGTTCTGAGTAAGTACTTTATTTACTCCCGTGTAGTACTCTTCATCTCTTCTCTGATTTCACTAGGAGATTGGAACCTGTGGAGAAGTATAACAGATCCCGTGATAAGCATCCGCCCCTTACTACTACTTATGCAAGTGTCCTTCTCCAGCCATAATGACAAGGCTTCCGAAGTGAACACCCGCATAAGACATATGAATTCACCAAAGTCTAAACTATCCACTAATAGAAAGCCATGGTAAATGCTATTCACTCACATCTATATTCCTATGCTAAAACTATACTCTAATATACCTTATAATAATCCTAGTCTGAATTGGGAGTACTAATGCACAATAGATACACAAACGTTCTACTGAACGCAGCACCACCCTTTTCATAATCCTTTGTCTCATGAAACCCAAGAATCACACTAAACTTCCACAAAGAGTTGCCACTCTTTATAGGTCATATTTGCCGCATAGTCCTTGACCTTGCTTGACACCTCAGGTTCCTACTTCATTATCACAGTTAGTGGAAAATTACAGATCTGAAACTTTTCCATTATTCATACATTCAGACCGCAATATGCTGTCCAATAATGCTGTCTGCCTTTGTCGCAAACCAATTTTTCCACGCGACTGTTACCTGGGCTGTTGGCGGCCCCTTCTGGGTCTTGACCTATAAACACATGCGCCTGGTCACTCCGTTGTTGGTTACCCTTACTGCTTCGTTTGTTAACCCTTCTTCTACCTGGTTAGTCGGTGTATACAGTCGTCTATCTGGGAATCATTAACTCTCAGTATTCCACGACATGGGCCCCCTCTTAAGAGATTAGACCGCGTCGAATCTTTCTCACTGTAGGTTTGATTCCCATGATCCACAACCCTAGTCTTCTTCCTCCGGAGCTGGATGTCTGGATAAGAAATCTGCTCCTACATTCTCCTTACCAAGGATGTATTCCACTGTGAAGTCCTGTTGCAGCAACAACGTCCATCACATCCACCGTGCGTTGAGCTTCTCTCGAAGTAGCTATGAACATCACGTGTTGATGATATGATTGGATCCTCCCATGGATCAACACCTCATCCAGTAGGCGACCTCCTATGCACCCTACCATACTACTCATGACTAAAACTAGTGTTGGCTCATCGCTCCGGTACGTTCAGTCGACCTCCTTTCCACTGGCGTAAGCGATGGTTCACAATACAGACGGATCGTCCCATCCTGATTGTAATACTGCTTCCATGTCCTCTTGGTTTCCCCCGGCTTTGCCTCTGGGGATGTTTCGCCTCGTCCTCGTTGGACCGAGTCGTCTTTCCCAAACCTCATGGGCTTTTGCTTCCAGGACCATCTTGGGCGATATTGTATCTGGTCAGCCAATCTTTGGTTGGAGTCCTGAGTAATTCTCGATTTTCCCGACGTTACCCACCCCTTCTGAACTTGGTTACCGGTGAAACTTTCACTCTTGTCCTTTCCCTGACTTGTGATTTCCCTCCTCCTGTCGTTGGGTAAATCTGACCTATCACGTACTGTCCCATAGGCCCTCCTAGGTTGTACTGGCGATCTCTGGTCTTCGTCTGGACTGGTAACCTTTGTCCCAATGTCTGCCATCACCATAAAGTGCGAAGCTTTGCTCCCGGATCTCTCTTCATATTTCCTAATGAGATGTCTAGGGAGATTTTTCTTCTCTTCCCCGATCCGTATTTTGTAGATGTTCTTGGACACCACCTTTTCCACAGGATAAGGTCCTTTCCATCCTACTTGGAGTATATTGGTCTCTGCTGGACTCCACACTTCCACTTTGTCTTCCACTTTAAGAGCTAGTTTCCTCTTAATTCGCTTGTTGGGTGGTGCTTTCTGGCACTCCGAACAAGACTTCACCCACCGGCGTACATCTCCGGTCATTCCTGGCCAGCAATAATGGCCGGAAATTTGCTGCAAGGTCTCTCTGACACCCATATGTCGGTTCTTGCCTATGATGTGTCCACTCTGAAGAATGTGAGGACGGTGGGTCTCTGGAACCACCCACTGCTCGTGCAGGTTATCTCCCCTCCCAGCTCTCCGATAGAGTAGTTGATTCTTCAGAAAGTACTGTCCCCGTTCTGGTGGCTCAGCACTTCTTTGCAGCTTCCTGTAGCAAGGATGCAACGTAGTATCCTTCCTCTGGGCAGTATGCAATTCTCCTATCCCTGAGTTGTCGCATAGTGTCTCTGCCTCTTTTTCCTTCCCTTGAGATCCACTGACTACTGTTCCCTTGTGGGTTGGCTGTTTGGGCATTCCCAAAAAGACATATTTCGTACCAATGATCATGGGAAATAAGGAGTCAGATAATACAGCAGCTGGAATAATGCCCGTGACGTACCTGGATTTAATCTCCACCGTGGCGATTGGCAGCGTCATGGTAACAGCACTCCTCATTGCCGGCTGTATCTCTATGGTCTCCCCTGTAAGTTGGTCTGGGCTTACCAAGCTGGCGTCCACCACCGCTTCCCCATCCAAACCGGTATCGTAGAGACAAGCAACCTGTTGGCCATTTACTTCAATCAGTTCAACCACAGGTGGTCTCTCTTGGTCCTGAGTGTCTTTCATCTCCTTGACCGTTTCCTTGCCTTCCTCTTTTGATTCCTCGAGGTTGGTTATGCAATTGGCGTCTTCTGCCTTGCATCTGCAGTCCACAGTATTATGTGTTATCGACTGGCAGTGTGTGCACCCTGTTCCTTTCCTAGGTTTCCGTGTGTCCTTTTTGTTCCTTTCTCCTTCGCCGAACTCAGCCTTGTCTGTGATCACCGATGTAGGAATCACATTGCATGCTGCGAAGTAAGAACTTTTAGGTTTCGATCTGCAGTCTTTGGTGTTGTGAGAGGCCGCCTTGCAAAATGAACACCACTTCTCAGACCACTGTAGTTTCGCTTGAGAATTCGAGGTGCTCTGGTTTCCTACCTTCACCTTCTCTGAACTCTCCTCTGTGTGCTTTATATAAGGTTCCACTTTTTCTCCTTCCCAGTTTTTAGGTTTCTTTTTCTCTGGTTTCTCCTGACCTTTGGTTTGTGTACTTAGTTCCTCAGTTTCACCATGTACTTCCACGAATCGTTCCGCCAGCTTATTCACAACATCAATCCGTTCCGCCCCTTGTTCTCCCAAGAAGGTTCTGAGAGGTTTCGACATTTGCTTTCGCATCTGGTCGACCACCATCATCTCTTCGAGACTCTCATAATCCCTCTTGAATTCTGCCAAGTCCATCCATTTCTGAAGATAGGATTTAAGCCTTAAACTGTAGGCGGCGAATAGCTCTCCCGGCTCTCGTCTAGACGATCTAAACTTCTTCCGATACGTTTGTGCTGTGATGTCAAAATGCCTCATCAAAGCGGCTTTTAATTCCTCGTAATTATTTTCCTGTCCTGGTGGTAAGCGTGTGTACACCTCGAATCCCGAACCTATTAATCCCTGGGATAATTTAAGAGCCCATCTGCTCCTATCCAGCCCCATAGCGACTGACATTGCTTCAAAACGAGATGCGTACTGGTCAAAGCGTTCCTTAGACTGATCGTAGACAGCTAATGGAAACTTCATGGCATGGTAACCATGTCCACTCATATGGGTTGCACCAGGTGAAGAAGAATTTCCTTCCACTCCATCTATTTCTCCCTTAGTTTGAGTCTTGAGTTCTAGCTCTTTCATGCGGTATTCATGTTCTCTGATCTTTGTGGCTTCTTCTGCATCCAACATGGCCTTACGCTCCTCCCTTTCTGCTTCCAACTGGGCCTTACGATCTTCCCTTTCCGCTTGACGAAATTCTCGCTCTCTTTCCTGTATGTAATCAGTTAAGTCTGAACCAGCCAACCCAATTTCTTCTCCGTTGGCCCTAAGTTCTGCTGTTGTCAGTTTAGTAGTGGCCATAGTTAAAGCAGGTAAGTCAGCACGTTGAGTAAAGACACCTCAAGGCAGTAAAGAAGTACTCACTATACAATTATATTCCAGTTAGACCCTATATCATTAATCTATGTCTATCTAATATTATAAATCTACAACACCACACAGTACATCACAACCACTCTCTCATCCACAAGAGGAGATATAGGATAAAGACTTATGTAGACGTGTGACCGTGTGACTAAGTATGTACTGTGTCTTACCACCTATCCACATTCACTCTGTCTGGAACTTTCTCACTGTAAAGTCACCAGCATTAATGAAATGTTTCTACCATAAATGTAATGGCACCATATATCCAATGGGCGTCCTTCCATTAAAAGTCATCAATGTATACTTATATTTATTCCAATCAGTATGTCCCAACATGCAGGTACTCCGCTATGCCTGTGCCAATATGCAGGTACCCCTCTATGCATATGCCATGTTATGCCTTCAGGTCATATGAGTATTCTGTATGTACCCAGCTGCTCCACCAATTATGTCCTGTTATTCCCGAGAGGAAGTTGGAATCAACAAGCACATCTTTAAAAATAGTATCTGTTGGGCTTATTGACTGACTTTGGTCTACACTCCTCTCTTCTATCTTCCCTTCCATATATCTATTTCTTTCTCTCTCTCTCTATTATTCCCTCAACACATACTCCGACAACAGTTCCTTTCAACGATAAGATACAAGATTTATTAATAAAAACTATGTCTGGTGTATGTATGGATATTGTCTATGTAGTTGGTATGTTCTTCTAGTGTGGTTGCCAGATATGAACTCTGAATGTCTATCAGCTGTGTTGCTTCTCGCCCTTTCATTCTTCAAGATCACAGGACAGCACATCAAACAGGACAGAGCTCACCCTGGATGATCCGTATGCTTGAATCTGATGGTAAATCCGTTATTGAATGAAACAAAACTGTTCACCACTGAGTCAAGGTACCGTAATAAAAGTCCCGTAAGTTTATGAATGCGCCTGAATCTGTTTCATGACGGTAAGTATCCAACCTCGAAAAACAACCACATCGTCACAGTTCTTCCTATAGTTTTTTATTACTAACACTGTTTTACTTGTCTATTCTTTCTTCCTTATGCATACAATATGTATGTAGTTGTAAGTATCCCTGCTTGCCACAGGTTAACATCTTTTCCTTTTAAGTGTTTTAGTGGTATATTTATTTGAGCATACAGTGTTCTGTATTTGAATTGATTATTTCTTCATCTTAAAACATGTCCCTGTTCTGTTTGGTTCTAAGTAAGTACTTTATTTACTCCCGTGTAGTACTCTTCATCTCTTCTCTGATTTCACTAGGAGATTGGAACCTGTGGAGAAGTATAACAGATCCCGTGATAAGCATCCGCCCCTTACTACTACTTATGCAAGTGTCCTTCTCCAGCCATAATGACAAGGCTTCCGAAGTGAACACCCGCATAAGACATATGAATTCACCAAAGTCTAAACTATCCACTAATAGAAAGCCATGGTAAATGCTATTCACTCACATCTATATTCCTATGCTAAAACTATACTCTAATATACCTTATAATAATCCTAGTCTGAATTGGGAGTACTAATGCACAATAGATACACAAACGTTCTACTGAACGCAGCACCACCCTTTTCATAATCCTTTGTCTCATGAAACCCAAGAATCACACTAAACTTCCACAAAGAGTTGCCACTCTTTATAGGTCATATTTGCCGCATAGTCCTTGACCTTGCTTGACACCTCAGGTTCCTACTTCATTATCACAGTTAGTGGAAAATTACAGATCTGAAACTTTTCCATTATTCATACATTCAGACCGCAATATGCTGTCCAATAATGCTGTCTGCCTTTGTCGCAAACCAATTTTTCCACGCGACTATTACCTGGGCTGTTGGCGGCCCCTTCTGGGTCTTGACCTATAAACACATGCGCCTGGTCACTCCGTTGTTGGTTACCCTTACTGCTTCGTTTGTTAACCTTTCTTCTACCTGGTTAGTCGGTGTATACAGTCGTCTATCTGGGAATCATTAACTCTCAGTATTCCGCGACATAGTATGTGTTATTAAATTTAGCTGATGGGGGATTTATAGGGAGGAAATACGAAGGAGGGGGGGGGGACGGTGAAATGACATTCTACACATATGGTGAAGGGGTGTATGGGCCAAAAATAGTTGAGAACCACTGTCCTAGATGATAGGAATGAGAGGAGTGACATATTAATAACATGGACATAATACCATGACATGATAATAGGTAACACCTGGTTCAAACACCATTATATACGTGGAAAGGTCTTGAGATATATTCGCAATTGACTAAATAATGATTCCGAAGAGTTTCAGAATTTGTTTAGTGAAATCAAAAAGTAGATCAGCAGCTGATGGACATATCCACCATGTGCCGGTTACAGCATAGATGATATTAAGACTTACCATCCATCCATCCTGTGTCATGCCGGTAAGCGTGGGCGGTCATGTTCTGCCATCTCACTCGATCACCAGAGTCGTGGATCAGCTCCGTGTTCCTGTCTCGACCATGCCATATGGCCATGCTATCCAGGTATTTACTTCTTGGTCTTCTCCTTGATCCCTTCCCTTCGATCTTGCCAGTCGTCACCAAGTTCTCCAAGTCATTTCTTCTCATAACATACCCAAACAATTTTGACTGTCTACGTCTAATGACTCTAATCAGTTAAAGATCTTCATTTGTTTCTTGAAGGACTTGTTCATTGGTTTTTCTGTCTGTCAGTGGTATTCTTTGAATTTTTCTCAGAAACCACATTTCCACAGCCATCAGCTGGTTTTCAGCTTGACTGCTTATTGTTCACGCTTCACATCCATACAAAAGTATATGTTAAGATTTACAACTAAAAGGGAAACCCCAAAGAAAGTCAATTTAGATTTCGCGTTACTTAAAACAGACACAGACGTTAGAGAAAGGTACAATGTTACTGTAAAGAACAGATATAATGTCTTGGAGATAATACAGGCTATTGATGAACAATAGGACATGTTGCGGGAATCAATCCAACAGACATAAAGAGAAAAAAAGTCTACCTAAACATTAAACTTGTACAATGAAATGGATAACAGATGAAATTTTGCAGATAAAAGAGGGGGAAAAAAAACTAGATAAAGTAGAAACAATAGAACGCAAACAAATAGTAAACAAGTGCAAAGGTGCTAAAGAAGTCTGGCTGAATCAGCAATGCCTGGAGACTGCGACACACTATGTAAATGACTCACATTCAATGTCTCAACAAATAAATACTTTAACAGGAAGGAACACGCGAAAGACCGAAGAATGGTGCAATATTAAGGGGACAAGAATATATTGTCGATAGATAGACAGAATATCGGGAAGAGCTTATGATGATAGGAGACTGGATGTAAATATTCCAAACAATGGCTAAGGTCCACCAATACATGCAGCGGAAGTTGAAGATGCACTGCATAGCATGAAGAGCGGACAATCATCCGTCCCAGATAACATTACATGTGAGGAAATTGAGGCTCTACGAAATTTTGGAATGGAAATATTGACAACATGTCTAAATGACATTTACACTAGTTGGTACATTCACATTGATCTATTAAAATCAATCTGTATAACTGTGCCTAAGAAATCAGACCGTATGGAATGTGAAGGGCATCGCACAATAAGTCGTATAAGTCACACGACGAAGGTTTTACCAAGAATAATTATGAGAAAAATAAGAAAGATGATTTAACAAGAAATTAGTGAAGAACAGTGTGGACTTAAAGAGGGAAAGGGCACAAACAATGCTACACATATACTGTTAAGACACTATTAATAAGAGCTATAGAAGTAATAACAGATATGTACTTATGCTTCACAGACTACACATACGAATTTGACAATGTGAAATATGTGAAAATAATTTAAAATAACAAACAAACATACTAGGGCTATTAAACACTGACCTCAAAAATCTGCGAATAATAAAGTACATATATTGGCAGCAAAAAAGCAGGCATGAAATGCAACAAATTTTTAGGAACATTTCAATGCATAAAGAAAGATGTCAGACAGTGTTGTGTGATGTCTCCTGGTTTGTTTTCATTGTACTGTGAACATATGATGCGATCTACAGAAAATATGCCAGCAATCCTGGTTGGTGGATATCATTAATAATCTACGTTATGCTGATGACACCGTTTTGTCAGAAGGAGCTACAGGAAATAATAGATACAGTGACTGTAGGAAATAAAAGAATGGGCTTTAGTCTGAATAATAAACAGACAGAAGTCATGGTGATGTTTATGAAACAGAGTGGGCTTAAATGTACAGTTAAATTAAATGACGCTATTTGGGGGCTAGTGAAGCAATTCAGATACTTAGGCACATGAAAAATATTACATGGAAGATGCACCGCAGAGATAAAGAACAGGACAAGCTAAGCCTGCATATCAAATGAAAAAACAAATTTCATGTAATAATTCCTTGTCATTGGAAGTTAGACAATGGATTCTTGAACGTTAAATAGAATAAGTTTTAACACAAGGCTGCAGACACTGGACAATTAGTAAACAGTCGAAAAATCCCCAGGGCCTTGGACTTTTGATTTTATAGAAGAATGCTGAAAATTCATTTGTCAGCCACAATGAGGATTGTCAATAGATTTATGGAGGCTAAGTGCCAGGAATCTGTTTGTGTCTATCAGGGATATGTTTGATTCCTGCCGGGGTGCTGTTTGATTACCCTTCTCTCTGGCATGGCGTGTATTTACTCCTGCCGACAATCTTCTTGTAAGCCACCGTGATATTTGTATCTATTATCTGACAAAGAGCATATGGTATATACATGCCAAGGTGCTTATCGTGGTACACTAATAGTTACACACAATATGGCTAGTAGTTATAGTATATATATATATATATATATATATATATATATATATATATATATATATATATATATATGAAATTTATAAAATTATTTTAAACAAAAACAGTATCTACAATGGAATATTCAAATATGAAAATGCTGACGAATTAATCATTAATTATCTCAGTCCTGATGCATTATTCAGATTAAACACAATCTGCGTTGCTAAAGCTCAACAGTTTTCTAAAGAGTGAACTGTCAAACTTTCATTTACTGCCAATATAGTACCTTGCGGTGTATGGCAAGGGGTCTTGAGCCTGAGGATATGTGCAGGTTAGTTTTCTTAACAGTACAGTCAAATCTCGGTTTTCATTGCCTTCTGTTTTCATCGTTTTCGGTATCCGTCGATTTTTCCCCGCGAAAAATGTGTCTCGGTTTTCGTAGATTGCCTCGGATTTCGTCGACGTGTCCACATGACCTCACTGGTAATTCTGCGAAAACAAAGGGACCCACGTGTTCTTTTGCTCAGCTTGGCGTTGTTTTTCGTTGTGTGAGCATCACTTGCTGATAATAAAATGCGAGAGCGGCATTAAGATTGCTGAAATCGGCCGCATGTACGAGAGGTCGCCATCCACGATAAGTTTCATTGTGGCGAAAAAGAAATCAATAAAAGAGACTAATGTAGCGAAAGACATGAATGCGCTAACGAAACAGAGATCGCAAACAATCGAAGATATTATTATTAATTGGGATAAATCAAAAACAGATGACGATTCTGTTTTGGAGGCAGTCATATGTGAAAAGGTCAGTCTGTTGTAAGCCGATCTCATTAAGAAAATGTCTGGGACGAATGCTAGTGCACTTAATGATTTAAAGGCCAGCAGATTATCGTTTGAAACATTCAAGAGTTGCACTGACAGTAGTAGGAGACACGCAAACTAAGTTTGTTTTGTGGTTTCAAACCCCCGATAAATCATTCTTTACGGGGTTATCCGGCCATCTTGTTTCGTCATATTTTACGACCACAATTGAGCTCAATATTTTGAACTTGGCGATTATTTTCTTGGGTCTGGTTGACTACTTCCGGATGTCACTTCCGGTCTAGGGGGTGGCGGTTGTGTGGTGGCGGCGGCGACGTGGCAGTGGCGGCGGTGGCGGCGGCGGCATCGGCGGCGGCGGTGGTGGGGTCTCATAAAATACTTATGTAGGTGGATAGATGATTATTATTAGTCATGGATCCGAGATGGAAACATCCTTTTACGGCTTTGATTGCGGGTCCAACAAGATGTGGAAAATTCGTCATTGTGCAAACGTTTCTGACTCATTTATCAGACATGGTCGTTCCGATTCCAGAGGAGATTATATATTGCTACTGCTATAAAATCGTCAAAGTCTTTTTCGAGGTTAACTAGGTGGGGACTTCGAGATGGCATGCATTGTTCGATGAAGAATGAAAAAATCTAAGTAATCGTGTCACCTTATGGCGTAAAATCATGTGATGTGAATAATTTACTTTAAACCTGCATGTCTGACTAGTAAATATTGGTTTTAAAGTCTCGGTCCAGTCAATTGGTTGTGCTGAGTCTGGTCGATGAAAAAAATTGTAGGCCGATACATATTTGTGGATGTTCTGATGTGTCTTAAGATAGGGCCAGACGTCTCTATATTTCTGCTGAACTTCCTCGTCACGGATGATGTCTACAGTCTTTAGTTCCTCATCTACTTCGTCAACTACGGCGGCTTCCTGTAATTCCACGTGATCAAGTT